>CM059875.1:4665277-5211277 GCA_030490815.1 Acer saccharum | reverse complement strand
TTTAGTGACGATGACTCTTCATGTAGGCGGATTGGTACGCCGCATGAAATTTTTATGGGCGGAGCATTATTCCGCATTTTTGTATACCCGTTACTTTACTTTTGGGTTTATAGTATTGCCTTTTTATTATATATCTATATTGCCTACTTGCATATAGTTTCTTAGTTAGTAACATGTTTAGATCTAAGTGTGGGCACTTATATGATTGATTAGTGCTTAGGATTTTTGAAAATGGTATGCATGACAAATCAAATATCATGTGTTGTACATATGGTTCCCTTTTTGGCATGGATTGATAAGTTGTTTGTTGGCCAAACAACCAAACCATGGAACTTTTTATTGTCCTCTGTGTGCGAACATTGGGGACAATGTCCAGTTTAGGTTTGGGGGTGTGGGCACAGTAACACTTTGTCAATCCTTCACATGATAGTAAATATGTATATATTGTTGCCTTAGTTTAAATTGTGTAAAACATTTCTTTTTTTTTATTATTATTTTATTTTTTTTTATTTATCTTTTGGATCCGATTGAGCCAAGGGAACATGTGTTTAAATAAAGATGCTAAAAGGTATGTGATGATTAAGGAAATGTGCATGCTTTGATCGCTAATTGAAACTATCACCATGTCATTTCAAAATGACATTGCACACGGTGCAATAGTCCCTTTCTCTTGTGCATAGTGAATAGAATTGAGCGCAAAATTGCATGAACCAATAGTGGAGACTACCTGTAAGGAACAGAGTCTAAAAATTTCACCTTATGAGAGTAAATACCTTCCAAATCATACATGATCTCATATTGCATAATTGGTTGCCATGAACTTAAATTGTGGACTGCTTGTTAGAATTGTATTCCCTAGTCAAACGGACTCCTGGAAATGACTCTAGGCATGTGTGCTTAAGCTACTAAATGCCCAAACACTGTCCATATTATGATGTGTGCTCCAACTACCACTTTGAGGCCAAACACAAACCTTTCCTTCCATCACACACCAAAAGATTATTTTATATCACTTGGAATGATGTTGTATTTTGATCAAAGTTATGAAGGTTGTAGATATATTGGTAAAGCTCGAAGTTCAATAGATTTGCGTGTACACAGGCGATGAATAAATCATATTGTATATAAAAAAAATAAAAAAATAAAAAAATAAAAAAACTATTAGAACACAAATCAGTTATAAGTGTTCAAACCTATTTGTAAATTAGAACACAAGGAAATAAATAGTAGCCTAGACGCAAGTGACTACCTTTTGAGCTAAGAAGTTAAACTTGAGGTTGTTGATCAAATACTTCAAAATTCCAGTGATTCTTTCATATCACCCTTGGCCCCGTTACAACCATGGAAAGACCTAGTTGATCTTTGATGAAGTCTAGCTAGGGAATGCAAGTTAAGCATGTTCTTTCCACGTTTTTGGCATTTCAATGCATTCATGAAACAGTTTCCACAAGTTGTGCGTTAATTTAATTACATATGCGTTACATTTGATTCTTATAAAATTCTTACTCGCATATGTTATTTGAGAGCAACTTAGGGTCTGAGAGAAAATCAGACTGAATTCCGGTAAGGATAGAGTCAAGGCGAATTGAGTTCTTGCTTTTGAGCGCTTAGTTTTTGAAACTGAACATTTAGAGTGTAGGATGCACCGTGTAGCGTGTTTTTGAGGAATGTAATCGTGCTAGCACCTATCTAGAGGTTTCCGCATGTTATTTCCTATTTCATCACATCTATTTGGTATATTTGTAACTTGGCTCTCGGAAATGTTTTAGTGTGCGTTGTTTATATTGTGTACATAGGGAAAATTGCTGTTAGTTAACATATATGGTTTGCTCGAGGACGAGCAAAAGTCAGGTTTGGGGGTCTGATCGTGCTCTAAATATTTATATTTAGTGCCCCTTTTACCTCGTTTTTGCTATCATTTTCTAAGCATTCCATATGTTTAATTGTGTAAATAAGTAATTTCAGGTAAAACAGGTGTTCCAAAGGTATTTTTGTCTAAAGTGAAGAAATGGGGGCAATTTGGGAAGAAAAGCAGAAAAAGAGTAAGTAGGCGGGTTCAAGCAGCCAGGCCGGCGGGAATAAAGCCGCCGATCAAAGCTGCCGGAGGAAGTATCTCTTCAAATTGGCGAGCTCAAGCATTCTGGAAGGCGGGCACTTAGTCGCCTCACAAGGCCGCCGTCATGACCGGCGGGTTCCTGGGCAGGCCACGGCGAGACAAGTCCAGCCGAAGGAGTCCGCGGTGAAGGCAAATCGTGCCCGGCGGGTTCATGCGGCGGGCAACTAGCCGCCGTGCATGCCCGCCACCAATTCTGAGAGGCTGGAAGTAGACTGAAGCCAGCCCCAATAGTCAAAGAAGACTGCCCATTTTCTCCACCTATTGTCCTTGGAAGACCTCCTCTCTCTCATGCATATACGAATGTGTCAAGATGGAGTAGAGTTAGTTAGTTTTAGTTAGAGAGAAGATAGAGTGAGTTAGAGAGAGAAGTAGAAAGGAGATATTAGTTAAAGATATTTTGTTCTTAGGAATCAAGAAAGATAGTATTTTCTTGGCCAATTTCTAGGTAGCCAAACACCCCATTTTGGTTACTTAGAGTGATTATCTCAAGTTGCCATAGAAGAGTGAGTTGCTTGGATTGCAAGGAAGAGCATTTCCACTTCACAAGTTGTCCATTGGTGATGTTTTCCTTACTTGTAATCCCTTGTAATTTTGATACTATGTGTAGCTAATCCCTTTTGCTAAGGAATTAGATGTAATTCTTGTACTTTCTTGTTATCTAATCAATCATATTTATATAATCCTCTTAAGTCTTGTTTTGTGCATTCATAATTGCATGTGTGGTGGTTGCAACCACCTATCTCTTTATAGTGCAAAACTTGATGTAGTTTTATGCATGGACCATTTATTGCTTATTAAATAGAGAAGCACCTATGAGTAGAGATTACTAACTTGTAATTCTCTACCATTCAATCATTGATTTCCCCTTGATCACTCTCTAATCTTAGAATTAATGGTGATTAAGTTGAGAATTAGGTGCTTAGAACATTCATATGAATATATGCATGTGGTAATTGGAGGATAGGCTTAATGATTGATTGATTAGTAGCTAGGATGTTACTTGAATGAATCTAATTCCTTAACAATTTTCACTTTAGAATTTAATTCAAGTAGTTGTAATTGCTAATTCGACATCTTCAACTTAGACCTATTCATTTGTAATCACTAGTTAATTTAGGTAAACTTGTTAGAAGCATTAGGAAATTGTAGAGTAATCTAAGGATAGAAAGCTTGTAGTGCTTACCTCGTGGGAACGATACCCTTATTTGCTCACTACACTAGTTTGACGACTTGTGCACTTGCAATAGGGTCACCAGACTCGCACGCCCCTTTAATACAACCGAGGTAGAATAGGTTATATACCAGTGACATTTGTAGAACCGGTTTGGGCGTGTCAATCAATCATATCAAGACCAGGGGGACCTATATGGACCCCTGAAGCCTCGGACGGGGAATACCCCCCTCCAGGATGAGCCTAGTGTCAAAATAACTTAAGTTATTTACCAGGGCAGTTCAACAAGAAACTAAGAATATCCACCTGGGTACTCAACGTCTCAATGCATTGCGCTGCCACTGCTCCCTGCCACGTACAGAGTTCTAGCATCAAATTGACTGTTAGGATTCCCGTTGTGTTTAATTGGCTTATTTCGTGATCAAACCACATGTGGGGATGCTTTGTAAGGGTAGCTTAGATGTAGTGTTATTGCTTAGGCCCTTTTTGAAGACCTCACTATTGACAAGCACCAAAGGTAATATTCTAAGTGCTTACTTGTCTTGAAGAGATAGATGCACACACTCACAACTCATGCATATGTTTAATCCTTATATGTTGTGTGTCTTTTATATGTGCCTTAATGCTCATTAACATCTCTTCTTGCATGTTAGTTTGATTGCATCTTGCATATCCAATTGCCTTGTCATGCTTAGACTTAGGATTGCATTTTTGCACTGGGCGCCCCCAAAAGCGCTGTACAGAAGCGCTGTACGAACAGCGCCCATTGAGCGCTATTCAGACCTGATCGATTTAATCGGTCGCTGTTGGGTCGCTGTTGGGGCGCTGTACGTGGCGCTGTACAAAGCGCTGTACGTACAGCGCCACTCTGTTTCCTCGTGAAAACAGAGCAAGGGCGCTGTACAGGCGCTGTACAAGGGCGCCCTACGTACAGCGCCCATGGCAAATAGTGGGCAAACTTATCAAAACGACCACACTTTGTTTTGGCCCCCTATATATATGCCACTTTGACTTTAGGTCAATAACAAGAGTTCATATTCAGATTTCATACTTAGGATATTTTTCAAAGAGAAGAAAAATTCCAAGAACTCATTTTTAATTACTCAAACACCTTTTCCATGATCATCAATCATCATCTAGCATCATCTTAGATCATCTAGATGACATCTTGCATGGATTCTTCATCATACTTTGCTTGGTAAGCTTTTCACTAATATCTTACATATTTTGTGTTTCTCTTATCTAGCAATCTCAATTTAATTACTTGTATGTGATTTTATATTTGTTGAATACAAGATTGAGATTAGTATGATGTATGTTTGAGAAGTTGTATTGTGCTAGCATATTAGGTTTTTGTGCTTGATATTGATTAGCTAAACTAATTGACATGTCATTTAGTTTTGATATCTAGGATTGTTCTTAATTGCATATTAATCATCTTAGATAAGCATATAGGGTTTCCCTTGCTCTATGTTGCATTTTGGATATTTTCACATATTCACTTAGGGTTGTATTCTCTTCAAGAGAAGCTAAGTCTTGTGTGTAGCAATCGGGATTAGGTTGCTTAGATCGCAAGCAAAATCGGACTAGGTTCACTCATACCGGGATTAGGTAGGTGTGTGATTACTACCGGGATTAGGTTGTAATCGTTTGCACATTTAGTGGATTCGAGGTTCGAGTGTGGCTTACTTACATAGCCCGTGGTTTTTCCCGTGAGGGTTTCCACGTAAAAATCAAGTGTCAATTTAATTTCCGCACCATATTACACTTGCTTGTTTATTTTATCTTGAGGGTAATTTCGTAATTTTGACTAACACGAAAAATTGGGTAAAAAGCGTAAAATCTATTCACCCCCCCTCTAGATAGTTTTATACACACCGTGCATTAATTAGTTTCATTGACTTCAGTTGATACCCCGGACAAAGCATCGAGGAAGTCACGCCTTCATTCCTATGGGCAAGATACTTCACCCCTAACCAAGTTGAGTTAAGGTCCCCATCAGGATCTCCAACAAGGAAATTGACAAGGATAAACAAGCAATAATCATAATGGGATATCAAGTAGAAGATTACCACTAAGGGGAATTATCAGTCAAGGACTATGATTAAGAGACAAAGCCAACCAAAAACCTAACGTCCACCAGCAAGTTGAGAAGGAAACTAAGCTACACAAGAATTGGGGTAGTCCTTACTGGAACCACGCTCAAATATGTAAGTATCATTCTTGAAAAAGACATAATTCTACAAACAAGCATATGAAGAGAGGAAATGATCATAAAAAGGATGAAGTTCATTAAGCCAAGCACGGTGCCCAATCCCCGGTACAAGGCTACAAAATTAAATTACAAAAAAAAAAAAATCGGTTATGAACGATAAAATGAAATACATACAAGTTACATATCATTTCCCCCACTCCCACCTATTTTTTCCTGCTGGGATCTATCTATTTGTTCCTCTCTGGGCTGCCCATCTTGCCTGGTTTCATCCACTTCTTCTGCTACTTAGCCCTCATCTGCAACCTGAGAGGGATCATCTCTAAGCACACCTGCCTCAACAGGGGATTCAACTAACCTGATCTCGTGAGAAGAACCTGGCCTTGTTTTTTCTTGAATAGAGGGAGGATCCTGTGATCCCACCTTATCGTTTTCTCCAGATCCGGCTGCAGGAGGAAGAGAAGATGGACCCAGGATAGAGACAACCTGAAGGGGACCTTCTTGATCGGGCCTGGCATCAGAAAAAGCAGCAGCCTTCGCCATAATTTGGTCTCAATCCCAGCCCAGAGGAGTCAGCAAATCGAAGGGAGGAGGGAAGGCCTTGGCAACCTCGTAGGAGGCAGTGAAATATCCATCCGTGAAGGAAGAATCCATCTGGGATTCTAAAATCTTCACTAAACCCCGCAGGAACCGGTTCTCATCCAGTAGGACTGCCATATCTGCCTTGACGGATTCCCTCTCAGCTTTGCACCGAGTAGAAATAATGGTTTCTGTGTCATAGGCGCGCTGCATCCTTTCCAACTCCACCATGGCATCTTGCCTCCTGGACTCAGATTCTGCCGTAGCTTACACCAAGGAAGCAACATTCTCTTCAGCCCGAGCCAGCTTATCCTTGGTTTCCTCCACTTGGGCCCGAAGGGCCAAATTGGCCTCCCTTAAGGCCGACGCTTGCTGCCCCATGGCCAAGGCAAACTTGAAGCCCTACATAAGAAAGGAAGTTAGTACCTAAAAGGAAGTTTTATGTAACAAGCAGGAAAGTTGAAAGTGTATACCTCGGCAAGCAAGACGGCTCCCTTGGTAACTAAGATATCCGTCGGCAAGAAGGCCATCTAATGTAAGCCCCCTCCGGGACAGGCTGCTATGAATTTAGTGACAATGTCATCTTGCCCGCCATCTTGCAGCCTTGACCCAAAAGGGAGATCAGTGGAAGGAGTTTTGGGGGCGGATACCTTAGCCTTATCCAACTTGGCAGGCTTTTCTTTCTCCACCCCTGTAGTCTGCCTAGCTGAAGGAACCCGAGGAGGAGGAGAGCCCGCCGCAACCGCAGACTTGGGGGCAACAGCCTTTGTAGCCGGCTTCGCCTTGGGGACTGGAGAAGTTTTTGCTTTAGCTGCCTTCGCCAACATCTCACTAAGAGAGGGACGAGCAATGATCTTCGTCAACGAAGGATCTGGGGAACGAAGCATAGACCCCGCCAAGGTAGGAGGGGAGGAAGGTGCCGGAGGATACGATCCCGGGGTGCCCCCGGTGCCAGGCGGAGATGGAATAGGAGAGCGGGGTACTTGAGAAGCCGAGATTGGCGGTCCCGAAGTAGTAAGAGGAGATGCTGGAGGAGGGATTGCTGAGACTGCAAATATATATATATATATATATATATATGCATATATAAGAAAATATGTAATAATAAACAAAGAGAGAGAGAATGAAAGAAGGATGTTGACAAAGCACGATCACTCACCCGGTTCAACGACAGATATCCTCATATACCTCTCTAGCTGGGCTCCTTCGAAGGAATCACAGGAGGGGTATTGCATGTTGATATAACCTCGCTTCTGGATCCTTGTCAGAATCTCCTTAGATTCAGAAGACAACTCCTCTGAACTCCATTTGTCTCTTGGAGAAAACTAGGTGGGAACGGGGTATTCGATTCCCCCGATGTGCACCGAGCGACCCCACTCCCCTTCGACTACTATCCATTCGTCCTTCCAGGGTGGATTATATTTCACGTTTGCCCCGGGTACGACGAACTTCATCTTGTTGCTGGGTCTCAAGTAAAATTGACCTTGAGGAGAAAGGCTGGCTACCTGGTAAATGTAGCGGATCTCGTTAATACCCGCCTCCCTCTGTATGTGGTCCCTCTCACACTACTCTCTCCAGAGCACGAAAAACCCCGTCAGGTTCTTCCAGAACCCAGGAGAAATCTAGAGTGGGGCTAGTTCCAGAGCTACAAGTATCCTGCCGAGTGAAGGATGAAGTGGAAGCCGGACCCCGCATTCGAAGGCAGCTACATGGATCAGCAGGCGGCCTTTAGAGGGGGTGTAAACGTCAAAACCCCAATGAGGAAGAGATAGCGAGAGGTAGTCCGGTATCCTGTAGGTCCTCCTTAATCGGATAAGTGTGTCGGATGTACAAACAAAATTCGGGACAATCCAGTCGTCGTGAAAGGAGGACAATGTGTTAGGATTATGCTCAATAGCAAGAGTGTAATATTGTAATTAACAATCTTTTTCATATTAATAAAGTGATTTCTGGTTTAACAAATCGTATAGCATTTATAGTTTATATTATAATTGTCAAAGTAAATAATCATAAGGTCTGAAGACTATGGGAAAAGAAGAATTGTTCGTACATCTGGATATGTATGTGGTAGACACAATTCTTTAGTTAGTCTTGAATAATGTTCACAACTTAAGTTAAAGGTTGGGCACCTTTATCTTGTTAAAGTTGTAGAATTCTTTTGCTAGCATTTGAGTGGGATCAAATGAGATATGATGAGTCTAAATTCATCGGAGTGTCTTCGAGCAAAAGGATCTAGTGCACTGGGTGCATTGAACTGGATCACAATGAAAAGCTTTATCTAGAACCGTCAGTAGATAATAGTCTTTTCATTATCAGGACAATCGGAGAGTCTATCTTAATCCTGAGATAAATGATGGACTTATGGTTGCAAGTGATATCATTTGAGTTATCAATGAGTACGATTATATCGCATAGTCTATCCTTGATAGTTTGGTGATATTCATTTGTTAATCGATAGAGGACTTCATTTATAGATATGGACATCGTGGCTCCATTTAATAAAATGAGAGTATAATATTATCATATGGATGTTTTGAGGTAATTGGATATTAAATCTCAACGTTGAGTTTTCGATAGTGTCTATTGAAAACATGGCTTCTGGACAAGTCAAAATATCCAAGTTCAAAACGTGGTCATATGAGTAAATATGGTAACTTGGAGAGTTATAGGCGGTCTATGAACTCTTGGCGATTACTGATATTAATCACGAGGATACACTATCTCCAATATGATTGTCTAGGGTATGAATGAGGAGCATCTTCCTTTTCTATCTTTATTTAAGAGTGAATGTACACAAACGAAGTTAAATTGCTTAAAGCATACCTAGAGGGGGGGGGGGGGGGTGAATAGGTTTTTACACCTTTTTTCAAACCCTTGAACAAACATCCGTTTGTCCCTCAAGGTAGCCTTACACACAACACAATAATCCAAGATAGACATACATAGACAATATGATGACACAATCATAATAGAAATGTCTAAGTATATCAACAAGTCATGTGAGGTAAAATATCAAATAATCATAACAACAAAATAAACTTGTATTTCATAAGATGTTCAATGTGTTACAAGAGTGAGCAAAATGCCACTAAACAAATATTACAATATACAAAAGAATCAAAGATACAAATTGATCTATAGAATGAATACACTAATCACACTATACAAAGACTTGGTTCAAAATACATCACAAG
The DNA here is from genome assembly GCA_030490815.1 of Acer saccharum. NCBI lineage: Eukaryota > Viridiplantae > Streptophyta > Magnoliopsida > Sapindales > Sapindaceae > Acer > Acer saccharum. The sequence continues at coordinate 5,202,005 of CM059875.1, read as the reverse complement.
TGAATATTATGAATCAAGACAATAAAATATACAATTAAAATATAAGAGAAGAGATAGAAAGAATTAACACAAGGGATTTTTTAACGTGGTAAAACCTCCAAGGAGGAAACATCCACGGGTTGAATTACAACCATTGGGTACTATATTATTGGAAAGTAAACATAAAACATTCACAAAGTGACCAATCTTTAGCTCACCCAACCTAGTGAAGTCTAAGCCTACCCAACCCTATTGGAAAGTATGAAATCCCTCAATGATGCGGAACCACCATATATTGGACAACACACTCAACCAACATCGATGGTAGATTAGAAATTCCTCAAGAGTGCATACACATCCCGTGTACCCCGCTCTATCGGAGTCTATGTCTAACCATACGCCTAGGCCTACCAATATGTTAGTCAACACCCTATCCAAAGCACTCTTGCCTCTAGGGAGCCTCCCATGCATGACTATCCGAGTCCTCCCGACTCTAGCCATGACTTCTTGCTTACCTATCCGAGTCATCCCGACTCTAGGCAAGACTTCTTGCTTGGCTATCCGAGTCATCCCGACTCTAACCAAGACTTCATGCCTTTTACAAGGACTTCCTAGTGTGATCATGTGAATGCAAATGATGCAAACATTCATTTCAACATAGAACATGTGATCAATACATTCTATGGCACAAATAGACCTAAACATGTGAAAACACAATTAATCAAGTCTAGATGCAAAAATCCATGAATAGAAACCTAAGCATGTGAAACACCTAACACATATACTCAAAGTCTCATTCACACATATAACACTTGAATCACAAAATGTTCATTAAGTCCTAATTCAAGATGCTATCAATATACAATCAAAGTCTAGATATATGAGATTAAAATCAATCAATATACTAGACAAAAATATAGAGCAAGGTTTTGAGATTTACATCAATCAAAACCTAAATTCTCTAAATCACAAACAAATACACAAATCCTTGATTTCTTCAATCAAAGGACCAAATCAAATCTCAAAGTCATTTTAACACAAAATTAATTCAATTAAGTATCAAACAACCTAAGATGCCATTCTAATCACAATACAACTCACAAACAAATGTAAAACCTAGAATCATAAAATCTAGTCAACATAAGTCCACAAATTGAGTTTCAATTGGAATGATAATCAAGCTACCTTTTCAAATAGCTTTCATAAAACAATAACATATATATAGAAGAAGAAACCCCAAGCAAATGGAAGGTGAAATAACAAGAAATCCCAAAGTTGAGACTCAAACCTCGAATTCTGCAGCTGGTGCGAATTTCAGTGTCCAACCACTTGAAATCATGATCAATCAGCCACCAAACCACTTGGAGATGTTAGAGGACTCAAATACGAACACTCTCCAACTTGAATCACTCAAATCCGACTCCGGATGAGGAAGATATGGTGTTTTGAAGTTTGGAAAAATTGGAGAGAACTCTAGACGGGAATTCTGAAATTTTCTTCTTGGAAATTCAAAATGAGAGAGAGAGGGAAGAAATAGGAGGAGAGAGAGAGGTCTTTTTGACCAATCATGTGGTGCCACGTCACCCCCAGGCCGTGGGGGGCGCGTGGCCCACACGGGAGCAGAAGGGGCTCCAGGCCGTGGGGCCCACGGCCTCAACCACGGCCAGCCCATGTGGCCCACGGCCTGGGCTGTCCTCTCCCGTGCACTCTCGGTTCGTCGGCCCGTATCTCGAGCGTCCGAACTCCGAATTTGAATCCGTTTTTGGATTACAAACCGTGACTCTCTCACGCACAAAAACGACTATACAACTTTGAAAAATGGTTGAGAAATCATCTCGGAAATCATCGATGAAGTCAACACAACGTAAGAGAACGTAAAGTGGCATAGTCAACACGTTTGGACTCGAAACCTTATGAATGAGTAACCGAAACGACTGGAACTCAATAAGGCATTGAATAAGAACATGTTCAAGTCCTAAACACAAAATACGGAAACATACAAACACAAATACACACACATATCCTAGTTTCCGGACATAGTCCTAGAAAATGCAAAACACAAAGTTTATTAACTAAATGTGAATGCATGAGCATATTTTGCCAAGTGTGTGAAAGTGAAATGTAAATGAAATAAAATCATGAAGGGACACACAAAAATGATATGTGTGAGTGTGTGCCTAGCCTTGTAAGAGATAAGAGGTCATGTATACCTTTGTAGACCGATAATGTCCGAAACTCTTAAAAGCCGGCAACTTGAACGAATAATGGTTGAGACGTCCTTCATCTTCGAAATCCTTCATTTACTAACCACTAAACATTACAAGTAAAACACGTTTTGATATGGAATTAATGCCAACACTAATTATCAACCTTACAATCTCCCCCTTTGGCAAATTCCATGTCAAAACCCCTAAACAAACACTAAAACAATTACAAAGAAAATTTGGTCACAATGAGGACAATGAGTTACACATATAGACACAAATTATAAATCAAGTCTTGAACTTCATCTTGGTCTTCTCTTGATATCACCTAAAAAAAAAACTTGAAAGCACAAGAATATCCAAGAGACACCAAGTATGGCAATATCCAAGTATCCAATCATAGGCAAGAAAATAATAGCATATAAGTTCAAATGGATCAAGTATGCTCCCCCTTAATACATACTATCCATCAATATATTCTAAGCCAAGATTCAACAAAAATATTACATGCCATATAGTTCAAGCTAGATACCAAATATACAAAAACAACTAACATAAGGCTAAGTAAGCTAGATATCTCCCATGTGTTTCTCATAGTTCTCCCCCTTTTTGACATGATATGAAGCCAAAGGGAAAGAGTAAGAAATTATACCTCATGAAGCTTTCTAGCCACTTGTGCCACCAAGGAAAGAAGAACGGTGTGCGGATCTCACATATTGCCTTGTTGGAGTTGATTTTCCTTCCAACTCTTTGATCCTCTCATCTTGAGCAACAAGCTTTGCACTAAGGTCTTCAATCTTCCTTTGTGACGCCTCAATCAACCTATGAGATTCTTCAACCTCTTTCCTCAATTTTAAAGCCCAACTAGGAAGAGCGGGTGAGTTAGGGACATGGTTAGAATCAAGAGAATCACCAAAAAGCCTAAGTACATCATTAGACTTTCCCTTGTCCTTGTATGACATGGTTGCCATACGTTTCTCACTCAACTTCTCTAAGGGAGGAAGCATAACATCACCATCAAGATTCCTCACACCTTTAGCTAAGCACAATTGAGTTATAAACCCCGGAAAAGCCAATTTCTTGTCCAAACGACTAGTACAAGCCGCACTTTGAATTTGCTCCACAAGCAATTCACCAAGGTTTATAGGTTGGTTAGTAACCAAGGCATACACAATCTTAATCTTGTCTCTATTGAGCTCCGAAGTATTAGTAGAAACAATAAGATTGGAGCATACAAATAAATGCCAAAATGCACTAATTTTTGTTAGCTCACCTTGCCTAATTAAAGCACGTTTCCCCCACACAAAATCATCATCATCACAAAGAGTCTTACCCATTAAATCAAGGTTTTCCAAGACATCAACATCAAGGAAATCCGATTCAATGTCATCGGACAAGTTAAGAAATTCATTAACCTTCCTAGGGCAAACTCTAAAGACAACTTTCCTTATGCTAAGAGTAGCACTAGTCACAGTAGAACCGGATTTGTAAGCATTATAAAATTCTCTAACAATGGTCTCATTAGATACTCCTAACATGTTGACCCATGAAATCCAATTCCTACTCTTAAGCACATCATAGACATATGATCCAATACAAGAGTCCAAGTCAATACCTCTTTCTTGAATTATCTTTTTGCACCCAAAAATTCCCAATTCATCAACTTTGTTACCTTTGGAAATTTTGGACGAAATTGTAGGTTTCGACTTGGCAATGGGAGATGAAGAAGTATTTCCACCAACCTTCTTTGCTTTACCCATGATCTTGCAACACAAAACAAACTAAAAACAAAGTGAGAGGAAACAAAGAAACAAATAAGAAACCAATAAACATATACAAAGGCAAAACACTATATTTAATAAATCACCATGCAAGTAAGAATTTATCATAGCATCTTCATGATTTATCAAAAATAAGAATAATGCCAACAATTAACAACCTTGAAGAACATGTGAACATGTCATAAAAGAGAACAAGAATTTAGCATATTATGCTCCCCCTTGACAAGTGCCTCATCTAAAATCAAGATAGACAAATGTTCACAAAAATCACCACACAATCACATCACAAGCAATTTTTTATTAGATTTGCAAATAAGCTTCACATATCTAAGAGAGTTACATCAAGATTTTCAATCACTCTCATATGTCATCAAAAATTGCTAAAGTATCACAAATACTAATTAAGCAAAAGTGAGTGTGTGAAGATTTTGCTTCAAGTATATGAAAAGAAGTAGTTTGATAATCAAGCATGCATACAATTTCAACATCTATTCATCTTAGGCCTTTCCATAAAAAGGTCAAACCGGTTATCATCCGAAATTTTGCTTATAAAGAGAATAGATTTCAACATGTGAGCGTGTGTGTGCATGTGGCTCGTCAACCCATTTCTATTTGTCAACCCGAGCTCATTTGATTATTCAACTATACTCCAAAAGCCTTTTATTTTTTTTATTTTTTATTTATTTTATTTTATTTTTTTTTAAGGCTTGAATCAAAGATTTTTTTTTTATGACTCAATTCAACACTTCTTTGATTTTTCTAACATAAACATATACACCTCATGGCGGCTTTCACTCATCACAATGACGTAGCCCTTTCCAACATTGGGTGGCTTCACAACCAAGGTGTGTAGCCCTTTCCATGAGGGTGCTCGTTGAGTTCTATGTTGCCGAAGCAAATGGATACCAACCATTGGTCATTTTTAAATGTACTAGTCCTTAGGACTTCAAGGTGTATCCAAAGTGAACATCAATCAAGCTCAACATACTTAACAAAACATACAAGAGAAGCAAAGTGCATTTTTGAAACCAATTTCAAGGCTTAAAAGCACATGATCTAAAAGCAAGTAAAGAGACTTACTTAAGATCTCTACTTCTCAAGAGAGTAGCTATCAAAGAATATGAAGCTCACATTATTCAAATATTAGCCACTCAACAATCATACAAATAACAACACGCTTCATGAAATAAGATCAATGTGAACACTTATCACCAAAAGATCTTAAACTAGCAAATGTCAAAGAGTACCATATAAACACTATATTAGTTCTCAATTATGACATGCTTCATGAAAGTGATACAAACAATGAGTTGATAGATGAAAAATCAAGTAAGCAAGCAATATGATATAAAGATACCTTCGCAAGCTATTTTCACCAAATACAAAGCCTTCACCCTTTTTATGAGTCCTCTTGGCTTGTGAGTCCTCATGACTACAAGTTATAGGTGTGTCGATTCCAAGAGACTAAAGGCAATGTAATCCAACTCAAACAAACAAAAAAAATGACTTTCTCTAAAAGCCTTAACAATAATGTTATCATATAGATTCCAAAAAAAACTTCTCAAAAGTTAACCAACAAATTTTGACTATCAAAACAAACAAAGTGAGATAGCTAAGTTCATGTCAAGTTGTAAAGATACAAGGCAAAAAGCTAAGCCTCTTATCAATGACACTAATCTTAAAGCTAACTCACATGTGCAACTTACACTAATGGTAAGAGCACTCACCCTTGACAAATTTTGTCTTGGGTGGACAAACACGAACATCATCAAGATTCTCTTTGACCACAATGTTGAACCTAGAGTAAAGTTCTTCCACAACTTGATTCACAATAATATCATTAATACTCTTCTTCTCAACATTGTTAGCAACACATGCATGGTCAAACTTTGTAGGATATGCATTCTTCACCATCCGGATATTCTTAGCATGCTTTGACAAATTATCATGCTTTCCATATTCAAAAGCTTTAGCATGCATAGAATTAGGTCCAATCGCTCTATTCCTAGATGCATTTTCTAAGTTGCAATATTCAATGAATTTATAGCACTTGGGCTTGATATGGCCTAAGGTATTGCAAAAATGACATATGGGAACAAAAGGAGAGATTTTACCTTCCGGTGGTGGTGGAGGACAAGTGGGAGTTTCAAGGGGTACCTTATTCTTCAATTTGTTCTTTTTCTTGGAACGTCTCTTCTTAGGAGCTTTCTCTTCAATGATAGCTTCACTAGTAGGAAGTGATGCTTCTATGAGCTTCTCTTCAACCACCGCTACACTTGAGCTCTCTAAGTTCATATTAGAGATGATCCTATCCTTTTCAAGCAAAATACCCTCAACTTCGCAAAGCTTCTTTTCAATAGCATTCTTTTCACGCAAAAGCCTACGAGTTGTAGCAACAAACTCATCCACTTGAATCTTGATCAAGTCTTCCTTCTCATCAATCTCACTCAAGGCTAATTTCAACTTCTCCTCAAGAAACTTCACCTTAGCCAAAAGATCAATGTAGGATGGATTATCATTTGAACACTCTTGATGACTTTGATCAATCTCCTTATCCAATGAATCTTGATTAACATCCTCTAGAGTAGAGTGAGAAGCCATGAATGCAACAAAGTTGCTCACTAGCTCTTCTTCACTAGAAGACTCATCACTTGAGCTCTCCTCATCACTAGAGGCATCATCTTCACTCCATGTAGCCGCCATGGCCTTTCCCTTCTTGTCCCTCTTAGAATCACCACTAGGACAATCCGAAGCATAATGTCCAAACTTCTTGCACTTGAAGCATTGAACCTTCCTATTGCTCTTAGCATGGCCACTCCTCTCATGAGGTGGAGTAAAGGACTTCTTGACTTCCTTGTCTCTTGAGTACTTGCCACTTGACTTGGCACCTTTCCTCATGAACTTCCTAAACTTCCTAACCAGTAACGCCATCTCCTCATCATCATCGCTACTACTAGCTTCCTTGACAACCTTGAGAGCTAAACCCTTGTTCTTAGCCTTTGGTTTCATGCACGCCTCAAAAGTTTGAAGAGATCCTAGCAACTCATCTATGCTCATGACGTCAACGTCCTTGCTCTCTTCAATGGCGGTAACCTTGGCTTTGAACCTCTTTGGAAGAGATCTAAGAATCTTCCAATTTAGCCTCTCACCGGAGATAGGAGTACCAAGAGCTTGGCATTGGTTGGCGATGTCTAGAAGCTTATCTTGGAAGTCAATAAACTTGTCTTCCTCACCCATTTGCAAAACCTCAAATTGGGAAGTGAGCAATTGAAGACGAGACTTCTTCACCGCTTTAGTCCCCTCATTGGTGACTTGGAGAGCCTCCCATGCCTCCTTAGCGGTTTCTAGGTTTTGAATGTAGGAGAATTGCCTACTATCAACACCTCCAAAAATAGCATTCACTGTTAGGATTATGCTCAATAGCAAGAGTGTAATGTTGTAATTAACAATCTTTTTCATATTAATAAAGTGATTTCTGGTTTAACAAATCGTATAGCATTTATAGTTTATATTATAATTGTCAAAGTAAATAATCATAAGGTCTAAAGACTATGGGAAAAGAAGAATTGTTCGTACATCTGGATATGTATGTGGTAGACACAATTCTTTAGTTAGTCTTGAATATTGTTCACAACTTAAGTTAAAGGTTGGGCACCTTTATCTTGTTAAAGTTGTAGAATTCTTTTGCTAGCATTTGAGTGGGATCAAATGAGATATGATGAGTCTAAAATCATCGGAGTGTCTTCGAGCAAAAGGATCTAGTGCACTGGGTGCATTGAACTGGATCAAAATGAAAAGCTTTATCTAAAACCGTCAATAGATAATAGTTTTTTCATTATCAGGACAATCGGAGAGTCTATCTTAATCCTGAGATAAATGATGGACTTATGGTTGCAAGTGATATCATTTGAGTTATCAATGAGTACGATTATATCGCATAGTCTATCCTCGATAATTTGGTGATATTCATTTGTTAATCGATAGAGGACTTCATTTATAGATATGGACATCGTGGCTCCATTTAATTAAATGAGAGTATAATATCATCATATGGATGTTTTGAGGTAATTGGATATTAAATCTCAACGTTGAGTTTTCAATAGTGTCTATTGAAAACATGGCTTCTGGACAAGTCAAAATATCCAAGTTCAAAACGTGGTCATATGAGTAAATATGGTAACTTGGAGAGTTATAGGCGGTCTATGAACTCTTGGCGATTACTGATATTAATCACGAGGATACACTATCTCCAATATGATTGTCTAGGGTATGAATGAGGAGCATCTTCCTTTTCTATCTTTATTTAAGAGTTCAGTTTTAGCTCTTTAGTGGAATGAGTTAAAATTAATGGATCGGACCTAAGTGAATCATTTGTTGATTGTGATTAGGTTATGTCTATTGAAGCTTAAATTTAGATGGCCCGCCAAGATCCCCAATCCACACGGACTTGTATGGATCACTTGATATATTCTACCGGACCAATTTAAGGGTCCATCTAGAATTGCATTTAATATATTAAGAATATAATATGCACATTATTTAAGTAATGGGCTGCTCAATTATATTAATATATTAATGAAAGACATGTGGGCTTGTTTCTTTTAGTAAGAATGGGTCTGGTTCACATGTGGGCTTTTTATTTAAAGTCCAATGGATTAAATGAAATAGGAAAATAATATTAGGCCCATTTTATATAAGTGAGGCGGCTAGGTTAAGGTTTTAACCTAAAAATATTATTTTGTTTCATTTGTTTTAATTAAATAAGAATTAATTGATTTATTGATTAATTGTTTAATTAAAGAAACAAATCTTTCCTAAAAGTAAAAGACTTGTTTGATAAGTAAATAAATAAATTAGTATTATTTATTTAATCAAATAAGGAGTTTTTTTTTTGTTTAGTCAAATAAAAGAATAAAAATAAAAGAGTTGGATTAGGGTTTGAAGTCTATAAAGTTAAAAAGAATTAGGGTTGAATTTTAGTCACCCTATATAAGTGACATGATGAAATTCGGCCAACCCTAATTATATACTACATAGAATTCGGCAACCCTAAAGGAAAAAGAAGAAAAATTCGGCCAACCTATATATATGTTCTTATAGGGTTCGGCCACATCAATCATTGGTGCTTGAGTTTTTATTTTCTTTCTTCTTCTTCTTAATTCTAAGAGAGTTTTTATTCTAGAGAGACAAAAAGGAGTGAAAAATTATTCTTTGATAGTATACAATTGCTTAAACATCAATAAGCTTGTGTATACGATATCGATCTAGGTTCACGCGAGTTTCGATCATAAGATTGAGAACTCAAAAGTGACCGGAATAATTTTGACATTCTTTTGATTGTTTTGTGACTAACAAAGAAAAGAAAGTATTTGTTTGGTCCATTCGCAGGTTTGCAATTCAAAGGAAAGGGAGACCACGCTCCTAGGTGATCCACGTTCGTGCTCGGATTGAAGGTCTTGCGGATTACCATCGACGTAAGTCAATCGGATCACGCGACAAGAGGTAATTTACTTTTGTTGATATATATGCATGTTTATTGATTAAAAGGGTTTAAGGTTCATAAAGGAAAAATTTTAAAAGTCACTAAATCGTCTTTAGTATCGCTTCCGCTGCGTGTAACACTTTTATTTATTATTTTTTCCCTACAATTGGTATCAGAGCCTAGGTTGAACCCTTTTAATTAATTAACGTATATATACGTGGATCTATTTCTTTTTATTGTGATTATGCATGTTTAGAAAGAGATGGCACTCTAGGTATTCAAATATATAATTACATGTGATGTATGGATTTATATATATTTTATGTGGTTTGTTATTGCTCGATTTTGGCCCTAGATTTTCAATGTAATTTTTGTTTCGGAGTTGTAACAGGAAGGGTGGTCTATTATCGCCATAATTCCTTCTTGGTATATTGCTAGGTTTTATTTTTTTTATGTGCAGTATTTTTTTAGGGTTACTGCAGTTTTTTTATTTATTTTTAGTATGTGCAGTTTTTGGTTTGTAAAAATACTGCAGTGAATAAAAAAAAAAAAAAAAAAAATTAATATTGCAGTATTTATTATATATATACTGCCGTAATATATTTAGGTCTTGGAGATTCGAAGACACGAAGCAAAACGAAGCAACCGGAACCAAGTACGAGCACCGTGCGCACCCTAGGAGTGGATTGGGCTGCGCATGACAAGCCCAAACTTTGGTGGGCTGCGCATGGCAGCCTTGTGTGGCCTTATGGGCTGCGCAAGGCAGCCCCTTTGTGGGGTTGTGGGCTGCGCACGCCCATGGGAGAAGGCCGAAGGATGAGCGTATGGTTGATGGGCCACCTGAAGATCTTGTATTCCTGACAAATTGTAATTTACTTGTTTTTCTAGGATGGGCCAAAGTTGTTGCTATTTAATTTATGCTTAAATATTACAATATTTGTTATTGTATGATAACATGACATATAGAATAGGAGTGCCACGCATATATCTCTTTTGGTATGAACATGCATTGAATGATTTAGGTATCTAAATTGGCATCTAGATAACTCGGTAAATCATTCTATGGGATTTAATCACACGCCTTAAATAATTGAGTGGGAGAAGGTGTTTTTGTAACACCTATGGCCTCCAAGGTTAGTTGAGCTTTATTATTTATTGGTAATCCCCCCAAGGGGCATCCATGAATGGAATTTAGCAATATACTTCCTTACAAGGATAGACTAGACAATGGACTCAAACGAGATCTACTCCCCAAGGAGGGATTTTCGTGAGAGAAAATTGAGGGTCGATATCTTGGTAACACACTCAATGTAATTTTATTGATATCCTCCCAAGAGTTCTTGTCAGTAAAATTGCAAGGCTAAAATTGAAAACGCTGGTTGTTATGTTAACAATTAGGTGGGACCTAGTCTAACTAGTAAATGGTGCGAACTCCCAAAGGAGGCGTAACATTTATGGGTGTTAGATCACCGTTGAATTTTATGATTGAGTTATTTATTTAATTCAAGATAAATATTTAAAAGTGCTTTATCATGATTATTTACTTATATACGTTTTGTTTTATTCAGAAATCATGACCCCATCACTTATGAACATCCTGAAAGATAACACTTTAACTGGAGATAATTATGTCACATGGAAAAGGAAAATTGGGTTGTTGCTGCAAAGTGAAAAACATAAGTTTGTTCTAACTACTCCTAAACCACCTGCTCCTAATAATGAATCTAGCATAATGTGTAGAGATGAGTATGAGCAGTGGAAAACTTCAGATGATATGGCAAAATGTTACATTATGGCCACTATCTCCGACGTGTTGCAACAGCAGCATGAAGGAATGGAGTCCGCTGCTGATATAATGATGTCTCTAGAGGAAATGTTTGCTATGAAGTCTAGGACGACTAAGAGAGAGGCAGTGACTGCTTTTATGAATCTTAGGATGAAACCTGGACAGGCTGTGAAAGATCACATGATGAAAGTCATAGCACATCTCAACATTGCTGAACTGCATGGCGCTGAGATAGATGGTGAGACAAAGATTGATATGGTTGTCAATTCATTGTCAGATTCCTTTGATCAGTTCAAATTGGACTACACTTTGAACAAAAAGGAATACACCTTACAAGGCCTGATGCAAGATGTTCAAAGTGCTGAAAAGATCCTTGTGAAAGGCAAAGGTCAAGAGATTCATATGGTTGGTAAAGTTGCTACTGTTAAGGCCCGTCAAAAGGTCAAGAAACAACAGAAGAAAAAGCAACTTGGGCCTATCAAGAAGGAGACCAAGAAAGTAACCAAGATCAAAGGGAAATGCTTCCTTTGTGGTGAAAAGGGACATTGGAAGAGAAATTGCCCAAAGTCCCAGAACAAGAAGGAAGAAGGTAATTTGAATTATCTAGAAACATGTTTTTTGGCTGATTCTACAGATTCTTGGATCATAGACTCAGGAGCCACTAATCATGTTTGTTATTCCTTGCAGGGGTTTCAAGAAAGGAGAAAGCTGAGTAAGAATGAAATCAATTTGCGCTTGGGCAACGGAACGTTAGTGTCTGCAAGTGCAGTGGGAGATATTAGAGTTTATTTGGATTCTAGAAGGCATTTAGATTTAATAGACGTTTATTATGTACCTCAATTCAAGAGGAATTTAATTTCAGTTTCTTGTTTGAATAAATTTGGATATTCGGTTACTTTTAATAAAGTTTTTATTATTAGTAAGAATGACAAAATTATTTGCCAAGGTACATTGGAAAACGGTCTATACTTTTTGCATAGAAATATCTCTCACTCGTTAGACACAGAAATAACGGAACCAAATCATAAAAGAGTAAAATTATCAACAGATGAAACCTATCTTTGGCATTTACGCTTAGGTCATATTAACCTTAATAGGATTAAAAGATTGGTATGTGACGGACCTTTGAGTGACTTAAAGGTTGATGATCTACCAACTTGTGAATCTTGTTTGGAAGGTAAAATGACCAAAAGGACGTTCTCTGCCAAAGGTGCAAGAGCCACTGAATGTTTAGGATTGATACACACTGATGTATGTGGACCTATGAGCATTCAAGCTAGAGGTGGATATGAGTACTTCATCACCTTCACGGATGATTACTCGAGATTTGGTTATGTGTATCTCATGAGACATAAGTCGGATGCTTTTGACATGTTCAAAGCATTCAAAGCTGAAGTGGAAAATCAGCTTGAGAAACACATAAAAATCTTGAGATCTGATCGTGGTGGAGAATATCTATCTGGTGAGTTTCAGCAATATCTTATTGATAATGGGATAGTTTCTCAGTTTTCTGCACCAGGTACACCTCAACAAAATGGGGTAGCAGAAAGGAGAAATAGAACTCTTTTGGATATGGTTAGGTCTATGTTGAGTTATTCAACGCTTCCTATTTCTTTTTGGGGATATGCTTTACAAACTGCTATATACATTCTAAACGATGTACCATCTAAGTCTGTTCCTAAAACACCGCATGAGTTGTGGACTGGGCGCAAGCCTAGTTTACAACACTTAAGGATATTTGGTTGTCCTGCGCATGTGTTAAAAGGAAAGACAGAAAAGATGGAGTCCCGTTCAGAAACATGTATATTTGTAGGGTATCCAAAAGAAACTAAAGGATATTATTTCTATAGTCCTTCAGATCTTAAAGTATTTGTTTCGACAAATGCTAAATTTCTGGAAAAGGACTATATGAATGATTTTGTGCCTAAAAGTAGAATTGTCCTGAATGAGATGTCAGGAGATACAATTCCACGAGAGGTTACACAACCTAACCCAATTGTAAGTTCCGATCCAACACAAGATCAACAACCTACCATTCCTCGTCGTAGTGGGAGGGTTAGAACACAACCCGAAAGATACATCGGTCTGGGAGAATCAGTGGAGAATCTCCCGGACGACGATGATCCCTATACGTACAAGGAAGCTATGGAGGATGTTGATAGTCGCCATTGGCAAAAGGCAATGCAATCCGAGATTGAATCTATGTTCGATAACAAAGTCTGGTCCCTTGTAGACTTGCCTAAAGGGATAAAACCCATTGGGTGCAAGTGGGTATACAAGAGGAAAAGAGGTATGGATGGAAAGGTGGAAACCTTTAAAGCTAGATTGGTAGCTAAAGGATATACACAGAAAGAAGGTATCGATTACGAGGAAACCTTCTCTCCTGTGGCCATGCTTAAATCCATTAGGATACTCTTATCCATTGCAGCATCTTTAGATTTAGAGATTTGGCAAATGGACGTCAAGACAGCTTTCCTAAATGGAAGTCTTGACGAAAGCATCTACATGATGCAACCAGAGGGATTCATTGAAAAAGGCCAAGTGGATAAGGTATGCAAGTTGCAGAAATCCATATATGGATTAAAGCAAGCATCCAGATCCTGGAACATAAGGTTTGATCAAGCTGTCAAAGGTTTTGGATTTATTCAAAATCCTGACGAACCTTGTGTATACAAAAGGATTAAAGGCGACAAGTTGGTTTTCCTGATTCTTTATGTTGATGATATACTACTCATTGGAAACGATGTAGGTGTATTGACATCAGTAAAAGAATGGTTAGCAAAACAATTTGATATGAAGGACTTAGGAGAAGCAAGTTTTATTCTAGGTATCCAAGTAATAAGGGATAGAAAGAATAGAACGATTGCATTATCCCAAGCTTCATACATAGATAAAATCTTGTCTAGGTTTTCCATGCAGGATTCCAAGAAAGGTATGTTACCTTTCAGACATGGAATCAAGCTTTCTAAGGAACAAGTTCCTAAGAATGAGCATGAAAAGCAATTCATGAGTAGAGTTCCATATGCCTCGGCAGTTGGAAGTCTCATGTATGCAATGCTCTGTACTAGACCAGATATTTGTTTTGCTGTTGGCATAGTTAGCAGGTTTCAATCGAAACCTGGACCTGATCACTGGACGGCAGTCAAGCATATTTTCAAGTATCTTAAGAGAACGAGAGATAATATGCTTGTATACTCTGGAGGGGATTTGGTTCCCATTGGGTATACAGATTCTGATTTCCAATCAGATTCTGACTCCAGAAAATCCACATCAGGGGCTGTGTTTACTATTGGAGGAGGAGCAGTTATATGGAGGAGTATCAAGCAATCTTGTATTGCTGATTCCACCATGGAAGCTGAGTATGTTGCTGCATGCGAAGCTGCCAAAGAGGCTGTTTGGCTCCACCAATTCTTGATTGACTTAGAAGTGGTTCCTAGTGCGAATAAGCAGATCACTATCTACTGTGACAACAGTGGAGCAGTGGCTAATTCGAAAGAACCAAGAAGTCACAAGAGAGGTAAACACATTGAAAGAAAGTATCATCTTTTAAGGGAGATTGTTCAAAGAGGTGACGTGACGATTACCAAAATCGCGTCAGCAGAAAATCTAGCGGATCCCTTCACAAAGGCTCTACCTCAGAAGAGTTTCGATGGGCATCTAGAGAATATGGGCTTTAGAGATATGACACATTTGCTATAGCGCAAGTGGGAGATTGTTAGGATTATGCTCAATAGCAAGAGTGTAATGTTGTAATTAACAATCTTTTTCATATTAATAAAGTGATTTCTGGTTTAACAAATCGTATAGCATTTATAGTTTATATTATAATTGTCAAAGTAAATAATCATAAGGTCTAAAGACTATGGGAAAAGAAGAATTGTTCGTACATCTGGATATGTATGTGGTAGACACAATTCTTTAGTTAGTCTTGAATATTGTTCACAACTTAAGTTAAAGGTTGGGCACCTTTATCTTGTTAAAGTTGTAGAATTCTTTTGCTAGCATTTGAGTGGGATCAAATGAGATATGATGAGTCTAAAATCATCGGAGTGTCTTCGAGCAAAAGGATCTAGTGCACTGGGTGCATTGAACTGGATCAAAATGAAAAGCTTTATCTAAAACCGTCAATAGATAATAGTTTTTTCATTATCAGGACAATCGGAGAGTCTATCTTAATCCTGAGATAAATGATGGACTTATGGTTGCAAGTGATATCATTTGAGTTATCAATGAGTACGATTATATCGCATAGTCTATCCTCGATAATTTGGTGATATTCATTTGTTAATCGATAGAGGACTTCATTTATAGATATGGACATCGTGGCTCCATTTAATTAAATGAGAGTATAATATCATCATATGGATGTTTTGAGGTAATTGGATATTAAATCTCAACGTTGAGTTTTCAATAGTGTCTATTGAAAACATGGCTTCTGGACAAGTCAAAATATCCAAGTTCAAAACGTGGTCATATGAGTAAATATGGTAACTTGGAGAGTTATAGGCGGTCTATGAACTCTTGGCGATTACTGATATTAATCACGAGGATACACTATCTCCAATATGATTGTCTAGGGTATGAATGAGGAGCATCTTCCTTTTCTATCTTTATTTAAGAGTTCAGTTTTAGCTCTTTAGTGGAATGAGTTAAAATTAATGGATCGGACCTAAGTGAATCATTTGTTGATTGTGATTAGGTTATGTCTATTGAAGCTTAAATTTAGATGGCCCGCCAAGATCCCCAATCCACACGGACTTGTATGGATCACTTGATATATTCTACCGGACCAATTTAAGGGTCCATCTAGAATTGCATTTAATATATTAAGAATATAATATGCACATTATTTAAGTAATGGGCTGCTCAATTATATTAATATATTAATGAAAGACATGTGGGCTTGTTTCTTTTAGTAAGAATGGGTCTGGTTCACATGTGGGCTTTTTATTTAAAGTCCAATGGATTAAATGAAATAGGAAAATAATATTAGGCCCATTTTATATAAGTGGGGCGGCTAGGTTAAGGTTTTAACCTAAAAATATTATTTTGTTTCATTTGTTTTAATTAAATAAGAATTAATTGATTTATTGATTAATTGTTTAATTAAAGAAACAAATCTTTCCTAAAAGTAAAAGACTTGTTTGATAAGTAAATAAATAAATTAGTATTATTTATTTAATCAAATAAGGAGTTTTTTTTTGTTTAGTCAAATAAAAGAATAAAAATAAAAGAGTTGGATTAGGGTTTGAAGTCTATAAAGTTAAAAAGAATTAGGGTTGAATTTTAGTCACCCTATATAAGTGACATGATGAAATTCGGCCAACCCTAATTATATACTACATAGAATTCGGCAACCCTAAAGGAAAAAGAAGAAAAATTCGGCCAACCTATATATATGTTCTTATAGGGTTCGGCCACATCAATCATTGGTGCTTGAGTTTTTATTTTCTTTCTTCTTCTTCTTAATTCTAAGAGAGTTTTTATTCTAGAGAGACAAAAAGGAGTGAAAAATTATTCTTTGATAGTATACAATTGCTTAAACATCAATAAGCTTGTGTATACGATATCGATCTAGGTTCACGCGAGTTTCGATCATAAGATTGAGAACTCAAAAGTGACCGGAATAATTTTGACATTCTTTTGATTGTTTTGTGACTAACAAAGAAAAGAAAGTATTTGTTTGGTCCATTCGCAGGTTTGCAATTCAAAGGAAAGGGAGACCACGCTCCTAGGTGATCCACGTTCGTGCTCGGATTGAAGGTCTTGCGGATTACCATCGACGTAAGTCAATCGGATCACGCGACAAGAGGTAATTTACTTTTGTTGATATATATGCATGTTTATTGATTAAAAGGGTTTAAGGTTCATAAAGGAAAAATTTTAAAAGTCACTAAATCGTCTTTAGTATCGCTTCCGCTGCGTGTAACACTTTTATTTATTATTTTTTCCCTACATTCACTGCCTGATGATGCCATTTTGCTAACTCAAACTCATTAGTAGACCACTCACTCCTAGGCTTGGAAACGGTCTCTCCATCCACAATCTTGTTAGGAGCAAGGTAACCTTCTTCAACGGTCATCCAAGCTCTCTCATCAATAGATCGGATGTAAGCCTTCATCCTCAATTTCCAAAACCCGTAGTTGTGACCCTTGAGAAGAGGAGGCCTAGAATTCGAAGCCCCTTCGGTCATCACATCATCTTGGAAAACCATTCTAGCAAATACCTAAGCAATCCACTCGTAAGTGTAAACCGGATCTCGCCGAGTGCCGTCCGACGACCTGCTCTGATACCAATTGAATGTACACAAACGAAGTTAAATTGCTTAAAGCATACCTAGAGGGGGGGGTGAATAGGTTTTACACCTTTTTTCAAACCCTTGAACAAACATCCGTTTGTCCCTCAAGGTAGCCTTACACACAACACAATAATCCAAGATAGACATACATAGACAATATGATGACACAATCATAATAGAAATGTCTAAGTATATCAACAAGTCATGTGAGGTAAAATATCAAATAATCATAACAACAAAATAAACTTGTATTTCATAAGATGTTCAATGTGTTACAAGAGTGAGCAAAATGCCACTAAACAAATATTACAATATACAAAAGAATCAAAGATACAAATTGATCTATAGAATGAATACACTAATCACACTATACAAAGACTTGGTTCAAAATACATCACAAGTGAATATTATGAATCAAGACAATAAAATATACAATTAAAATATAAGAGAAGAGATAGAAAGAATTAACACAAGGGATTTTTAACGTGGTAAAACCTCCAAGGAGGAAACATCCACGGGTTGAATTACAACCATTGGGTACTATATTATTGGAAAGTAAACATAGAACATTCACAAAGTGACCAATCTTTAGCTCACCCAACCTAGTGAAGTCTAAGCCTACCCAACCCTATTGGAAAGTATGAAATCCCTCAATGATGCGGAACCACCATATATTGGACAACACACTCAACCAACATCGATGGTAGATTAGAAATTCCTCAAGAATGCATACACATCCCGTGTACCCCGCTCTATCGGAGTCTATGTCTAACCATACGCCTAGGCCTACCAATATGTTAGTCAACTCCCTATCCAAAGCACTCTTGCCTCTAGGGAGCCTCCCATGCATGACTATCCGAGTCCTCCCGACTCTAGCCATGACTTCTTGCTTACCTATCCGAGTCATCCCGACTCTAGGCAAGACTTCTTGCTTGGCTATCCGAGTCATCCCGACTCTAACCAAGACTTCATTCCTTTTACAAGGACTTCCTAGTGTGATCATGTGAATGCAAATGATGCAAACATTCATTTCAACATAGAACATGTGATCAATACATTCTATGGCACAAATAGACCTAAACATGTGAAAACACAATTAATCAAGTCTAGATGCAAAAATCCATGAATAGAAACCTAAGCATGTGAAACACCTAACACATATACTCAAAGTCTCATTTACACATATAACACTTGAATCACAAAATGTTCATTAAGTCCTAATTCAAGATGCTATCAATATACAATCAAAGTCTAGATATATGAGATTAAAATCAATCAATATACTAGACAAAAATATAGAGCAAGGTTTTGAGATTTACATCAATCAAAACCTAAATTCTCTAAATCACAAACAAATACACAAATCCTTGATTTCTTCAATCAAAGGACCAAATCAAATCTCAAAGTCATTTTAACACAAAATTAATTCAATTAAGTATCAAACAACCTAAGATGCCATTCTAATCACAATACAACTCACAAACAAATGTAAAACCTAGAATCATAAAATCTAGTCAACATAAGTCCACAAATTGAGTTTCAATTGGAATGATAATCAAGCTACCTTTTCAAATAGCTTTCATAAAACAATAACATATATATAGAAGAAGAAACCCCAAGCAAATGGAAGGTGAAATAACAAGAAATCCCAAAGTTGAGACTCAAACCTCGAATTCTGCAGCTGGTGCGAATTTCAGTGTCCAACCACTTGAAATCACGATCAATCAGCCACCAAACCACTTGGAGATGTTAGAGGACTCAAATACGAACACTCTCCAACTTGAATCACTCAAATCCGACTCCGGATGAGGAAGATATGGTGTTTTGAAGTTTGGAAAAATTGGAGAGAACTCTAGACGGGAATTCTGAAATTTTCTTCTTGGAAATTCAAAATGAGAGAGAGAGGGAAGAAATAGGAGGAGAGAGAGAGGTCTTTTTGACCAATCATGTGGTGCCATGTCACCCCCAGGCCGTGGGGGGCGCGTGGCCCACACGGGAGCAGAAGGGGCTCCAGGCCGTGGGGCCCACGGCCTCAACCACGGCCAGCCCATGTGGCCCACGGCCTGGGCTGTCCTCTCCCGCGCACTCTCGGTTCGTCGGCCCGTATCTCGAGCGTCCGAACTCCGAATTCGAATCCGTTTTCGGATTACGAACCGTGACTCTCTCACGCACAAAAAAAACTATACAACTTTGAAAAACGGTTGAGAAATCATCTCGGAAATCATCGATGAAGTCAACACAACGTAAGAGAACGTAAAGTGGCATAGTCAACACGTTTGGACTCGAAACCTTATGAATGAGTAACCGAAACGACCGGAACTCAATAAGGCATTGAATAAGAACATGTTCAAGTCCTAAACACAAAATACGGAAACATACAAACACAAATACACACACATATGCTAGTTTCCGGACATAGTCCTAGAAAATGCAAAACACAAAGTTTATTAACTAAATGTGAATGCATGAGCATATTTTGCCAAGTGTGTGAAAGTGAAATGTAAATGAAATAAAATCATGAAGGGACACACAAAAATGATATGTGTGAGTGTGTGCCTAGCCTTGTAAGAGATAAGAGGTCATGTATACCTTTGTAGACCGATAATGTCCGAAACTCTTAAAAGCCGGCAACTTGAACGAATAATGGTTGAGACGTCCTTCGTCTTCGAAATCCTTCATTTACTAACCACTAAACATTACAAGTAAAACACGTTTTGATATGGAATTAATGCCAACACTAATTATCAACCTTACAAAGAGTTCAGTTTTAGCTCTTTAGTGGAATGAGTTAAAATTAATGGATCAGACCTAAGTGAATCATTTGTTGATTGTGATTAGGTTATGTCTACTGAAGCTTAAATTTAGATGGTACGCCAAGATCTCCAATCCACACGGACTTGCATGGATCACTTGATATATTCTACCGGACCAATTTAAGGGTCCATCTAGAATTGCATTTAATATATTAAGAATATAATATGCACATTATTTATGTAATGGGCTGCTCAATTATATTAATATATTAATGAAAGACATGTGGGCTTGTTTCTTTTAGTAAGAATGGGTCTGGTTCACATGTGGGCTTTTTATTTAAAGTCCAATGGATTAAATGAAATAAGAAAATAATATTAGGCCCAATTTTATACAAGTGGGGCGGCAAGGTTAATGTTTTAACCTAATATATTATTTTGTTTCATTTGTTTTAATTAAATAAGAATTAATTAATTTATTGATTAATTGTTTAATTAAAGAAACAAATCTTTCCTAAAAGTAAAAGACTTGTTTGATAAGGAAATAAATAAATTAATTTTATTTATTTAATCAAATAAGGAGTCTTTTTATTTAGTCAAAATAAAAGAATAAAAATCAATGAGTTGGATTAGGGTTTGAAGTCTATAAAGTTGAAAAGAATTAGGGTTGAATTTCGGTCACCCTATATAAGTGACATGATGAAATTCGGCCAACCCTAATCTAAAACTACATAGAATTCGGCAACCCTAAAGGAAAAAGAAGAAAAATTCGGCCAACCTATATAAGTGTTCTTATAGGGTTCGGCCACAACATACATGTGTTCTTGAGATTTTATTTTTCTTCTTCTTCTTCATTCATAGAGAGTTTTTATTCTACTAAGACAAAAAGGAGTGTTAGATTATTCTTTGATAGTATACTATTGCTTAATCATCAATAAGCTTGTGTATACGATATCGATCTAGGTTCACGCGAGTTTCGATCATTAGATTGAGAACTCAAAAGTGACCGGAATAATCTTAGACATTCTTTTGATTGTTTTGTGACTAACAAAGAAAAGAAAAGTTTTGTTTTGTCCATTCACAGTTATGCAATTCAAAGAAAAGGGAGACCACGCTCCTAGGTGATCCACGTTCGTGCTCGGATTGAAGGTCTTGCGGATTACCATCGACGTAAGTCAATCGGATCATGCGACAAAAGGTAATCTACTTTTTGTTAATGTATATGCATGTTTATTGATTAAAAGGGTTTAAGGTTCATAAAGGAAAAATTTTTAAAAGTCACTAAATCTAATTTTAGTATCGCTTCCGCTGCGTGTACTACTTTTGTTATTTTTCCCTACACAATGGACCTACGTGAACCCCAGTTTAGTCGATAGCCAGGGTATCCTTATCAACCGCCTCGATTTCAGCATCATCATCGTCGTCTTCATCAGCGATTCTGGCTGGATCTTCGGGCCCAGTGCCAGAACCCGACCGATTCTTTGATCCTTGCTAGAACGACGGTGTTTTAGCGGAATACCGTCGTCAACAACGTCGCCCTCATCCCGGCCCCGTTTCGGCTCTCTAGACGTCAAGGAGTCATCTCCTGATTCCATCCATCCTACGTCAAGCATTTCATCAATGCTGTCAAGAGGATTCGGAGAAGGAAGTGGAGGATTGGCCAAGACCACCGGGCTATCTTCGGGGAGAACCGTTTCAGAAGCTAGTTTGTTGGAAGGTGAGGCCATTTGAGTAAGAGAAGGAGGGCAAAGAGGATTTTTTAAGAAGGAAGACTTGAGAAAGAAGAAGAAGTAGAGGCTCTGAAGGGATTAAGTAACCGTGAGCGTGCGAAGGAAGAAGAAATATAGCATTTATAGGTGAATGCGGACAGTTATCGAGGTAAGAGGACGAAACGAAGTCGGGGATGAATCATAACAGCTCGAGGGGAATCGCGCCAAAGGCGGCCCGTTTTAAATTTGAAAATAGACGTTATCCCGCGCGTGGGTCGAGCATTAAATGCTACCAAATCCAAGAAAGATCCTCTTATCGATTACGGAATCCAACCGGTCGAGATTAGACAAGTAGACAAGACGAAAAATCCTTTGAGTGGACTTGGGAATCCTGACTCCAACCCGAGCAAGATACCGGTGTTCAAGTCAGAGGGGACTTCTGTTAACCGCCAAAAATGGGCGGGGATCAAAAAAGAATTTTCCACTAGTTTTGAAAAGAAGGCCAGGATCCAAAATAACAACGAAAAGATGTCCGGGTACCCCGCTTGCTAGCCGACGGGCTAAAGTAAGAGCTTCTACCTACCCCTACCAGGTCCAGAATCTCCGGGGCCAGGAAAGCACTAGGAAGCCAAAAAGACGAGGGGTCTTTGGAGGACGTAACCATCACGAGATCTCGGTACCCAGTTACCCCGAGTACCCCGATACTCGAGTATCCAGGGTACCCTGCTACTTGAAAGCCCCGATATCTGGAAACATCATTTTGAGAGGGGCACGAGGAACGCGGGGTACCCGGAGTACCTCGACCAGCGAAACACATGACATACACATGGCAAGATATATACCATGACCCCTGTAAACCAACCCCGCTGAAGCAGGAGAGGGGCACCCCGAAAGGTAGACTACGTATAAAAACAGACACTAAACATCACCGTTCAGGGTTTAAAACTCAAGCTACAACGCGGCATTCATTCCCACCAATTGAGGATCCTATTTTTAATAGGAGTCAACTCAATTGGAACCAGGAAAGAAGGAATCACCTAATCTTTTGGGATCAATTTCCTGACGAAAGTGTCGGGCCCTAAAAGAAGACCCGTGCACCATGAAAACCCTAGACCGAAGTTCTATGAGTGCTCACCAAGGAGGCGAGCCTATATATTGATCACGTGATGATGGGAGAAAGGGGAAACCCTACGACACTTTTACTACTTATCGACAGGCACGAAAAGCTCCATCTCCACTGTTCCCCCATATGCTTTACTTTTTCCTTACTGAAATACTGATAGTTCAAATACCAAATTGTAAGGATCCCACCGAGATCGAGATCCATATATATATATATATATATATACAGCTTTTGTTTTATGCATCCATCATATAAGAAATCATCCATCTTACTACTTGCATCCTTCATAATATCGAGATCGGGGTACCCAGCGGGATACCAGATTACCAAGTATCTCATTGGCCCTTATAGGATCCCGATCCGGATCTATCACCTACAAATCCTATCACGCCTAACGGATTCCAAAGAATTAGCGGGGTATCGAGGTATAGAGTATCCCGCTAGCCCAGATCCAATTAGATCCGGGTCTCTCACATACCGTTAATTCTGAATTGCACCCCGGTGACAATTTTGGGTTAACACCCTCCTTTATGATTGTTTGAATAGCATACAAGCTAATCAATTTCGGTAATCGATCACTCGATCCCTGTGGGAACGAACTTCACTTCATCATTGTACTACTCTCTGACCCCGTCCTATTGCGAGAGTCACTTGAGTGCTAGCCAATTTTTAACAATGCTTCCCTGGCAGCGGCACCACAAATTGGCTAGCACTCAAGTGACTCTCGCAATAGGACGAGGTCGGAGAGTAGTACAATGATGAAGTGAAGTGAAGTTCCCACAGGGATCGAGTGATCGATTACCGAAATTGATTAGCTTGTATGCTATTCAAACAATCATAAAGGAGGGTTTTCAAATTAAGCAAATTAAACTAAATTAATAAAAGGATTAAATGCTAATGCAATAAAGAAATAGCGCGAATATAAACTCGAATGTGATAATGGAGAGAAATATGCTAGGACTTGACTACACCCTACCCTATATTGACTTCCGTTCAAGACTCAATTATTCACCCAAAACATGCTCATGCAATTCATAGATTCATGCACCCTAATATTAACCTACAATCTCGGTCGAGCAAAATAAGTTACACCCAAAATCATACCCAAGCCTATCTTTCGATTACTCGGAATGTATGAATGGGTTCGTTAAGATTATTGGCGCACTAACGAATCTTATACGCTAGCCTAAGTAGGTCTACTTTTCTAGACATGCATAGAGAACATTTCGTCGAGCACGTGGTGTGCGTCTCCGGTCAGTATATAACAAACCACAAAAGAACAATTAATAGGAGATCAATCCATTAATATAACATTAAGCATATTAAAACATTCATACAAACTACAAGTTGCACATAAAGGGTAAATAAAGATCAATATAAATATATAGTCATGGGTGGGGTTTCATCAAATCCTAGCACTAAATGTTTAGCTCATATCACAAAGTGTAGCCATACAAAGAATATACTCAAATGAATACATGGCTAACATAAAGAACATGAAAGAGAAAAAGTGATAGAAGAAACTATGTAGAGTAGCTCCTCCTTTGCTTTGCTCTTCTTCTTCCAAGCTCCTTCTTCAACTCTCTTCTGCCCAAAAGATGAAATGATGGTAGTGATGGTAAGGAGAGGTGATGGGTGTATTTGGATGTTAGGGAAAATACGAAATCTTGGTGGGTTTCGAAGGATAGAGGTGGTGATGTAAGAGGAAAATGGGTAAAAATAAAGTCTTGGTCTAATTAGGGAGAGAATGTTAGTCCTTGAAAAATACCTAAAGAGAGGTATTTATATGGGAGACAAAAATAGGGCAAAAACCATCTAGTCAACGAAGAGGCGGACTACCGCGGTTGGCATTTCTACGGTCACCAACCACGGCAGTTGAACCGCGGTAGGCTAAGAGGATCTCTGTCGCTCAGGTTGCCGCGGTTGGACAACCGCAGCACCATTTGGGATATTTTTGTCGCTTGACCACCGCGGTTGGTATAACTGCGGCACTTCAACCGCAGCACCTATTGGAGATCTCTGTCGCTTGGTTGCCAACCGTGGCACTCTGGCCCAAGACACCAATCTTTCCAAATTTTCACATTGACCCCCCAAATCTTCACTTTAGCACCAAAACACCCCTACTATCCAATAAAACCTGTAAAAGCCTAAACCAAGCCATTAAACACTTGATTTTACCCGAGAACCGAACAAAAGCAACGGAAAGGGAGGCCAAAATCTAGTATTGAAATGGCTTTATCAAACACCCCCAAACCTAGCTTTTGCTCGTCCTCGAGCAAAATCGAAACAAAACAAAGAAAAACAAACAAAACAAGACTCAAGACACACGGCTTAAAGACTCAAGTTATGGACAACAACGACAACACGAATTCAATAAAAAGTGAAGCCACCGTGATGAGATGCAACCCAAGCCGTGCAACTAAGGAGAGAAAGCATATAAGAATCGCTAAGCTGGCTTTTAAAAATATGATAATAATGTGAACACACCGCGTGCATGCAATCCCACACTCGAAATGCCTATGCTTCAAAAACAACACACTCTCCAACAAGGGATGTAATTCACCTCGACTCTATCCTCGCGGATTTCTCTCATTAACTCCGAATCCTAGGCGACACACCTCAAAACATGCAATATGAGCTTATGTAATGGAAATCAATTTTTGATTGCATGTGATCATGAAAGAACACCATTTAAGTGATTATGTCTCATAAAAAAGAACCAAATGTCATGAATGTGGAAAGAGCATGCTTCAACTAGAATTCCCTATCTAGATTTTCCCTAAGATCAAGTAGGTCTTTTCCTTGGTTGTAACAGAGCCATGGGTGATTAGGTAATGAATGAAAAGGAAATGATTGAAACAAAAACAAATTGAATCCACTAAGGCATTACATTCTAAATTTCGATAATTGGCTCAATTACAACTTTAACTAAACATAAGGCGTCCAGGCAACAATTTGCTCTAATGTGCCTCAATCTTAACTTTTATTGATCAAGCTGTACTTACACAACAGCACAAGGCTCATAGGCCTTATTATTTACTGATTTTTTTTTTTTTTTATCAACATTCTTTGCACATATCATTACTCAAGCCTAGGTACACGCCATTCAAAACAAAGCCATATTTTCAATAATCTTAAGCCTTAACTTCATCAATTAGCCAAATGGACGGTTAGTGCTTAGGTTGCGAGGTTATGGATGATGTGGGTGATGAAATGAAATGCTACATTTGTTTGGCTTCAAAATTGGCTTGGGAGCACACACATATGGGATGGAAAAGTGTTTAGGCCATAATTGAGTGGTTTAGCACACATTGCCTACAATCCTTTCTAGAGGTTCATCTATCAAGGGAATAACAATTTCAACAAGCAGTCCACAATTGATTAAGTGTTCTATGACAAACGACAATTTAAGTGCAATGAGACATTTTATATTCAAACAAATATGTGTTTAGAAGCGTGTGTGAAGAGTGGGAATGAATTTACCCTCGAAATAAAACACTAAAAGGCTCAAAAACTCACGGGTAGTCTCCACTATTAATCCCTCACTTTCAAGCATGATGCCTCATCCACACGGGCACTAAGAGAAAGGGACAAATCGCACTTGTGCAATGCACCCAAAACTACTCAGCACATCAATGCATACAGACAATCCTGAATAGCACCCACTTAAGAGCATCTCACCAAATAATATATGAGCAACATGGCCATTTCGCAAAAATTTAACTCAAAAAGACTCAAAATGACACCTAACACCTAAAAACATGCCAAAACCAAACAAAAATTTCATCCAGAAAATTTTTAAAATTAAAGAAAAACAAAAAGACGCAGCGCTGCCCACACCCCCAAACCTAAATTCAACATTGTCCCCAATGTTGAATGAAAACCTGGCGGAAAGGCGCGCAACACCACAAAACCGACACAAGGACTTAAGACAAAACAAATTAAAAAGAAGACTCAACTAATGGCTCAAAAAGGCAAGCATCTCAAAAACTAGCAAGCGGGTGCAATTGATTGAGTGTTCTATGACAAATGACAATTTAAGTGCAATGAGACATTTTATATTCAACAAAGATGTGTTTAGAAGCATGTGTGAAGAGTGGAAATGAATTTACCCTCGAAATAAAATGCTAAAAGGCTCAAACACTCACGGGTAGTCTCCACTATTAATCCCTCACTTTCAAGCATGATGCCTCATCCACACGGGCACTAATAGAAAGGGACAAATCACACTTGCGCAATGCACCCAAAACTACTCAGCACATCAATGCATACAAACACTTCTGAACGGCACCCGCTCAAGAGCATCTCACCAAACAATATATGATCAACATGGCCATTTCGCAAAAAATTAACTCAAAAAGACTCAAAATGACACCTAACACCTAAAAAAAGGCCAAAACAAAACAAAAATTTCATGCAAAAAATTTTAAAAATTAAAGAAAAACAAAAAGACGCGGCGCCGCCCACACGCTGCCTTCTTGGCCTTTTCAAATCATCGGACCACCACCATCCAACTCCAAATTTTATTGTAATTCCATTTATGCCCTTAGTTTTGAAGTTTAGGACTGAGGTGAGGTGCACTCATCGCTCTAATGGCATGTGGCACTATTCATCATCTTCAACCTCTAGTTTTTTGAAACTAATTTTTTTTTATTCTGACCCAATTTTCAATCGCTTTGTTCTCACTCATTACTCAACCAATTTATACGTTTTTGGTGTTGTTGGAAAGCTTGGAATCTCTAGTTTCTAATGGTACCAGATCTATGACAACAAAAACATGTTTGAATCCACTACGAAGCTCTCTAAGTTTCAGATTTGGGGCTCCATTTCATAGGATTCTGAAGCCAAAAATTAAATCTCATGGCATGTCATTCAAATAAGTTAATCATATAGAATTACATATACATGTAATACGAAAATCATCAAAGAAATAAGATGAATTCGAAAATCAAAGCATGTTTTACAACAATCCATAGAAAATCAGTAAAACATGTATACATGAATCATGTTATAACCAAAAATAGATAAACTATTTTAATGGCATTTTAAACACAATTCACAGATCATATGGCATCATAAACATATGCATTGTTTATGCAATAAATTCGAAAATCATTAATCAAGTTTTACATGTCATCAACTAAACAAAAATATTGTAATACATGGATTTTCAAAAGGAAATTGTAATACCATACGAAATAAAAAATATTGATCCATGTATATTTAATCAAATAAGAACAGAATTTAATACTCAAAAAAGTATTAATTATATTTTGTATATGAAATACTGATAATATCATAACAATATTCAACCAGAAAACAATTTGATATGGCTCTGATACCAATATTAAGTGGAAATTGCCAAAACTGACCCAACTACTTATAGGATTTTCTTTTTTAACCACATCCATACTTTTAATTGTTTTTAACCATCTTTTTGAGCAATTACTAGAATGCCCCCATATATAAACTTCCCAATCAGCTCTCTCTCTCTCTTTTTCTCTTTTTTTCTTTCTCTCTCCTCTGCTCTCTCTCCCGATCTAGCTCTCTCTCTCTCCCCGATCTCCCTCTCTCTCGCCGATCTCTCTCTCGCCGGTGTGGGTTGACGGTCGCTGAGCTCCGGCGTGCGTCCGGATGGGATGGCGACGCTGGTCGCCGAGCCCTCGCTCACTGTTGGTTCGTCGCACGAACCACGTGAGACCAGGCGGCATCGTCGGCGGCTGGGTCGCCCGTCACTGGTTCCAACGTGCAGCCGGCGATCGCGAAGCACACCGGACGTGGTTCGTGCAGGTCACCGGCGATGATCTGAACCCTAAACCTAAATCGAATTTGGGGAAGAAGAAGAGGAAGAAGAAAGAGGAAAAAAAAAAAAAAAAACTTATCCTAATTTCAATTTAGCCCAGATTTCAAGTTTTAATATTTCTATTTTAGGCATAATTTCAAGTTTTGATATTTCCATTTAGGCATGATTTCAAGTTTGTGTATTTCAATTTAGTCGTGATTTCAAGTTTGTTTCGAGGTTTAAAGAACACTATTTTCAGGGGTACTCTGGTAATTCATGGTACTAAATTGAATTTTTTTAAAAAAAGTGGTTATTAACAATTAAAAATTCAAAAGTGGTTAAAAACAAAAGTATGATAAGTGTTATGGCTACAAATGAATTTCTCTCCAATATTAATTATCAAAGAATTTAAGAAGAAAGTGTACCTTTCTTCGGATCACTTCACAAATTGTTTCACTGGTCTAGTAAAGATCACAAAAATGGATTCTTTACTCTAATCACAATATAAGAATCTCTACTCTTTTCTGTTACTCTCTTTGACACTATTTTACGTAATGCACTCACTACTACAAAATGAGTCAGAGAGTCATAATCTCAATAGGACACATGCATTTAAGAGTGCATAGGCAGTTTTCCCCAAGTAACTGCCTACGGTTATCATATAATAACTTATGTGTGTGTGTTTGGGTTGGGTTCCATGGATGTTTGGGTTTGAATCCATCTTGAGTGTACCCATCAAATACCAACACCATAAAATGTAGGTCTCTACTCCTTACCAAGACTAGAATCAACATCAACAACCACTACTACAAAAATGTTAAAAGACATCGGTGCTTTACATCAGTTTTTAGGTAACCGATTTTAAAAAAAACTTTTAGACATCGGTTTATAAAAAACTGATGTTTTAAATATTGCGGTTTGAAAAAACAACAGTTTTTGGGAAAACTAATATTAAAAATAAAAAATAAAAAATAAAAAAAAACCATTTAGACACCGGTTCATATAAAATTGATGTCTTAAATATTGCAGTTTGAAAAGACAACAGTTTTTGGGAAAACCAATATGGATTTATTTTACAATAAGATATCAGTTTCCCTTAAAACTGATGTTTTAAATATTGCAGTTTGAAAAGACAACGGTTTTTGGGTAAACCGATATAGATTTATTTTACAATAAGATATCGATTTCCCATAAAACTGATCTCTTAAAAAAATTAAAAATTATTATTTTTTAGATAAGTAAAATTTTAAATTTAATAAATTTACTTTTAAATCATTTATTTTAAAAAATTTCAAAAATTTTTTTTTTTTTAAATTATTTATTTTGTACCCGCTTGTTTCATACTAAGAGACATGTTAATAATTCAATTACCCATGTAAATTAGGAATCCGAGTCTTACATTTGTTCATTAAATTACAAGATGTATGTAGAGAAATATCTCCCCTGTAGTGAGAATTGTATTCCAAATCATGCTTATTACAATTGATGTCACTAATCTTCTTTAGAGTATAGACCCATAACTCGACTATATATGTTTTAAAAAATATAATTTTATTAAATGTTCCAATAAATATATTTTTAATAAATGTCTGTAGTAGAAATTAGAATTTTGATTAGTTGAATAAATTTAAATTTATCAAACAAGTTTTTTTTTTTTTTTTCTTCTAACACTCATATAGGGTCCCTTCAACAACAAAAAAAAAAAATTAAAAAAAATTAAAAATTAAAAATTAAAAAATTAAAAAATTAAAAAAAAAACACTCATATAGGTTATATATAAATATTGTGCAATTGTTAACAATTCAAATCTTGTAGTCAAGCGGTAAAGGCTTGCCACTTTGACTTGAGGTTTCAAGTTCAATTCCTTATATCAGAGGTGGAGTGGTTGGATGGTGGCGGCCGGACGGTATGATTAATTTTCGTAATACATCAATTTTACATCATCGGTTTTATATATAACCAATGTGTTTTAAAATCATTTACATCTGTTAAAAACCGATGTCGTTAATACGTTTTTTTCTAAATCACTCAAATCTACATCGGTTACAAAATTTTGAAAAACTGATGTCTTTCATGTAAAATAACTGATATCTATGAACTTTTTTATAGTAGTGAACTAAAGAATTGAAAAGATGTTCAAAATTGGGTTGATAATTCTTAATTCTCGTACTATGGGCCAGTTTGGTATTGCTTTTGAGAAGTTAAAATCAGCTTATTTTATAATTTTGACATAAAATAATATTTGGTAAAACTTTCAAAAGTGATTAATTCATAATCTGGCAAGTTTTGACAGTGATTTTGAGAAGTATGTGGGGGATTACTTTTTAAAAGTGATTATAGAATAATCTATTTCAGCATTTAATGAATCTTTTAAGATATCATTATTATCCTTATGAAATCAAATTAAAATCATTTATATACCTTATTTCATCTTAAAGTTAAATATTCTAATTAAATGTTAATTTGATTTGTAAAACCTTTTAAGAATATTTTTATTATTCTTATGGATTTTTTTTTTAAATTTAAATATTCTACTTAAATATTGATATATAATTAAAAAAATAAATAAAGTTCTAAAAATCATGTCTATTTTAGTTATTATAACTAATTTCAGCACTTTTGAAATAAAATTATCAAACATACGTATACTGCTTTTGAGATATACAGTAGTTTTAAAAGTATAATTAACCAAACATCGGCTAATTAACTTCATAGCTGATTATTCCTTCAGCACAACTAACTGTGGTTATTATAAAAGTTACAGTAATACCAAACTGGCCCTATGTCTATGTGCTATTTACAAAATTGGCAAAATCTGGTTATTGTTAAAAAGAGAAATGATTTAGTGACAAAGTAAATTTGGTTGAGAGAAATCCAAAACTCATTCAAGTTAGGGCCAGATTCTCATGTTTGGTGAATTTGGCAAATAGTAGAATAAGCATAATTCTTGTTAATTTGGTTTGAGTTGCTTTCGGTCTCCAAATGTTTATATGTTCACTTACCAGATTTCAAAACACAAAAAAGGAATATCAATTATATTCTCTCATGAGCATACAATTTTGAGCATATTTTGATTCTTGAGCATACTAATATACATTACCACATTTTTGCATGTCAGCAATAGAATTTCAATCATAATAATACATATGGGAAAAGTGTCTGCTCATGAGAGAAAAATTGGAAAAGTGTCTCCAAATGTTTATATGTTCACTTACCAAATTTCAAAACGCAAAAAAGGAATATCAATTATTCTCTCATAAGTATACAATTTTGAGCATATCTTGATTCTTGACTATCTTACTATCTTTTTGTGACTGTAACCAGGGACGTAACTAGGATTAAACACTAGGGTGGGCTAGAATATTTTTTTTTTTTTCGATCATTAACATTATAAGAAAATTGTATTAATTAAAAATAAAGATACACCCATTTAAGAAGACAAAGTAAGGATTACTCTATAAATGTATATTCTAAATAAATATACACTAATATTACTATTTACTAACAAATCTAAAAACAAAAGAATAATTAAAAAAAAAAAAAAATTAACAAGCATGTATCTAAATTTCAACTAAAACAAAAGGAAATTTATTAAATAATAATGTTAATTTGTAAATTAAAATTCGAATAACTAATAATTAGATTAATCTTCAAATTTAATTACAAAACAAAATATTTAAATTTACAATATTCATAAAAATATGCCTAATTGGAAGATGAATTATTGATATTGATAAAGAGGTTGGAATAAAATTTGGAGAAAGATAAGAAAAAAAATAATTATTAAAGAAAAAGAAAAAAAAAATTGATAATAATAACATGTTTATTGTTGCCGCCTCGTGAATCGTGAAGTGAAATACTGATGAAGTAGGTAAAACGTACCAGCCACCGGTATATATAGCTGTTGTTATTCCTACTTTTACACTGTTTTCATTGATATCAATATATATATATATATATATATTTTTTTTTTTTACTTTTCAATTTTTTTTAAAAAGGTTAGAGTGGGCTAGCTTGAGCCCACCCTAACCCAGCCCAAGGTCTGTCCTGACTGTAACGCTGAAGTTAGAACTCTGAATAGTGGTTCAACACTTCAAGTTCTCAATGTCTCTCAAGTTCCACGCTAAACCTATGATGTTAAAGTTAAATACAAAGTGTATAATTGAACATGGATTTTATGAATCACCAAAAAGTTACAATCATCCTGATTAAATGAAGAGTAACGATATTTGCACCCCTCTAAAATTGTATGTGCACCCCAAAGTAATACTTTTTAAAAGTTCCACTATTACCCTTAATTCAAATAATTTTAAATACATGTCTTATATCATATTAATAAATAGTTAATATTTTGAGCATTTAAAAATATATTATAAAAAACAAAAATTGTTATACTGTTTTATTACAATATAAACTATTTTATATAAAAAAAATTTATTACCTGATTTTTTATTTTATTTTTGATAACTTATTACCTGAAACTTAAACCGTGAAAAAAAAAAAACACATTAAGTAACTAAATTAACATAAAATAAAAAGTTTAAAAAATAAAATAAAAAAGAAACAAATGATTGAAGTCGATGGTTGCAGCCAACTTGCCACTTGAATCTTGATTAAGTCGGAATCCCTCTATGCTTTTCATTTCCTTTTTTCAGATTTTATTAAGTTGTTTTAAACTTATTAATTTATAATATTTTTAAAAAAATTAAAAGAAAAGGCATATTTGGTAACATTTAGGGTTTACCTACGAGTTATAACATTTTAAAAAATTTAATGGAGAATTTACATATAAAAAGGGGTATACATATAGTTTTTTAGGGGTGTAAATATCGACACTCTTAAATGAAGGAATCTTTATGGCAAAAGCAAGCCCAACCCTTCCTCAAACTTACTTTGGGCTAGTCTGGATTTTTGACTAATTGGGCCATAGATTCAGTTGGGCTTCAATGGAGGATGCCAGAAAGACAGAAATAAGAAGATCCACAACAACAAACAATCTCCATCCCTCGTTGTCTTTCGTTGATCGATTAGAAAATTCAATTTTGGAATTCCAAGTAGCTTCTCCATCGCAACGTGTCACACACATTTACATCACCTTCCATCATAATCTTACACATTATTTTTATTTTTATTTTTATTTTAAGTACAATACCAATCAGGATAAAAGTCTATCAGGATCTTACCATATCACCGGTTACAAGCATGACTTGAAAATCAACTCTCAGGTGAAAGACTTAGTGAGATCAATCGCTACAAACATGATATAGAAATCAATTTTCACTAAGGGGCCTAGCGAAATAAACCTCTATAAGCATGATCCAGAAAACAACTTTCACTACAAGAGAGAGATCTCCCACACTGTGATTTTAAAGACAAACGTATGACTCAAAACCCTATTAGAAATGTGAAAAAAAGTCCACAACCACTTGAAACATGGGTGAATGAGAACCGTTATATATATATATATATATATATATATAAATCACTTACATGGCAGTGATTTAACTTGACTGAATAAACGTTCTTACTACTAAGCTATATTGGGCATCAACCGAACTTGACTGAATGAATAAACACTTTTACAGCTAAACTACTTTGGACTTCAACTCAAACCTCGCTGAATGAACATTCTTATCACTAAACTACACTGGCAGTGGTAATGTATTCTTATATTTACCGATTAACCTTTTCCCCTAATTATTTAATTATTACCCTTACTTTAGTCATGAGTGGTTGGCTTGGCGGCTCAACCGGGCTTTTTATTATTATTTGAATGGAGGTTTTGAATAATAAATATGAATTTATTGATGTCCACCACGTGTTTTCTATATTCGTTTTATGAAACCCATTTTATAAAAGTCAAACGTGTCAAAACAGATTGAAAAGTAAAAAAAGAAGACTATAATTACACAAAAGAAAAGAAATGGTATAGAAATTCTATTGAACTTACTATCCTCCTGTCCATAAAATTGATACAACGTATGGGAAAGGATTGAAAATGACATACCCTTCAATTTTCCATGCCTAAAATTCCACATGACTTCCCCAAAACTTCCAAAGAATTTACAAACTAAGCGTTTATTATTCTATTCATGGTCCATGGACCCATAAACCCAATAAATAAATAATATCAACAACATGTAAAATGGGAACACCAACAAAGTTAGCATCATCCCACAAATTCTAGTCACTTCCAAGAAAATTCAATTTGGGTTCTTTTTCTTCTCATTAAACTATTAAAGTCAAGTAAAGAGGAAGCGGCAGATTCTAAGCAAGTACCAAACTGCCTGCCACATATGTCAAAGTAAATACAGACAAAAAAATAAAATAATAATAATAATAATCGGCAGGCCAACTCAATCCAACACCATTAATTGGTTTTTCTCCGGTCAGAAACACGGATTTGTATTCTCTTCTATACTGCGTGTCAATTGGAAACGTTAATGGTCAGGATTTAATTTTTCAAGTCTATTTAATTTATTTGTATGCAAACAACACTATTCTAACTTCATCGATTCTTCTAACTTCTCCGTCTCATGTTCTTTTATCTCTTTTTACTGGTGAAGAAAACTGGATCTTCAAAAATTCGTATTTCCTCCCACTATTATTACCATATATTATTATTTTTTCAATTAAAAACAAGGTTGAGTTTCAAGTTTCACACCCAGTTTATTTTTTAAATCCATTTAAATAGAGCATCAAATTACAATATATTCCGAATATGTAGAACCTTGTTCAGTTGTTTGCCAAAGAGAATGTGTATTCCTCATGTTAGAAAATCATCTTCTACCTGCTACAAAAGTGACTCCAATGGTATTCTCAATAAATAAATAAATAAATAAATAAAAAGTGACTCTAACTGTTCAAGAAATAAAAAAAAAAAATTGAAAATAGAAATTAAACAAAAGGGATTAAGTTCAATGGAGTTTCCTTATTTGAATAGATGGTCGTCCGATTTAGAAATTTGGATGAGCATTTAAAATTGAATATGCAGTCTAGTGATGGTGGTGGGTATGATAATTTGATCTCAAATAATTGGATATTGAACTGATATATTGAGAAAACCATGTTTATGGGGTGTTAAAAAAATAAATCATCTTTAAAAAAAAAAAACCAATTAATTCCTGACCATTTATGTTTCAAATAGACTTAAAAAAAATAAATATTGACCATTGATGTTTCAAATAAACTTAAAAAAATAAATCATGACCATTGATGTTTTAAATTGCCACATGTCAATGGATCCTTAAAAGCTTAGTTGAAGCTTAGCTTAGGAGAGAATCCAAATCTCATCAACATATCTGAAATTTTTTGTGTGGACTCAATAATTATCACGTATGATGGTCGGTTAAACATCAATTTATACGGATTATCACTCCCATGTGATAATCCGTGAGATCGCACGAAAAATTTAGGTAGAGAATTTTTCCACCAATAATATACACTAAGAATATTGAGGAAACTTCCTGTTGGCATCACTGAAAGTGATCATTTCTTCATTGCATTTTCCACCTTCTTCTCCGTGGACTTGGCTGCACCATGCAGGCACTTTCCAAACCTGACCAATTTGATGTTGTCCAAGTCTCATCCCCACTCTTTATATATATATATTCTCATCATACAATTACAATCCATGTAAAATCATATTCCTCTTCTTCCTTGTATACTCGTAAGATTTTGATCAATAGCTACCTCTCTTTGATTATCAATTTCCTGTAAAATCAAAAGAAGATATAAATCATTTTGTAGTTGTTTTAGACGGTGTATGGACGACTACAGATTATACAGCCTAATTACAATGGAGAAATCATCATCAACCATCTTTAACCAACAATCTTTACCATTTTTCGCATTCGTTCAAGTCCTTTTGTTTCACAGATTTCTTACATGGGTCAAGAGCATCCAATCTTTTTGCTCAAGATGTTGGTCTTCCTTCCGATTCCAACTTGATTCTGCTAAGTCAGACTATTGGGATGATAAGAAGAACCAGGATTTTGAGTTGTGCAACCAACAATCTTGTTGCTTATTCAATGAGAATAAAGATGATGATGGGATCATCTCCAGAGAAGAAGTGGAGATGGTGATGGGAAAGTTGTCACTTTTTTGCAGCCCGGAAGGCGAGGAGCTACCCCAGAGGTTTGATTCCGATGAGCTTTCGCAGCTGTTTGATCATGAGGAGCCAAGCTTGGAGGAGGTCAAGGAAGCTTTTGATGTCTTTGATTCCAACAAAGATGGCTTTATTGATGCAATGGAGTTGCAGAGAGTTCTTCAAACTTTGGGATTGAAACAAGGATTCCAGCTGGGGAACTGCACCAAAATGATCAAAAGATTCGACGAGAATGGAGATGGAAGGATAGATTTTAACGAATTTGTCAAATTTATGGAGACCACCTGTTTCTGAATTATAATATTTCACACTCAGAAATTAATAAAATGCAATTCCACATTCAATTCAATTCATTTCATTCTAGTACCGAATTTCTATGTAACTTGTGTTGGATTCTCTCCATTTATTTCCAAACTTGAAAACCATGTACATCTTGAGCACCTTTCTTTTTTATATGTATGCCTATTCTCCCTCCATTGATCAAGAATTTCGATTTTTGGCAAGTATTATGATCCTCCAATAAGAGGGGTTTCAATTTTTTCAAATGAACGATTTGAAGACCTATTGATTCTAACAACCGTTGATCATTTGTACCTTTCAATTCATAGATGTGGATCTTAGAGACTCACACCTATGAAATATGAATGGGGATATTCCCAAAACTCACAAAGAAAAAAAGGAAGTTGGTTAGAAAAAAAAGAAAAGCAGCTTGGACATAAAGAGAAGGAGCTTGGACAAATTCAATAATAAAAGTAAATGAATTCTTCTACTTAACATACTTACCCAGAGATGCCCATGATGATTCGTATATATCTGTGAAATATATACACGAATCGTTTCTAGATTATAACTAGAGAGCCATTTTCAAGTAGTGGTCTCTGAATTGGGTTGGTATCTACTAAACTGAACAATCGTCCAGGACCAAACTCTCAACACCCAGAGAGGACAATCCGCAAGCCAAAAACAATCAGCCCATTCTATTAGCTTCACAGGGAACAAACAAAACACCTTTCAAACTCGAATGCCCAGTTCTGCAAGTGGTCGCCGCAATGCAGTCCAACTCTAGAATAGCTGGAAGAAGCCCAGAATCAACTGCCAAGTGCCAACTGAAGTCCTCTTCAAATGCCTGGTGATCATGAATAAGAATAGCATTTTCATTAACAGCCGCACCAATCCCTTCATGTTCTGTTCATTTTGTGGTGTTCTATAAATTTGGAGTTTGTTGATGGAAAACAAAATATGGAATTAAAAGAACTACATGTTGGAGAATATATAATAGTAGAATATGCAAATCATTGCAACCACCATGCATTGCTTTCCAAGATTCTGGTTGTTGCTTTTTCTCACCAAGTATCATTGTTTCATGTTGAATCACAAATGTGTGTACGGTCAATGTATAACAATTACCTTTCTTGATTTGGGAGCCAAAATGGGTCAAGAGTATCCATACTTTTTGCTCAAGATGTTGGTCTTCTTTCCGATTCCAATTTGATTCTGCTAAGTCAGAGATTTGGGATGAGAAGAACCAGGATTTTGAGTTCTGCAATCAGCAATCTTGATTCAATGAGAAGAAAGATGATGATGGGTGCATCTCCAGAGAGGAAGTGGAGATGGTGATGGGAAAATTGTCACTTTTTTGCTGCCCGGAAGGCCAGGAGCTACCCCAGTGAGCTTTTGCAGCTGTTTGATCATGAGGAGCCAAGCTTGGAGGAGGTCAAGGAAGCTTTTGATGTGAACAAAGATGGCTTTATTGATGCAAGGGAGTAGTTGCAGAGAGTTCTTCAAACTTTGGGATTACAAGAAGAATTCGAGCTGGGGAACTGCACAAAAGTGATCAAAAGATTCGATGAGAATGGAGATGGAATATGTAAACAACTGAGTAACGGAAACTAAATTATCGACACTATCTAATAACCAGGTCTTCCATCAGATGACAGGGCATCATGGCCTGCTTGCATAACTGGGACACGTTTGCACATATCAGATAGATTTTAACAAATTTGTAAAATTTATGGACAGCACCTGTTTCTGAACAGAGAAATTATCAAAATGCAATTCGATATTCAATTCATTGTAGTTAAAATTCAGCTTTTCTTGAGTGATTAGAATGCCCATTTCTCTGTAACTGTTATTGGATTCTCTCCATTTAATTCCAACATTAAAACCATGCACATCTTGAACTCCTTTCTTATGTATGCTCTTCTCACTCTAATAAACATAAAAATATTTATATAAAGCAAAGGAAGAAATAATTTAAGTTTAATAAGAAACTCTAGCTAAAGAAGGCTGTCTTGTTTGAGCTACTTACATAATATTGCGGTGACATGGGCACCCCATCAAAGCTCGATGCTATTCTATCAGAGGTTGATTCTGAGCCAGAACATATTGTTAATAACGTTCACTTTTTATCCATATGATTGATTGTTCCATCAAATGGTCACCAGTAATCTGCACAAGAACAGCAACCATCTCGAAATCGATGGAAACGGTTGGAATCTCTGACAATTATATCCCTTTTTGTAAGCTTCGAAATGAGTTTTACAGCAGAATGGCAGTCATCGCACATCCTAAGGTTCTTAATGACGCGGATGGGTGCTTGTGGTGGTGTTTTCATAAGACCA
The DNA here is from genome assembly GCA_030490815.1 of Acer saccharum. Lineage (NCBI taxonomy): Eukaryota > Viridiplantae > Streptophyta > Magnoliopsida > Sapindales > Sapindaceae > Acer > Acer saccharum. Next base: position 5,162,383 of record CM059875.1, on the reverse strand, counting down.
TATGCTATGGCCAACTTCTCACTGTGATAACTAAGATAGTCTTCCTTCTGCTCATCCTCTACATCATGAAGTACGGCAGCAACATCTGGTACATAGCCCAACGGCTTGATCTTGGCTAACAGTTCGCTTATTTTCTCATAAATCTGACTGGACTCAGGATGATTACTGTCATCAGAAACAAAGACATAAGTAGTATTCCTTATCTCAATCCAGCTCACACCAGGTTCTTTCTTGATACTCCTTTCCCTCATCAACTTCCGAACCTTCGAGACTTCATCCCATCTTTTTGCCTTGGCATACATGTTAGATAGAAGTGTATATGTTCCCACATCATTAGGTTCCATCTTTAAGATAATTTTTGCAATCTGGCTTCCAAAACTATAATTCTGATGGACATGAGAAGCATTGAGCAAAGTACGCCATGCTACAACATCCCATTTGACTGGTGTACACCTCATAAAATTCTCAGCCTCATCAAGACATCCGGATTTGCTCAGAAGTCCAACGATACATGTATAGTGCTCCAGTCCAGGTTCAATACCAAATTGTTTCATTAGCTGGTGCAAATAGTAGAAACCCTCTTGCACTAGACCCAAATGGCCACAAGCAGAGAGAACCCCTACAAAAGTCACATAATTAGGGGATTTTTCTGTGGCCAACATGTCTTGAAACATGATCAGAGCTTCCCTACCGAGACCATTGTGTGCGTACCCGCATATCATTGCATTCCAAGTAGTAGTGTCTCGATATATCAAACGGGAGAATACTTTATTAGCAGCTTCTATGTTGCCACACTTTGCATACATATTGATCAAAGCTTTTCCAACCATAACATGCTCATTAAAACCAGACTTCTCCATACGTGCTTGTAGTGCATCTCCATGTCCTAATGCAGACAATCCTGCTGCAGAGTTCAGCAAGACAGCAAATGTAAACTCATTGGGTTGGACATCTTCATGTTCCATTTGAGAAAAAGAATTCAATGCTTCCTCATAGTACCCATTTTGGAAGTAAGCAGCAATCATTGCTGTCCAGAGGACAACATTTCGAGTTATCAACCTATCAAAAACCTTCCTAGCATTCGAAGTCTTCCCACATTTCCCGTACATGTTAATAATCGCGCAATTAATATAGATATCTGACTCAACATCACTCTTCAACATCTGGCCATGAACTTGCAAACCCAATTTCAAATCCTTAAGACAAGCACTAAGTCCGAAAGCATTAACGTAAGTAACACTATCCCACCATACAAGCTCACTTACCATCCTAACTAAAACCTCAACCCCTTCCCTCGAGCGCCCGTGTTCTATAAGTCCACTTAAAACCGAATTATACGAAAAAATGTCATTACCGGGCAACGAATTCAAAACCATCATAGCCATTTCCACGTCCAAACACTTGGCGTAAAAATTTACAAGTGCACACTTCACATAGTGATGAAACACCAAACCAGACTTCCACACAAACCCATGACACTGCCTACCCTCTTCAACTTTTCCACTAATAGAACAAGACGAAATAATAATGGAAAATACAAACTCATTGGGTCGCAAACCGTCCACGGAAACCATATCTTTGAACAATTTAAGATTTTCCAACAATAATCCATTGTGAAGGTACCCAGTCATCAAAGCACCATATGACACAACGGTTCTCTGGCGCGTATTATCAAACACTTGGCGTGCAAGTGATATCTGGTCACATTTTGAATAGAAATTGATCAAAGAGGTCGCTTGAGCTACGTTTTCATTTCTGGGTGATTCATTGGCTGTGATTGCAAGTGCATGGACTGTTTTCCCGAGTTTTAAGTTCTTTGAATCGGCGGAGAATTTTAAGAGTTTGATGGTGTCTTCAAGAGAGGGAAGTCCTGGGTGCTTTTGTTTGAACAAAAGGGGCGCTAACTTGACCGCCGCTTGCTGGTTTGTTGGCGGTTTTAGAGTAGGCATAGCTTTGAATTTGAAGTTGCAGGGCTGCGCTCACAGCCCACAGTTACACTGTTTTTTTGTTGTTGTTTTTTATTAATTCATAAATCATAAATGGCCCAGTGTCCCACTCTTGCCTTGCAATGTGATATTTATTATTAAAAATATGCGAAAACGACATCGCAGTTCTTCCAACGACGTCGTATACTATCGCTCTATATTCTTCTTCCTCTGGTAACCACCACAGATACAGCTCTGCCCGAAACTGAAACCGCGAAGAAACATCTAAATAGAAATCGAGGTCTTAATTTTATTTATTTATTTATTTTTATTTTATTATTATTATTATTTTTTTTTATCAAAATTGATAATATATGTAGAGACTCGTTCGACTTCAGTTTGTAGAAAATTACACCATATGTGTTGAACGCCCACCATATGTTTGATAAAAGTACTCAATGCCCACTCTATGTGTTGTATCATGCTGTGTCACATTAACCTTTATTGAGTTTTAACATCTGGGTTGCTTGGTCCTTTTTTTAGGGAGTGTTTTGAGGATGACGATGATACAGCAACAAGCAGGAAAAATGGGGCATCCATTGATGAATCTTTTGAGATTAAATGGGACACCCATTTTGCAGCAGCTGCAATTGGAGGAAAAGCTGCTTCGTACGTCGTCGGATAATTGGTGCATCATCAATGATGGAACAGATACACCTGCCATTGTCATGGGGGTCTCTGGGTAAGAATATTAATTGAAGTTCTCATTACTAATTCTTCTTTTATTTAGAGAATGGCTTATAAATGGGGGATTCCCCATTATAATGGAAAAATATAGTTAATGGACAGTTATAGGAGAGATCAGAATTTATTCAATCCAATAGATATTAACGACTCAGTAGTCTTGTACTCTTGTATAGTAGCATGACCCATGGTATGAACTATGTTGCCTTTTGACTTATTGGATTCCAATTCTAAAAGATTTAAATTTTTTAAAAAGTAGGATATAAAAAGATTATTGACCACTCTTGTAAGTATTCAAGTTATAGTAGCAATACCCAATGTTGAGGGTCATGCATGTGTTCCCAATTGAAGATTTGAAAGATTGCTTTTATTTAATTAAGTTGTATTTCATTTATAATACATCTGTTGGGAAAGATGTGATTTGAGTGGTGGATGTTGTGCATAGGAAGCCTTCAGAACTTCTTGAAATTGGGCCTGTGTTGCGAGATCGGGTTCCTGTCATTAGAAGGTTTACTGGGGGAGGCACTGTTATTGTTGACAGTGGGACTGTATTTATCACATTAATATGCAACAAGGATGCTGTTCCTGGCGTGCAGCCATACCCCCGTTCCATCATGTCTTGGAGTGGTCTGTTGTATAATGAAGTGTTTCGAGGGCTTGGTGATTTCAAACTCCGGGAGAATGGTAATTAACTGAGCTTTGCTTTTAAAAGATGTATAAGAGTTCTATATGCTCTGGTGTATAATCACCTTTAGTTGCTTTTAAAATTTGAGGGTAGAAGATAAAGAGATTGATTGTGCCAATGATGAAGTTATTGCTGCACTAAGCATATGCCTATAAATGCATGTTATGTTATTTTTGTTCAATGTTCTTACCCCTAACCAAAATATGGAATTGAAAGAACTACATGTTGAAGAATATATACTTGTAGTATTATGAAATCATTGAAACCACATGCATTGCTTTCCAAGATTCTAGTTGTTTCATGTTGAATCACAAATGTGTGTATGGTCAAATAACAATTACCTTTCTTGATTTGGTTGCCAAAATGGCGCCAGTTGAATTGTTTCATAACTCGAATCTTTTTTTAGATTATGTGTTTGGTGATCACAAGTTTGGTGGAAATGCTCAATCTATAACCAAAAACCGTTGGATACACCACACCTCTTTTTTATGGGATTATGCTGTGGGGAACATGGCCTACTTGAAGCAACCTGCACGGGCTCCTCAGTACAGATTGGTAAATTCTTTATATCTTTTTATTAACTTTGCAATACTTTTCACATTTCAAGCCTCACTTTTTGGCAACATAAATATTATCAATGAACTAAATTACTCACCTTATAACCTCTCCCAAATTGCAATTCCTAATGACCGTGGTATCAGTTTTACAACTTTTAGAAATGTTGCATCTTACTTTTATGATGTATAAAACTTTTTAACGCCAATGATACCATAGTTATTAAAAGCGCGCTTAGGCTCCGGGCAACTACAGGCTCAGTTTTTGTGCCTGTAGCAAGGCAGGGGGCACCACTGCTTCAGGGCACACGCCCCGCAGGCAACGGGCACCAAAACGCACTTAGGCGCGCCTGATTTAAGTTTCAGTTCTTTTTGTTTTTTCCTTTATAAATCAGATTTATCCAAGTCGGCTTTTGTAAAAGTTGAAGCCCAAAAAACCCAAATTACTACGTACAGCTGATAATTAAAGACATGCCATAGGCCTACAGCCCAAAAAACCCAAAAAAAACCCTAATTTCCTAACCCTCTTCGGTCATCTCTCATTCTCTCCTCTCCAACGGCTCCTCTCCAATTCTTCCCATCTTCAATAGTTCAACAATTCTTCCAAGTCTCCAACAGTCTTCTCTCTTCCAAGTAAGTTACTCTCTCTTCCCTCTTCTCTCAATTGGACTTGTAGATGAAGATGAGAGTGAAGAAGAGTGTGAAGAAGAAGAAGAAGAAGAAGAGGGAGAAGAACTTCAAGAGGAAGATTAATATCAAGGGGAGATCGAAGGGGATGATGATTTGGGTTCCGATTTTGATGATTGATGTTGCATTGTGATGTGTGCACCACATCAGCAGTACCATGTTGGCATGCACATCCAACTGGAAGTAAGACCAAGTCAGTCAGAGTGCAAGTTGTTATTCAGTTGTTATTGGGTAAAATAAATTAGTTGGCTATTAAATAATAGTGGGTTGATTGTGCCCATGTTCTGCGATCATCATGCCATTATGTGCATGAGTTCAGTAGCAGTTATCTCCATTATTTCCTGATTGTTTGTAAGTGGTTTCAGTTAGTTTTTCCTCATTCGTATTGTACAGCCTATAAAAGGCAAGCAGTGGATTGAATGAGATTATCAAGCAAATATTACTCACAGACCTTTCATTATTCTTCTCTCTTCTCTCCCAATTCTTTTATTCTGTTCTATCGTGTCAGCCAAGTGTTAAGTACACAACATTTTGGTATCAGAGCAACGTTCCATGGAGACTCGTGCGAAATCAAACTCTGAATTTCGAAACGATGTCAACGAGGTTCTGGCTCGTCATGAGTCAGGATTCGTTAATATCAACGACCGATTTGGTGAAATGAATGACAGGTTTGGTAACATGGACGACAGGTTTGGAAAGGTGGACTCCACTCTACAAACCATTATGGATGAATTGAGGGCTTTACGTACCAGTCGCCACCAAATGCCCAATGACGGAAACAACAATCCAATCACAATTGACGAAGCAACTTCTAGCAGATACAATTACCCGCCTGGACAACTCTCCAACGACCCTGCAGCTTGATCGCCAACACACCCCTCAGAACCAACAGCTTGACCGGAACCACAACCAACTCAAACTCTCATTTCCCAAATTCAATGGCAAAGATCCTCATGGGTGGATATACAAATCTGAACAATACTTCGAATTTAAGGGAGTTAGTCCACAACAACAGGTGCAGCTGGCATCTTTTCATTTGGAGGACCATGCGCTACAATGGCACAGGTGGTACAGCAAATATCGTGGCCCGCCCACCTGGAACGAATTCACTAAGGCTGTGCTCCAGCGTTTCGGACCAACCGACTATGAGGATCCATCTGAAGCATTGACTCGCCTCAAGCAAATCACCAGTGTTGAGGTGTATCAGACAGAATTCGAGAAATTGTCTCAACAAGTGGACGACCTGCCTGAGAATTATTTAGTTGCGTGTTTTGTTGCAGGCCTTCGCGATGAAATTCGGTTGGACGTTAAGGTCAAGAAGCCTCGAACCTTGTCAGACGCAATCGGTGTTGCGAGACTAATTGAAGAACGCAACCAATTACAGAAGAAGTCTAGCACTCCTTATCGACAAACGCCATCAAACCAAACTCCATACCGACTGCCAGCATCGACACAAGCACAGAAGGCCACACCAAATTCTTCTGTGGGGCTGTTAGGGACACCGCCCGTCCAAAAACTGAATCCCAATACAAACATACCCTTCAGGCGCATCACAAGTCAAGAAGCACGTGAACGTAAAGAGCGTGGGTTGTGTTTCTATTGTGACGAAAGATTCACTCCTGGCCATCGCTGCCAACATCCACAACTCTTCATGATTGAGGACTTGTCTCCAACCGATGAGCCCAACAGCAGCGAGAGCACAACTGAACCGACAGAGGAGGAATTTATTCCAGAAATCTCCTTCCACGCGATCGCTGGCACAACCCATCCGCAAACCCTTCGAGTGGTGGGAAAACTAAGAAATAGAGAAGTTACGGTCTTGATTGATGGCGGAAGCACACACAACTTTATCGACCAATCGGTGGTGACAAAATTAGGACTGCCAATGGTGCGAGACCAAACCTTTCAGGTAATGGTGGCTAACCGCGAAAAAATTAATTGTGCTGGCAGGTGTATGGGTCTTACGCTGATCATCCAAGGACATTCAGTCCGAGCAGATTTTTTTGTTCTTCCGGTAGCGGCTTGTCAAGTAGTCCTAGGTGTTCAATGGCTGGAAACCCTTGGTCCAGTCGAAACAGATTATCGTAAATTGACGATGACTTTTTATCAAGATGGGGTTGAATGCAAATTTCAGGGCCTTATTCGGCAACCTTTGGAAGCCTTAAGTGAAAAAGAGCTGATGAATCTCGAAGGACAAGGGTTCCTCCTCCAACTGGTAACAGGCGAACCACAGGAAACCTCCAGTGACATTCCACGTGACCTCAGTCAGCTCTTAACCGAGTTCAGTCACATTTTTTCAGATCCAACAGACTTACCACCACGGCGAACTTGTGATCATCAAATTCCCTTGCAACACAACTCACACCCAGTAAGTGTTCGCCCATACCGATACCCCCACTACCAGAAATCAGAAATGGAGAGAATGGTGAAGGAGTTCCTCAACTCTGGAGTGATTCGCCCGAGTAACAGCCCGTTTTCGTCACCAGTTCTTCTTGTTAAAAAATCAGACGGGAGTTGGCGCTTTTGCGTAGATTACAGGGCCTTGAACAACATCACAGTGAAAGACCGGTATCCTATTCCGATCATCGACGAATTATTGGATGAATTACACGGTGCCAAATTTTTCTCAAAATTGGACCTGCGCGCTGGATACCACCAGATACGAGTGCACGAAGATGACATACACAAAACCGCTTTCAGAACTCACGAAGGCCACTATGAGTTTGTTGTAATGCCTTTTGGACTCACCAACGCACCGGCAACCTTCCAGAATATTATGAATGAATTGTTTCGGCCACACCTACGAAAGTTTGTTCTTGTTTTTTTTGATGACATATTAATCTATAGTGCTACGTGGACCGACCATCTCATTCACCTACGCACAGTATTATCAATTTTGCTCACTAACCAATTATTTGCAAAGAAGTCGAAATGTCGTTTCGGGGTGACACAGGTTGATTATTTGGGACATCTCATCTCTGAAAATGGAGTTTAGGTCGATCCAGCGAAAACTAAGGCAGTTAATGATTGGCCAAGGCCGACCAACACTAAAGGGGTACGGGGATTTTTAGGCTTGGCAGGTTATTATCGCAAGTTTATCCGCGGTTTTGGAGGCATTGCAGCGCCACTTAATCGACTCTTGTCCAAGAATGGGTTCCATTGGACAACTGAAGCCTCTGTGGCCTTCGAGCAGCTTAAACGGGCATTAGCATCCCCACCAGTCTTACGATTGCCTGATTTTACCCAACAATTCATCGTTGAAAGCGATGCGTGTGGCGTGGGAATAGGAGCCATACTAATACAGCAGGACCGGCCCGTGGCATTCTACAGTGAAGCCTTGAAAGGTTCCGCCCTAGCCTTGTCTACCTACGATAAGGAGATGTTAGCCATCGTCAAAGCTATCCGTAAATGGAGACCCTACCTTCTTGGCCGACCATTCATTGTGCGGACAGACCAGCGAAGCCTGAAGTACCTTATGGAACAGAGGATTACCACCCCTACGCAGATACGTTGGCTGCCGAAGATCCTTGGTTACGACTACGTCATTCAATATAAGAGGGGAAGGGAAAATCAAGGAGCGGATGCATTGTCAAGAATGGCTGAAATTGAATGCTCTGCGATTTCATTACCAGTACCAGAATGGTGGACCACTCTCCAGCAAGAGGTAAAACATGACCCTTTTTATGTGAAATTTGTTGAAGCAAGCTCAAATGGGGTAGAGTCCAAATACACTTTGCGTGATGGAGTATGGCTCAAACGTGGAAGAATTTGTTTGAGTCCTATATCACCACTAATACCTACTATCTTGACCGAACACCACTCAACTTCTGTGGGTGGGCATTTTGGTTACCACAGAACCCTTAACCGCATCAAGGACACTTTCTCTTGGCCGAATATGAGAGCAACAATCAAGGAGTTCATTAAGGGGTGTGACACTTGCCAACGTTGCAAGCATGACAGCCTGAGTCCGGCGGGTCTTCTCCAACCATTACCAATTCCCTCCACCATCTGGACCGAGATTTCCATGGACTTCGTGGAAGGTCTACCAGTGTCGCAAGGTTATACAGTCATCTTGGTGATAGTCGATCGTTTGTCAAAATACAGTCACTTCGTTCCACTCAGGCACCCTTACACAGCTGTGACTGTCGCTAAGGCATTTATTGAAAATGTGGTTCGGTTACATGGCATGCCGATCTCCATTGTAAGTGATCGTGATAAGGTGTTTGTTAGTTTATTTTGGCAAACATTGTTTAAACTGCAGGGAACGGTTCTTAAGATGAGTTCGAGTTACCATCCCCAAACGGACGGTCAAACGGAGGTGGTTAATCGTACGTTGGAGCAATATTTACGTTGTTTCACCAGCGACCAACCGAAGAAATGGGTGGATTGGCTTCCATGGGCAGAGTTCAGTTACAATACTTCCGTACACTCGGTCACTAAGGTCTCTCCATTTGAGGCTGTCTATGGCATACCGCCCCCTACTATGCTTTCCTATGTTCCGGGTACAACGAAGGTTCAAGCAGTTGACGAATTCCTTCGCACCAGAACCGAAATTCTTCGGGATTTAAAGCACCACTTGTCTATTGCACGTGACCGTATGAAGACTATGGCTGACCAACGCCGGCGTGAGGTTAGTTTTGAGGTTGGAGATTATGTTTATTTAAAGCTTCAACCATACCGGCAGAAAACGGTAGCTTTTCGCAGCTCCTTAAAACTGTCCCCACGATTCTTTGGGCCATTTCGAGTGCTTGCGCGAATTGGACCCGTTGCCTATAAATTGGAGTTGCCTACCGGTTCCCAAATTCACAATGTCTTTCATGTGGGGCTCCTAAAAAAACTTGTTGGTCCGATTCCAGATGTTTCCCCAGTTCTTCCACCAGTCTCCGACACTCCTGCCTTACTTCCTCAACCTGAATTCATTTTGGATCGTCGTATCATCCGCAAAGGAAAATATCGCCCGAAAACAGAAATCTTGGTCAAATGGGTCGGGGCTCCAAGAGAGGACGCTACTTGGGAGAATCAGTGGCGATTCTTGCGGACCTACCCGGAATTCATCCTTGAGGACAAGGATTCTTCGAGCGGGGTGGAGTGATGTGTGCACCACATCAGCAGTACCATGTTGGCATGCACATCCAACTGGAAGTAAGACCAAGTCAGTCAGAGTGCAAGTTGTTATTCAGTTGTTATTGGGTAAAATAAATTAGTTGGCAGTTAAATAATAGTGGGTTGATTGTGCCCATGTTCTGCGATCATCATGCCATTATGTGCATGAGTTCAGTAGCAGTTATCTCCATTATTTCCTGATTGTTTGTAAGTGGTTTCAGTTAGTTTTTCCTCATTCGTATTGTACAGCCTATAAAAGGCAAGCAGTGGATTGAATGAGATTATCAAGCAAATATTACTCACAGACCTTTCATTATTCTTCTCTCTTCTCTCCCAATTCTTTTATTCTGTTCTATCGTGTCAGCCAAGTGTTAAGTACACAACACATTGATAGCTATATGCTACAGCCTAGAGCCTAGATTCCTAGAAAGTAGAAAGTAGAAAACTAGAAACTAATTTGAACCCCCTTTATTTTTATTTTTATTATGTGTTTGGCTGTTTGCATTTTGAAACTTTGAAGTTTGAATCTTAGTATGATTGATTGCATGTTAATTATTTTATTATTATGTTTTGTTATTGATTGTTTGTAAATGTTCTAAAGTCTAAAATTTACATTTAGCTTACTAACCTGAAATTTGTAGGATAAATTAGGTTTTTAAATGTTTTATGAAATTTTCCCATTTTTTGAAAAAAAAGTGCGCCTGGCTTCAGTTGGGCGTGCCTCGCCTCGAGCCTCAGGCTCCAGGGACCCCTTGCACCTAGGTGCACCTATCGTCTTTAATAACTGTGAATGACACATGATGTGCAGTGCTAGTTTTGGAAATATGCAATGAAATTCCAGCCTGTATTATTAGATGCCAATGTACATAAAACGACACTTAATAATTTTTATCTTTCTTTTGTGGATCTATATGTTGTTGGTCATTATTGTTGCTTAAGTTTTGTGAACTTATTTTCTTTTGTATTGTTAATAAGCAGAGTCTTGGGTACATATGCAATTCTTATTCCTAGTTCGTGAAAAGCATATATTGCAATCTTGGAATACACTAACAGTGAAATTTTATTTGCTTTCTTTTGCTCATTATCCTTTAACACGACCAGAAATGGGTAGTTTTACTCCTGCATCCGGTAAGAAGTTGCGGGGAGCGTGCAATTACAAAATATCAAGCTTAGAGAAATCATCTATATATATATATATATATATATATTTATATATATTTTGAAAGGAAGAAATTATCTAATTTTAATTTCATATTCTGCTGTGCAGGGAAGAGACCACACTGAATTTATCTGTCGACTGAAGGAATATTTGCCAAGATCAGTTTTCATAGATAAAACTGTGGAATCAATTGAAACCTATTTCTCAGTGAATCCCACAAACATGGAGACAATTGATGAATCTCAAGGAGCAGAATTTGTACATTCAACCACGCTTCTCATCAGGCAAGAACTTGAAGAAGCTTCGGCATCTCAACCGAAGACTACTGGTGTCAGTGTTTAAATATATGATCAAACACAAAATTATTTCGTGGGAATCGTAACAGGACTTCCCACCCACTGCGTTTACAATATTGCTAGTTTCAATCCCCGGATAATTCAAGTTGCTTTCAGACACCATTTTTTTTTTCTCCATTCTTGCAAACAAACTTGGTTTCTGCTATTGTATTTTATTGACAAAAGCTGTAAAGTTTAGGAGATTCAAGCCATTTCAATAAGAAACTTTTTATAAAAAAATTGTTTAGTCTGGAGCAGTTGAATAAGAGTAATGTTAGGTTTGCTCAAATTCATGAATGATTCTTCTTTGTTATATTTTTTCTAAAGAAGCCAGTTAAAGTTGGATTAAATCCTCGGTGGTTAGAAGCATGTCCTAATAGGAGAAACTAGAGAAGGCAGAATTTTCATCATATGATGGATAAGAAGGAAGTGAAGGTATGTTTTAAGGAGGAAGTGAGATGATGGGGTCAAAGAAAGCAAATGGTCCCCCACAAACACAAACACACACAAAGAGACATAGGAACAAAGAGTGTGAGGCTTAACATGAAGAGAACAGAAAACAAAAAAGATAAAGAAAGAGATTTTGCATGTTTCAGAACCGAATTTATGACAGTTTTTTGGTGACAAGAAAAAGAATCCAACAGAAATGATATCTGTGCACGTGAGGGGCAGAGGGAGCAGCACAACTTGTATGAGATATTGAGATAATCACACTTTCTCTCACAAGTAAAATCTTTTGCCTGAATCCTGCACTTGCAGGGCCATGAGAGAGGTATGTTTGAAAAGTCCCCTTTTTGTGTCTTCTTTTTTGTTTTTCTTTAGGCCCCCACATGTCCTCTTGCTCTCTTTTGTAACTAACCCACTCACCTGGTTCTCTCTTTCTCTTTTCATCTACCCCACACTTTCTTTACCTTGTTTACTATTTAAGGGGGTCTTTAATCCTCCTCAATAACTGCTTAATGTTAATCATCTTTAGTCCATAGGTTAAATATTGAAGAGAGGTTTCATATTCTCTTTACTTCAAAAATGTGCGATGTTCATATCTCTCTTGTTGATTTCTGTCCTTAATTTAGCTATGCAGAATCCAAGAATTATAGTTTCAACTTTTGTTATTAACTGAATTCTGTGTGCATACAACAGTAATATTTGTCAAATCTTTCATTATTTTATGAAGATATTGATTAATGTAAAACATTAGATAATGTTTTAATTACAACTCATACGAACATGATTTTGAACATGAGATTTTATTTATTTATTTATTTATTTTTTAAAGCTGATTTCCCGTTCTAGGGGAGGGATCTCCCCAAACTTTACGTTTTAATGAACAAATTTCAGATTATATTTACAATACTATAAGTTTGAACCCTGGCGGTGGAGCTTAGGTTTTAAGTCTCCGACTAGGACCCGCATAACTTACTCAGTCTATCTTGTTTAATCTCTTAATAATTAATATTAAAAATAAATAAATAAATAAATAAATAACAACAGAACAAGAGAGAGAGAGAGAGAGAGAGTCCAACTGTCCAAGTTCACTGGTTGGAGATGAATGATGATATTTTATGGGAAACTGAGAATGGAATGGTTGGTTTTACAAGTTACAATGAGTGAGATGATTAGGGCTGTCTCTCTGTAGCTGATTAATTAAACCTCTGACTGACCTCAAAGAAGAGTCATTTCTGTTAACCTCTGATGATGTCTGAGCTAGTCTTTGCACAACTCACTACTACTCCAATCCAAATCCTCCTCTTGATCGGCTTCTGGAAATTCATGAGGCTCCTACTCCAAGAAAATCTATAAATGGTGGTGATATGGTAGTCTCAAATTGGCTGGTTGCTGCTGCTGATGGTGATGATGGTTCAGTGATTGAGACATGAGATGCTGAAAGCTGATGGTTGCTTGATTGTTGTTGTTGTTTTATCATCATCGAAGAAGAAGAAGAAGAAGTTTGGTGGTGGTCATGATGATGATGAGTTGGAGTGTTATAGGGATCGTAAACAGTCAAGTTATTACTAGTACTGCAATCCCACTTCATGCTCTTCTGCCTAAAACTCCCATCTCCCTTGGAACCTGCAATCAACAAACACACAAAAACCAGTGAACAAAAATAATAAGAAAAAAAGTAATCTTGAAATCAACACACAAAAACAATCTAGAATATTTACTCAACAAAAATTCTACTTAAGATCATAATGTTCAAAAAATAATAATAATAATAATAATCTTGATCTAGCTAGGTTGAAGTTGCACTGTGGGGGTGATGAGCAGACATGGAAGAGATCAAAAACACACAAAAATAGGGAAACAAAGGGGCATAGAATTAAGAAAGACAGAAATGTAGGAAATGGAGAGACCAAAAAGACAAACCAGAAAAGAAATCAAACGGTGTTGTTGTTGTTGTTGTCTGATTTCCTCCGATAAGTCCTTGTTGGAGCAAGTTTCTGCTTGTAGTAGACCCACCAAGAAACAAATTGTTATGATGATGATCTCTGCCACCAGTCATCATCATCATCACTGCTTCTTCTTCTTGTTGTTGACCATTATTATTATTAGACCCAGCAGATGAAAATGGGTTCAAGAAGCTGTTGACATAGTTGACTGCATCATCATCATCATCTGTGTTGTTGTTGTTGGATGTGTGAACAAGTTGAGTGAGTTTTCTCCTTCTATAAGCAGTGGATTGCTCTCTGTATTTTCTAGCCATTATAACATGCCAGTGGTTTTTAACAGCATTATCAGTTCTTCCAGGGAAAAGCCTAGCAATCATTGCCCATTTGTTTCCATATACTCTATGAGCTGTCATTAGTCTCTCTTCTTCCTCTTCACTAAAAGCTCTTCTGTTGATTCTTGGGTCCAATTGATTAAACCATCTCAACCTACAACTTTTACCTGAAAAAAATAAAATAAAATAAGAACCCAACAAAATTTAACATATTTTTATACTAATGGGAGGGAAAAAAAAATAAAATACAAACTTTACCTGATCTTCCTTGCAGCTTGTCAGCTATAAGGTTCCAATTTTGAGGACCATAAAGAGCTACAAGTTCCTTGAGTTTAGAGTCTTCTGCTGGTCTCCAGTGTCCTCTTGAACAAGCCTTTGACTGCTCACCACCACCATTCATTTCCTTGACATCTGGGTTGTCTTCACTCAAGTTGATTGTTTTCCTCATCACATCTTCCATGGTGTTAATAACAGCATTGTTCTCTTCAAAACCCTTATTATCATCCTCCAAGCCACCACATGAACAACAAGTAGTACTAGTACTCCACATGTGACTATGATGATGATGATGATTTGTTGAAGTAACACAGAGAGAACCCATGTGTGTGCACACCTCCATTGATGAGTTGGACATGGAAGGTGTATAAATAATATTGTACTGATCATAATTAGGCATGGTTGTAGTAGCTTTAGTAGTAGTAGTAGTATGACTACAGAGGTTGGTGTTGTGGAACTGTTGCAAGGTCATCTTCTCAAACACTAAAAATGGAAAAAGGAGAAGCGCCAGAGACCCCAGAAGAAAACAAAAACATTGAGTGAGAGATTATTCAAACTTCAAAGTAAAGAAAAAGAGATGTTTTTTATTTTTAATTTTTTAATTTTTCAGAGAGAGAGAGAAGGTGATTCATGAGGAGCAGAAAAAGTAATTTGTCTTTGTTGTAACAGAAATCCACACGACTACTCATCTTGTGTTGTGTTGTGTTGTTTGAGTTGGGGGAGTTTCACTTCACCATCTCTGACTCACTCTCTCTTACCCTCTGTTTTGACTCTTTCTGTGGAGTGAAAACCTGCACGCTACTTGCAGTGCGTGAGCACCACAACACAACAATCCATTTCATCAACCTAACAAACAAAAATTGTGAAAATTGAAAAAACAAATTGCTAAATTTGGAAAAAAGAAGAAGAAGAAGAAGAAGAAGATAGTCATGTGAAGAAGAGATGTTAATTAACTTGGTTATTAACGATAAGTAGTAGGACCAAATTAATCACTTTAAACATTTTAACTCTTGTTTTGACTCTATGTCTATTTTACATTATATTATAATCATCATCGGATCTAAATATCTCAATTTAACACTCAATATTTGACACAGAACGGAAGTTCTAGGGTTTACCAGCGTAATCCCTAAAGTAACAAAACTGGAATCCACCAGCAAAGAACGAATGTATATAACCGAAAATTGATAATATTATTGAATGAGTCTGAAACTGATAACAAAGAGCCTTAAATAGCCTCTTGAAACCCTAAAATAAGCAAAAAGACTAAATTATCCTCAAACTAAATAAAAACAACTAAAAACGAAAAGATTAAGAAAAACACAAAATCTTCGGTTGCCCGACAGCCTAACTTAAACTGCTCCGATGAGGATGCAAATGACGTCAACCGAGGGAACCCGGATTGCCACGCTATAGATCTCTGAAAACCCTTTCCGAAAACATATTATAATAGGAAATCTGACAACCGAGTCAAAAGTTACGCCCATTTCTTTGGAGCACCTCTTTTGGACAATTTCCTGTCCATCTCTTCTTCAACTCTAAAGCCAACTGTCCTACATCAATATTGCTCTCTTTTCTTACTCATCTTCATATATCAACTATAACGAGATCTAACTCATTTGAGATTAACTCAACTATAATGAGATATGACTCATTCGAGATTAGCTTGTTCAGTTTTAAAGTACATGAACACTAACTAGATTGAAATGGAAGGTTACTGAAAGCGGCTAAACGATGAAATGATGAACAAAATCAAAAACTAATCTCCTTCCTATTAGAGTTTGTTAAGAATGAAAAGGCAAGGAGAAACAAAAGCGATGTCCCTACCGTTATGGCTTTGACAGCGGTATAGGGAGCACTTTACGTTGTGTTTTTGCGCATTGCAATGGCACAGCGGTCCGTCACCAGAGATTTCCGCTATGCGTAGTGTTGTGCAATTCGAAAGCGGCATCGACATCGATTCAATTCCAGATATTTCCATTGTGGGAAACGCTGGATGCAGACAATGGTACCCATAGCGGTTTGGCGGAAATTCGAGCGAGAATAGGAAATCTTGCACGGAAAGAAAAGAGGAAAAGAGGAAAAGAGGAAAGAAGAAATAGACTCTAATTAGGATTTGGCAAACCCTAGTGCTCCTATATAAATACTAGTCTTTACTATTGTAATTTGTGTGAGAAAAAATTGCTAGAGAGAGAGAGCAATTGTAAAGAGACTGAAAGAGAAACAAATTGTAATCAACTCTGAAAGTAGTGAATTGAGTGCGGAGTGTGGTGTATTCCGTGGACGTAGGCAAATTGTTGAACCACGTAAAATCTTTAATGTCGTTTTTTTCTTTTTATTGCTTTTATATTATCTGCATGTGTGTTTAGATTTACGTGTGCAATTTTTCTTGTAACACTTCCGGTATTAGTGTGAGGTGAATTTCAACACTTAGAGCCAAGTTATATATATCATTCATGGTAACTTTTTTCATGCACCACCATTATTGTATATAATGTTTTGAACATGAGTTGGTTGTGTGTTTTATAAACGCTTGAAGTGCGAATCGGTATCATTTCCAATTCTCTATGCATTTATAATAGGGCTATTGAATATTCTTCTTTCTTCTTTCACTCACACGTATGGATGTCTTCTACTGTCACGCGTGCGAAAACCCTAAGACCCTTCTCACTCTCTCTGTCACACTCTCTGTATGTGTCTATATTTGTAACTATTTGTGGGGAGTGGGGACTGTCCCTCTCTAGCTTGACAAAAGAAGGTCACTGTGTTGCTGCAAAAAAGCTTATGAAACTTACAATTGCAGAAGCCAAGAAAAAAGGACATGGCATGACAAAACAAACCCAACCCACCACCTCTCTCTCTCACTCTCACTCTCACAATAAATAATCTCTCTCTCTCTCTCTCTCTCTATATCTATTTGTATCATTGTCAGAAATATAACTTTTAGACTGTTTATCTTCATTTAACCACCTGAAAACAAAAAAAGAGAAAGCAAGGGTCAATTTCCAGAAGCCATAACTGTATCTCCACTCTCTACAAACATAATAATAGTATGGATTTGATTTCGGTGCATTAAGTAACATTAGTTTTGTGAAGTTAAACTTAACAAAACGTTAAATTTAAACAATGTTTGTAATTTTTATGGAGTTAATTCGATAAATTTAAAATAATAATAAGGGGTAATTACCTTAATGACCATCAACTCTTGCCACCACTATCAAAATGGCCACCAAATGGGAAAATAGATGGAAAATGGCCATTTTTAGCAAACATTATTACACTAATGGCCATTCCATCTAATTTCATCCATTTCCATTCAATTCCATCCAATAAGTGGTATTTTAGTAAATATGAGGATGACATTAATTTATTTTAGATATTTTTTGGAAATCAATTTTTTCTTTTGTTTTTTGAAACAAATAATTATATTTAGTGTGTATATACGTATAACATATCTCAAACATATATATATATACATACATATATATATGTATGTATATATATATTCAACTCATCTCAAATATATTTTTTAGAATTTTTAGATTTTGTAGCCTTAATCTTCTCATTATTACACTAATGACCATTTCATCTAATTCCATCTATTTCCATTCAATTCCATCCAAAAAGTGGCATTTTAGTAAATATGAGGATGACATTAATTTATTTTAGATATTTTTGGAAATCAATTTTTTCTTTTGTTTTTTGAAACAAATAATTATATTTAGTATGTATATACGTATAGCATATCTCAAACATATATATATATATATATATATATGTATGTATGTATGTATTTCTTTTTTGAGAATATTAAGGCTACAAAATCTAAAAATTCTAAAAATATATTTGAGATAAGTTGAATATATATATATATATATATATATATTGAGAAGATTAAGGCTATAAAACCAAAAAATTCTAAAAAACATATTTGAGATAAGTTGAAAAGATATATATATATATATATATATTCTTTTTTTGAAAAGATTAAGGTTATAAAATCTAAAAATTCTAAAAAATATATTTGAGATAAGTTGAAAAGAAATATATATGTATATATATACACAATCTTTCTATTATCAGTTCGAACTGACAAAAGTTATATCAGTTCCTTGTATGTGGGCCACTGGATTTAAATACTTTGACCGACAAGTGCATACAGCCAAGTCAAAGTATTTAAATCCAGTGGCCCACATGCAAGGAACTTATATAATTTTTGTCAGTTCGAACTGATAATAGAATTTCTGTATACACACACACACACACACACACACACACACACACACACACACACACACACACATATATATATATATATATGGGGTTGTCTATAGAACAACGGTGTACTAAACACCGCTACCTGTTGTTTACCTATAAACTTGTTGAGCAGGTTACTATTTAATCGAAGACAATTTAAAATTTTGTTTTATTAACTGTTCCCTAGGTAAAACAATCATTTCTTTTCAAATTTAAAAAACAATCAATGCAGCTGACAAATAACAATAAATATGTTTCAAATTTAAACAACAATCATTTATTTTTAAAATTAAATCTGTTCCCGTCATTCGTTTGGCATTTGTACTGTGTGATAACACTCGATATGAGTAAACAACATTTAAAATGTGTGATTACATTAGATAAAGGTAATTATCATTAAAAATGTGTGATAACAGTCGATATAGGTGAATAGTTAAAAATATAATGGGGCTGGTGAATCTAATGTCCAACAAAGTAAGATGATGGATAGAGCTTTGGGTACAGGTTTACAACCCCCTTGTCCGAGTGTTCGAGTTTGATATATTTAATTTTTTTATCTAGTAAGAGAAGTTCTATTTTTTGCAATGAAATAATTGACAATAGTCCCACACCAAGCATACATACCCATTGTACTTACATCATTCATAACAACAACAACAGTAGTATAATCCAGAAACTTCATTTCTTGTTGTGCTTTTTTTATAGATTCCACATACATCTCTCTTAAAAAAAAAAAAAAAAAAAAGAATTAAAAAACCTTATTAAAGTCAGACAAGCCCAGGTCTCAAAGGGCTCTAGCTCGTCAATAGACAAGTCCAAGAACCCCAAGACCCAAGCCCATCGTTACTTCAATAGGTTTATATGCTAGGCCCAATTGGGAGGCCTATTGTTCAACGTCTAGGCATTACTTTACTACTTATAAACCATTTTAATCCCTTTTTATTTTTCGATGTGGGATTCACATTACACAGTGTTTCAATAAAACGGTTCCACCCTCTGCAACGAGTGATATTTACATAATAATATTGTGATTGTATCAAAATATTTACGATCACAAATACCATTTTAAGTTAAAAAAACCTTATTAAAGTTAGACTAGCCCAGGCCTCAAAGGGCTCTAGCTCATCAAAAGGCAAGCCCAAGAACCCCAAGACCCAAGCCCATCGTTACTTCAATAGGTTTATATGCTAAGCCTAGTTGGGAGGCCTATTGTTCAATGTCTAGGCATTACTTTACTACTTATAAACCATTTTAATCCCTTTTTATTTTTCAATGTGGTATTCGCATTACACAGTGTTTCAATAAAACGGTTCCACCCTCTGCAACGAGTGATATTTACGTAATAATGTTGTGATTGTATCAAAGTACTTACGATTACAAATACCATTTTAAGTTAAAAAAACCTTATTAAAGTTAGACTAGCCTAGGACTCAAAGGGCTCTAGCTCGTCAAGATGCAAGCCCAAGAACCCCAAGACCCAAGCCTATCGTTAGTTCAATAGGTTTATATGCTAGGCCCAGTTGGGAGGCCTATTGTTCAATATCTAGGCATTACTTTACTACTTATAAACCATTTTAATCCCTTTTTATTTTTCGATGTGGTATTCGCATTACACAGTGTTTCAATAAAACGGTTCCACCCTCTGCAACGAGTGATATTTACATAATAATGTTGTAATTGTATTAAAATACTTACGATCACAAATACCATTTTAAGTTAAAAAAAAACCTTATTAAAGTCATATTAGCTCAAGCCTCAAAGGGCTGTAGCTTGTTAAGAGACAAGCCCAAGAAACCTAAGACCCAAAGCCCATGGTTCCTTCTTACAATTATATTGTTTATTTAGTGATTATATTAATATACAGTCAATCACATAATATTTGGAACATGGATTCGATTTAAATAATTGTTATCGATGATTTTACATGTAATTATACTTAATATATTGTAATTATAATTATATATTTTCAAACACACAATATATATAAAATGTATTGTAATGACTAGCCCAAACATCAAAGGGCTCTAGCTCGTCAAGAGACAAGCCCAAGAACCCAAAGACCTAAATCCCATCATTACTATTTACGATTATACTTTTTTCTAAGTGATTATATAATTAAATTGTCAATCACATAGCATATGTAATATGGATTCTATTGAAACTGTTTATATCGACTTTTTTTTAATGTAATTATACTATTTAAATTGTAAATGTAATAATATATTTTCAAACATAGAACCTATAAAATGAATTCTAATGACTAGCCCAAATATCAAAGGGCTCTAGCTCGTCCAGAAAAACCCAAGAACCCCAAGACCCAAAGCACATCATTGCATTTTATGATTATACTGTTTACTAAGTGATTATATATATAAATTGTCAAACACAAAACATATGTAATATGGATTCTGATTGAAACTGTTTATATCGACTTGTTTAATGAAATTATATTTTTGAAGTGATAATTGTATATCAATATATTCAAACACAGAATATATGTAAATTGTGTTCTGAAATTTCCCTTAAGTAGTAGTGAAATATACCTAGAGGGGGGGTGAATAGGTATAGGCTCCAAATTCTCCCAATTAAAAATTAATGCGGAATATATCAATGAAAATGCACACTTGATTAAATTTGACAAATTAATTGATTTTACTTATACAAGAGTTAATCAATTTACAGATATGCAATCAATAAAGAAATGGAAGATAAAGAAAAGTAAAAGCAAAAATGAACACAAGTGTTTTAACGTGGTAAAACCTCAAAGAGGAAACATCCACGGGTTGATACCACAACCACCGGTGAAGCAATCCACTATGTGAAAAAGGACTTACACACTCAAGCTATCACTCATGATATCCGCTCAAGCTATCAACTCCTAATCTACCCTCGGGCTAGTGAATCACCAAGCTTACTTCCTATCCGAGATGTGTCCTACACCTCTAGAAAGCAACTTCCTATCCAAGACGCTCACGTCTCTAGGAAGATTTCTTGCTTGACTATCCGGATCCTCCCGACCCTAGACAAGACTCCCTTGCTTGATTATCCGAGTCCTCCCGACTCTAATCAAGTCTTCCTTGCTCTATCCACAAAGCTTCACTCACTTTGCTAGAGACTTCAACATAATGCAAGGCTATGATCTAAAGTGATGCAAGTGATGCAAACACAAACAAATTAAGCTAGATGATCAATCAAGCAAAATGTACATGTTCAATGATAATCTAGAATATGATTTCAACACACAATCACAAAATTATCTAGAAATCAAGACATGCAAATCAATAAGAACAAAGGTATGAATATTCAATTTATCACACTAAAAACCTAGTTCTTAGATAATGAAATAAAATCTAGAAAATAATATGAGACATATCATATATTCATTTTCTAGAATCAATTTCACACACAATCAAGTTTAGCACATATATGTTCAAAACAAATCACAAAGCTAAATCTCAATTAACAAATGATCAAACAATGCTAGCATGTGATCTAACATACTTCTCAACAAATTTCATCAATCAAATAGTAAGAATCAAGAGATGATCAAAGATGAAATTGAAAAAGAAGAAGTTGAAAAGACAACCTTGACCACGGACTGAAAATGGATCATCTGAGAAAAATGGAAAAGTCAGCTGTCTCTGGAAATGCTTGGGGTTTGTAGCCCTCTTCGAGACCAACAATTTCGGTTTTTGAATCGATTGATTTCGAGTTCGTATGAGAGAGATATGATCAAAATAAGAAAACGAAAATTGTAGAATTCTGCAGAATTTTCTTCAAGTGTTCTTCAAAATTCAACAAAGTGTGGAGGGAAGGAGATGAGTTTAAAAGGAAGAGAGAGAGAGAGATTTTTCGAGCGAATCGGAGCGTGCCATGTCACCTCCCCATGGGGGGCGCATGGGCCACACGGGAGCAGAGGGCTCCCTTGGCCGTGGGGCCCACGGCCTCCCACACGAGCAGGCCTTGTGGCCACACGTGCTCCCGACTTCTCTCGCGCGCTCCTTTGGTTCTTCAACCCATATCTTGGGCATCCGAACTCCGATTTCGAATCCGTTTTTGGATTAGGAACCGTGAATCCCTCACGCACGACTATGACTACACAAATTTAAAAAATGGTTGAGAAATCATCTCGGAATCCGACAATGAAGTCAACACAACAAATGAGAACGAAAAGTAGCATAGTCAACTTGTTGGGAATCGAAACCTTATGAATGAGTAACTGAAATGACCGGAACTCAATAAGGCATTAAATAAGAACATGTTCAAGTCCTAAACACAAAATACACAAACAAATAAACACATATTCACACAAGCACGCCATATCAAAGAGATAGTCACAAAGCATGCAATTTCACAATGTTTGTCAATACAAAATCAATGCATGAGCATACTATGAAGTGTGTGAATATGTTATACCAAATGTTTAAACCACGATGCAGGGACACACACACAATAACGCCTTGCAAGAGGATAGAAGTCAAGCTTTACCTTTGACGTTTTTCACCTCTTGAAGACAACTTTTGCACTAGACGTTGCTCTTCACTTTTTAAGCTTCCTTTCTTCAAATAATGTCCTAAGCAACAACTAATACAAACATAAAGTGTTTTGCAATGGAATCAAGCCAATACAAATCATAAACCTTACATGTTCTAATGACTAGCCAAAGCCTCAAAGGGCTCTAGCTAGTCAAGAGACAAGCCCAAGAACCCCAAGACCCAAAGCCCACCATTACTGTTTACGATTATACTGCTTAATAAATGATTATCAAAATAAATAGTCAATCACGTAGGTTATGTAATATGGATTCTGATTGAAAGTTTTTATATATCTATAGATGTAATTATTATTATATATTTTCAAACACATAATATATGTAAATTGTATTCTAGTCGGTATTTTGCCCAAGAACCCCAAGACCCAAAGCACATAATTACAATCTACGATTATACTGTCTACTAAAGTGATTATATATATAAATAGTCAATCACATAACATATATAATATGGATTCTGATTGAAACTGTTTATATCGACTTTGTTATTGAAATTATATTTTAGTAATGGTAATTGTAAATTAATATATTCAAACACAGAATATATGTAAATTGTATTCTAATGACTAGCCCAAGCCTCGAAGGGCTCTAGCTTGTCAGGAGACAAGCCCAAGAACCCCAAGACCTAAAGCCTATAATTACTGTTTACGCTTTTACTGTTTACTAAATGATTATCCAATAAAATAGTCAATCACACAAGATTATCCAAATAAATAGTCAATCATACAAGTTATGTAAATATGGATTCTGATTAAAGTGTTTATACATATAAAGATGTAATTATTATTATATATTTTCAAACACATAATATATGTAAATTGTATTCTAGTTGGTATCTTTAGAATATGTTGTCATGCATTAAATAAAATCGTGACCACATTACATAGATAATATGGATTCTAACTGATGTATATAACCTATCCCACCAACGTGTTGGTGGTAACCCACCAACGGTGTGCTATGTAGCTCAATAGTGTGCATAATAGACTGTTGGTGGGATACCACCCACACATTAACCGGCGATTCTTGATACATTGAATAAACTCGTGACCAAACAACAATTATCATCATACAAGAATAAACGACAATAAAACGACAATAAAACATAAATCTGGGGAGCAAAAATTATCCATCGAAACATGTTCAAGCAAATATATTTATACATTTTAAAACTTTCATCCAGAATGTAATCATGTTCATATTGAACCGTTGCAATCAAATCTAACATTGGCCATTAATGAAACACATTGCAGATCAAAGAATAAGCAACAGATAAATTCTCTTAGAAGAGCAAAAATTATCCGTCAAAACATGTTTAATCAAATCTGGTTTCATTTTCAAAACTTGCGTGCCGAAGGTAATCATATTCGTATTGAACCATTGCAATCATATGAAACATTGGCCATTGAACAAACAGGTACTATCACTATAAATCATCCATCCAACACATAACAGATCAAAGAAGAAGCAACACTAATAAATGCTTTTCGAATGTGGATTCTATAAAGAATAAGACATACATATTTTCATGTTCAATGTGTGCAAAAACATTTTTCAAACACTAATTACCCCCAAAAACCCTTTAACAAACACGTGCAGAGATTACGAAACCAATCAAAACATCTTCAAACTTTCAGTACAAAAGCTTGAAAAAACCTACAAGAAACAAAAATATAAACATTTACAAAGATCAGACCGTGCGATTTTCACAAACCTCATAGGTCTGTCAATCTTATCACATAAGCCTTTCGTTAACAGAAGAATAGTTGCGTGATGGACAATGTTTAATGAAAGGAACAACAACGGCGTGATGAAAAGAGTTGTATTTAGGGTTTCAAATCGTGAATCCAAGATAGAGAGATGCTAATGTGTTTTGATGTTAAAAATAAGGGTAAAAAATGAAATTATAATTCAGCTTTGCATTGGAAATTGTTGTAATAATAAAATTCAGGTTGTGCATGCGTTACACATGGCTTTGTTTTAAATTCGGATCAACCCATGTCAACTAAAACAACCAATAGAAAGAGAATATTTTAAAAACTTGAAAATGAATAGTATGAAGTTATAATTCGGCTTTAAATTGAAAATTGTTGTAATAATAAATTTCAGTTTGTGCATGCGCGTTACACATGGCTTTGTTTTAAATTTGGACCAACCCATTTCAACTAAAACAACCAATAGAAAGAAAATATTTTAAAAAGTTGAAAATGAATAGTTTGAAGTTAAGAGATTTTCCACCTAATCAATTGAGTATCAATGAGTACAATCTATGTTATTGAGAAATTAAATATCAACCAGCAAAGTAAATTTTTATTGAAGAGCGTAAGAGGTTTGGATAAGCCTGTATCCCAATTGGCCACTCTTTTTATAAAATAAATAAAACAAAATCTAAAGCAGATGCTACATCATTATATTTTTGGGAAGCCCTAAACTCTGCACATATTTTATGCCCTACATAGTTCGTATGTACACACCTAAATAAAAAATCCCGTTATAATTATTCGTTGGAAAGTGTAAACAACATTTCGTTTATGTAATATACTTTTTTTATAAGCTCCTTTCAGATTGATCTCAACCGTTGGTTTGTTTAATATAATGATCATAGCTTCACACTAGTTGCAGTAAATGGTTACCTCAATGTTACCAATCGGCCTACAAAATTAACATCTAAATATCAATTAGAGAACATTTTTGCTCACCCTGTTTCAAGGGAGGTAACCATTACCCCCCTCCCACATGGATGACATGTGTCCAGGGAGGTAATTATGTTTGGGATGGGGGTAATGCTTACCCCACTTGTAGAAGGGCGAGCAAAAATGGACTATCAATTATTGTCAACAAGCCTACAAGATTAGCATGGAAAAACGTAAGAGATATCAAATAGCCAGCCACCCTACGTAATGATTAATGATTGATGATTATTATATACTAATAACACCTTCCATGCATGTATACGATCTCTCTGTCCCAATTACTCCATTCTAAACCAGAAGCATAAAATCCTTCAGATTTTTTAAAATATCTAAATTCTTCATATATACTTTTGAAGCCTATAAACAATGTCTTCAAGTGAAGAAATCCTAGGTTATTGGCAAACTTTGTGTAGCCCTGTAAAGTTTCGCGAAGTAGTGGACAATTTGACTGAAGAACAAAGAGAATGCGTGGAGGATATGGGATTCGGGGTGTTAATGAACATGAGTTGTCTTCAGTTATTTGGTTCTCTATGCAATATGTTGCTTACAGTAATCCAACCTGGCACACAGTCTGTAATGCTCCATGGTAAGTGGATCCCAATAAGGGTGTCAGATTTCTCTAAGGTGATGGCTTAGCAGACGGTATTGATGAAGTCAACTATGACTCTGAAGAGTTTGACGAAACTCGTATTAGAATGAAAGCACTTCTACAGAGTAGTACTGTTAAGGACAAGATTACACTCTCTTCCTTGCCAAAAAAAAAAACTACAGAGTATGAGGGCCGCAGATGATGATTTCAAGATTTCATTTGCTTTGTTTACTATTTGAATACTTTTATGCCCACCTGCATCACCTAATGTTGACGAATCATTGCTGACCCAACTGAAGAATCCAAAATTAATCAGACACAAGAAATAGGCAACATTTTCATTTCAGTATTTAATGGATGGTGTGAGAAACATCAGAAATCGAGGTACAACATTTTTCCAAGGGTGCTTCCTTTTCTTTAGATCTTTATTGAGGATGTCTTTCGCAGAATAAAGTGTACGTGAACAAACTTAATGTTCCCTTGGTTGCTTGGACCAAAAACAAGGCTGAAGCAGTCAATAGGTTGGTGGACAATGATGACGTTATAGGCGGTTACTACAGCAGCACTGTAGAGGTCAACAAGCCATACTGGTCTGTCATGCACCGGGGTTTGGAACAAAGGATAGAAACAATGACAGAAAATCTCGATTCCATCGGAGTTTCACTCAATTATTTTAAAAAGTCGAAGTACCTGACATGGTGAGAAGAATGGTCGAACCCTTACTGGAGAGTTTCAAGCTTGAAATTTTGAAATTGCTTCCAAACAAAGAATTGAGAGCTGAGCATGTCCATTGCGATGATATGGTATGGTTACTTACTAACTTTTTTAAAGTTTCACTCTGCATGTTTTAATTAACCCCGGCCCCATGTTTACTATTTGTTAATATTACTTGTCAACATGTATCACTTAGGGAGATTGCAAAACCGTTGAAATAATCAGCTCCAGTACGGAGTCTTTCTCACAAAGCAAGATTTTAACTGGACTAAACAGTCGGCAGGCAAAATCCACCGCAAGGGAAGAAGGATCAACCTGTAAAACTAAGGTTGACACACCTTCGAGACCAAATACCAGATTTTCCACGAGAACACTAGACTTTCCCCCTAAACGACCCTCTCTCGTCATTTTCAAAAGAAGAACTTCATTTATTGAACGTATTGTTTAGTCACCTAACAACAAAAAATGGAAGGTAAAACTGTTATTGCATTGTTGTTGATCACTTTCCTCTGTAATAATCTTTTATGCTTTGCGATGTATATGTGCGGTTTTACATATAACTTAACGTTCAGAAAATTGTTCAGCGATAACATATTTTATTATAGAAATCACGATTTATGTTTCTCGTGATTGTTAACCATTTTTCCTTTCAGTCTCTCCGTCATTACTAATGACGATCTGCATCTAACTTGCGATGATATGGCCAATCTTTTACCTCATGGCTGGTTGAATGATAACGTGAGCATACATACATTCCTTTCGTTTTTAATTTAATCATTTTTTGTTTACATCCAATGTACTCACTTAATTTAAATAATTAATCATCAATTGTGCAGCTCATTGATATGGCCATGTACAATCTATCCCGTGATTCTTCAAAACGAGTGTGGTATCTGTCGACATACTTTTCAGTTAGCTGCTTAAACCCGACATTATTATTTTAAATTCTTCCTTTAACAAAACTTGCGGACAATATATATGTAGACGTTCATACCCTGCCCATTCATGATTGCAGTTTTGTGCAATTGAGTCACCCAGAAGTCAGTTGGCAGAATTGAGGTTGGTTGGATGCCTGAGCTATCTCACATTTTACTATGGGTCTGAGCGTGACTGCGACAAGGTTACGTTATTTAAATACAGAAATATTATTAATTTCAATACACAACAATATAAAAAAAAAAAAAAATCAATATGAGTCTATCACGTGTAACTTGGTGAAATCACTAAACTATATTAGTCAATGTGCAGATCTATATTCCCATGAACGAGGGGAATGTGCATTGGTTCTTGTTGGTGATAAATGTTTCGATGAAAAAAGCAGAAGTCTGGGATAGCTTTCCCACGGATGAGCACAGTGAACAAAGAATGCTGTCAGCAAAAAACGTTTTGCGTATCCTGAAGTATTGAATTTTACTCAAGAATGAGTTTCTTATTTTTAATTTTTTTTATATGCAGCTTGCATTTCTGGACCGATACTTTTCTGAAATCCTCGCTTTAAATTTTGAGTTCAAATCCTTTCCCGTCGAAGCATATGTTGAATGTCCAAAACAGCCTAATAGTTTTGATTGTTGTGTATTCGTGAATTGTGTGCATGGTTCCATTACATGGTTTGATCAGAGTAATGTACGTGGATTACGTCTTCCTTCCCTTTTAAAAAACACTAGATATTATTTGTTTTTCCTGTGGTAACTAAATAAAATATTCTAACTCTTATGATACTTCCATCGATTGCAGTACAACTCTGAGTATCACAGGATGAAAATTGCTTTAGATCTGGCGAACCATCACAGAAATCAAATGCTGAAAGAACTTTTAGAAACGCCAGTACGAGGAAAGCCAAGATTCATGCAGTCTCTCCAAAAACCCCACAAATTCAATCGGACAAGCAACGCGGCTTGCTGAAAAAATATAACAAGGGAAAGGGGACAACACAGAGTGAGATTGCAAATTATTCAAAAGGTCTTAATATTGGTAAAAATTATCGACGTCACGGTGGACCGGGGAAAGGGGATAACAAAAAGTGAGATTACAAATTATTAAAAAGGTCTTCATAGTGATACATTTCTCAAACTCGCGGCGGACCATGAATGCTCTCCATGATTGTTTGCTTGATAGCACACATTTTGATTATTTGTTTTTGAAAGTGTTAATCGATTGTGGACCTTGTTTTTTCTTTAAAATTGTTACATGTTCAGTGAGTATTTTTTAATCCTTATAACTACTACATAACTTGTCCATCCATACAGTTTCATACAATAATAAGTTTCAGTGAGCGCAATTATCCACAGAATACAAAACAGTTCATTAGATGAACAACCACATCATTTCTAGTGTAATTACAAAATACCACGCTTCATAAGTTGTGATTACAAACAGTTCAGGATAAACAAAAAAAAAAAAAAAAAAAAACACAAGAAACAGAATAATAAAGACAAAACAAAAACAGAAACAGAACATCATAGATTACAACTACGTTGTTCAATAAGGAGAATCAAACGATTGCATTCCTCCATCAAGCTATTAACTTCAGTGGTTTTTGCTTCGACCTCCATCTCCAGTTTCATGATGCAGATATTAGCATCTTCGGCCTTCTTATTCTCCTGTCTCCAATCCTCTACCAGGTTCCTACAACGTATGCGCTCGTTCTCCAGCGCACGTTCAAGAATATTGTGTTTTTCCTTCCACAAATCAAAAATGGCATGATTGATGAAACCATTGGTGTTGGAATCCATTTTTCATAAATAAAGAGAGAAACTCAAGTACATGCTCTATCTGATTCGAACACCCTTTATATATTACTTGCATGATTTGTAATTAAAAAGTAGATAAGTTAATTAACTGGACACCATAAATGACGGTGGTTGCTTGAACTCGTAAATAAATGATATTCCAATTTGTAATTAATCGTTTCAACTTACCACTTACATTCATGTACTTTAATTATGCTAGACAACCTACCTACAATCTCACCAGGATTCAAATCATCTTTAAAAAATGGTGTCTCAATTTGTGTGTACTCAACCAATTGGTCCATTTGTATACGTTTTTCGTTAAATGGCGGTGGTTCAGCTGAAACGATTACTGGGAAATCGTGTATCATTATTACTTCATCTGAATGCCAATTGATTATTTAAACAATATTAAAACAATATTAAGCTCAAGTAATCATTTGAAAATTTTATTAAAGCAATATTAAATCTTAATACAGTTTCGATAAAAACAAAATGTCAACGTTAATGGTTGATGACATCTTTTTTTTTTTTTTTGGAAAAATAAGAAGATTGAAATTATTCATTATGCCAATTTCGAAGAGGTGTGTATCGATATATGAATAGATATGGTTGATAAACATTTATTTACACTTATTTCACTCTAACTACTCCTTATTCATAAACTCTGACGGTCATTTTGGTGTTTGCTCACATCCTTATCCTTAATTACAACTGGTTACCACTATGTAAGTCAAACAACTATTCAGAAGTCATAAATTACTACAACTATTATACTCCTTCGTAATGATAGACATCAAAGTTCTATAAGTATGCGTTTTCAATTCATTTCAAGAAAACTGTCCTAACAAATGCGAAGGATGGATTCCGGAGATAGAGAGACTTTGGAGTTTTTGAAAGGAAGGTAGCCATCGTTGAGAAAGCGCTCAAGCACGAGTGTCGTCGTTGTAGGAATCTGCATCGTGAGTGGATTGTGGAGAATGCTAGAGTCAACGATTGAGAGAAGCGCGTCATGCAACTGGAAATGGAAGTTGATGGTCTTGCAGATCAAATTTACTCTTTGATAGACCAATCCACCCGTTTAAGGACACGTCTGGCAGACCTTGATAACGTCTAAAGTAGCGTTATGTTTGTTTGTTTAGTTTTTTTTCCTGGTGAAGTGTGCTGCCTTTTGTTTTTGTAATTGCATCGGATGTTATGAAAATATGTTTCCTTTACTTTAAGTGTAGTAGTGTTCTCCTTATGATGAAAATTAATTTCTTCTTAATCCTTTAAGAATGGAATGCAAATTAATTTGTTTCAATATGATGTTTCATTGAACAATATGATGTTTCATTTCATTCAACTAACCCATGTGTGTGAACAAATTATGGTAATAAAATGAAAAAAAAAAATAATAATTTAAAAAAAATAGTTTAATGAATAATTCAATCTTCATTTTTTTAAAAAGATGCCATATAAAATTTTCAAATGATTACTTGAGTTTTGTTAGAGTGAAAGAAGTGTAAAGCTGTAAAACAAAATATTTGACTGTAACTCCTCTGATAACATTGGTAAAGTGAAAATTGGCAAGGAATGACACATTAGGATAACGATGTACATACTTCATAATAACAATATGATCACTTCAAGATTTACTAACTATACTATTAAGTAGTTGTCATATTCCATACGTAATATTGTTATCACCATTACAAATGTACTGAGTTCAAAGATTAATTAACGTCATAACTGTGTGATCACAAATAAACAACACCTTCAAGGTGTGATCAGTATTCAAAAAACGTCTTAGTCATTTCATCCCACTAGTTCTATTTGACATCATTACCCTGTGATCACAAATATAACAACACCTTCAAGGTGTGATCACAAATACAACAACACCTTCAAGGTGTGATCACCAAACAAAAAACGTCTTAGTCATTTCATCCTACCAGTTCTACTTGACATGATATTTTTTGCAGTCATATTACCTAAATATACATTTATATGTTCAACAAGTCCATATTAGATCACAAACAGGAATTCAGTTTTGCTTAGGTTAAACATAAAATTACACCAACGTATTCAAATCACCTTGCTGCTATTCTAGATGACTTCCTTGTCGATGCTTTCTTTGATGTCTTTTTCTTATCTTTTTTCTCTATTAACTTCACCTTGTCCTTGGGTTGAACAGTTGGAAGAACAACCTCTATCTTCTTGGTATTGGGAGCTTTCTGCACCTTTTTGTTTGGTTCAGCAATTGGCACTTTTTCCTTTCCACTGTTTGAGAGTTTTGTTGCTTCCTTAGCCTTCTATTTAGGTTGATCACCATCTGTAGTTGGTTTTCTCTTTTTCTTATTTACAGCTTGCTCCGGGATATCCTTCGGTGTAACACTGTGAAGGTTGTCTTTCTTCTTCTTTTGTTTAGGAGATCGACTGTTGTTCCCTTCGGATGCATCACTGGCGCCAATTGCTTCCTTCCCCTTCTTGGATTTCGATTACTTTAGCTGATTCACTTGAGTATCACAAGGTTGTTCTTTCTCCTGTTTCCTCACTCACACTTTTTTGATCTCCTGTATCCTCACTCACTTTTTCATCTCCACTATTCAACACATCACATTGTCGCCCCCATCCGATTTCACACTGTCATCTCCTGATTCCTCCTCATCCTGCACACCCTCCATTACATCTCTGCTTCTGCTACATTATCTGTGTACATTATTCATAAAAAATGAAACATAATTCAATAAGTTTAAGATGCAACATACAGGGAAGCACGGTTAAGTATATAAAGTAATTTAGAAGCATTCATGAAATAAGTTGACTTGTTAATTTTGTTTACAATATTTTTTAAACACAAAATAGCTTGTATACACTCACCTGATGTCCTCTTGTCTATCATACCATCTGTGTGTGTTATTCCATCTTCACTACCATCATCCCCATCCTTACTATCATGAGATCTACTACCCGAACTAATGTTAACATCCGGTACCGATTTTGATGACAGA
This sequence comes from Acer saccharum, assembly GCA_030490815.1. Taxonomy (NCBI): domain Eukaryota; kingdom Viridiplantae; phylum Streptophyta; class Magnoliopsida; order Sapindales; family Sapindaceae; genus Acer; species Acer saccharum. The sequence goes on along the minus strand of CM059875.1, from coordinate 5,129,666 downwards.
CCAGACATTTTAGAGTCTTGTTCATTCGAAGTACCCACAATCGGATTCTAAAAACAAACCAATATAGATAATCATAATTTTAAAAAGTGGATTGTATTTCTGTAAACTTAATTTCAAACAATGGTAACTAAATACATTTTTAATAGCAGTAACCATACCGCAGCATCAGTGGTATGGAGCTTATTAACCTGGCCCTCCATCACAAGTTGTGTCAATCCATAAATCATAGTGAGCAGCTCTTTCACTTGGGCAATGGACACCTATCTCACCAATAATTAAGCTATAGGCTCACTTATGTTAACCAAAAAACACAAATCATTACACATAAATGTAATAAATAACTCACATATTTTATCCGATCAGGCACTGGTAAGTGGTGATTGTTCTTAGGAATTTGTAGATATTTGCAAGTGAATCCGGAATTCGTGTGCCCCTATCAGGGGGAGTTGCCAAGGTGGCAATTCCAATTGTCTGACAGAATTCTGGTCTAGTGTATCCTTATGCCCATAGATAAACATAACAAATTAAGAACAATTACAGCATGCTAGTGGTATTTCAGGTGTACTATTGGTTATTGATAATTTTCGGATAAACTCACCGTATCATCAAGGTACTTTTTAAACCTTATGTGCCACTTTACGAAATCTTTGTAACTATTTGGACCACCATCAGGCTCAAGGTACTCAAGCGCATCCACAGCCATGAAACCTGATTTGGGCACTTCTTTTGTTATTGGGTAGTCCCCAAGCATGGATGGTGGTGGCACCTTCGGAACACGTGGTGATATCAATTCCAAGCTCTGAACAGATACACGCTCTCCTAGGTACCATGCTGGGTCGCAAGGCCCATCCAAAAGAACCCTACTCTTGGTGTACTGTGAAGATTGCCGTACATAGGTCGGCAACTTGTCCTGGTCTGTTCCCTATGGGTGCATGTTTACCTCTTTCCGTCTACGTTTCCTCAACATATCCTTTAAATCATCGTAATTAAATTTCTTCTTCAAAGAGCCCCATCCTTTTGCCCGAGGAAACGGCGTCTTATCTGTCAAACATGTCACCAATCTTGCAATAGGTTTTATGTATTCACAAGCCCAAATCTGGTTAGCAAGCAACAGATCAATTACACGAAAATTGTTAAAATACCACAAACTTAAGAAGTAAATGTACATTTTAAAATACATGTCCAAATCACAATACCTCCTAGGCCCTCCAAAATCCACCGGTGCTTTGATTCTTTCTCACAATAGCATCCATATTTTTGTACAGAGTAGACAAGGCGGCTCCGTCCCAATTGTACTGACCTATGGATGATATGCCTTTAAGACTTGGCAGGTAATAAAGGTTGACAACTCCAGCTTTGTCACACAGTAATGTGCCTGATAGCAATGCCAAGATGAAAACCCGAGTCAGTCTTTCAATGTCTTCCACAGTCATATTGTTCCCACTAAAACCTTTATAAGCTGCATAGATATCCACAAAAGGAACCCTCTTCATCTTGGCTAAATTGGCCATAAGCTCTCCAAACCACCTCACCAGCTCATCCACCTTCTTGTAAGCATACACGTTATACTCCACTGGCATTCCAAAAACAGGTATGCCAGTTATTGCGCTAAAATCCGATGGAGTCATCGTCATCTCCCCAAATTCATCAAAGTGAAATGTATGGGTCGTATCCCACCATTGGTCCACTAGGGCCCTCAGTATTGTTCTCTTTCGACAGCTGTATTCATTTCTAAAACCTTCACAAATTCTCCAAAACCAGCTTCTGCAACCTTTAACTTCACATAAGCGGCAATTCTTTATACCACTTATCATAAAGTATCCTGTTTCCGCATCCCCTTAGTCTCCCACTAATAGGCTGCAGGCAAAAGACATTGGTAAGGAATAATTAAACAATTACTAACAATGGACAAAGCTTTCAATTAAAATCGTATACTGTATATGCATACAATAGTTATAAGACAATAGTTATAAAAGTGACTTGATTCCATACTTCGCTGGGAACATTCCACCTGAACCTTCCGCTACGGTCGACACGGAATCCTACTGTCTCTTGGTAATCTGCTGCTTACCCTTTCCACTGTCCTATTCTGTCATCTTATGGTGCTTTCTCTTTCCACCCTTTTCCATTATAATATATATGAAACCTCTAGAAATCACTAATAGAGAAATCAGTCAGAAGGTATCACCAGAGGTAAACTGGTGGAAAAATTAGAAGCAGATATCACTGAACAAACACATTGCAAAGAAGATTATAGAAGAGTGACTTAGGGTTCATTGGTATACCATTTAAAAACCCTAATTGACAATGGACAAACTACAATTAACAAACTCGGCATGCAAATTATTCAACAAACAACAATCAAGATAACTGTTACATGCAAAATTATTCAATAAACATGAATCAAGATACCTGTTATTGAAATCGGCAAATTTAACAACAATAAACAAAATACCTTTTACTAAACTTGGCATCCAGTATTATTCAACAAACGAGAAACAAGATACATGTTACTAACTCGGCATGCAAAATTATTCAGGAAACAAGAATCAAGATAAAGCATATCGAATTCCTTCAGCAAACACAACAAAAACAAAAAAAACATTACAAAACAAGGTTAAGAAGAGAATGTGCGTTGACCGTAGTAGCGTGGAGTCAGGATTATAGATGTGTGGGAAGGCTTCAATGTTGCTGAAGAGACGAATTCCAGTCTGTAAGGTTTATGATTTGTATTGGCTTAATTCCATTGCAAACACTCTATGTTTGTATTAGTTGTTGCTTAGGACATTATTTGAAGAAAGGAAGCTTAAAAAGTGAAGAGCAACGTCTAGTGCAAAAGTCGTCTTTAAGAGGTTAAAAACGTCAAAGGTAAATCTTGGCTTCTATCCTCTTGCAAGGCGTTAGCGCACACACACACACAATTCATACATGTGTGTCCCTGCATCATGGTTCAAACATTTGGTATAACACATTCACACACTTCATAGCATGCTCATGCATTGATCTTGTATTGACAAACATTGTGAAATTGCATGCTTTGTGACTATCTTTTTGATATGGCATGCTTGTGTGATTATGTGTTTATTTGTTTGTGTATTTTGTGTTTATGACTTGAACATGTTCTCATTTAATGCCTTATTGAGTTCCGGTCGTTTCGGTTACTCATTCATAAGGTTTCGAGTCCAAACAAGTTGACTATGCTACTTTTCGTTCTCATTTGTTGTGTTGACTTCATCGTCGGATTCCGAGATGATTTCTCAACCATTTTTCAAATTTGAGTAGTCGTAGTCGTGCGTGAGGGAGTCACGGTTCGTAATCTGAAAACGGATTCAAAATCGGAGGTTGGATGCTCAAGATATGGGCTGAAGAACCGAAGGAGCGCGCGAGAGAAGTCGGGATCACGTGTGGCCACAAGGCCAGCCCGTGTGGGAGGCCGTGGGCCCCACGGCCAAGGGAGCCCTCTGCTCCCGTGGGCCCCACGTGCCCCCCATGGGGTGGTGACGTGGTGTCTTCTGATTCGCTCGTAAAATCTCTCCTTTCCCTCCTTTTAAGTTCATCTCCTTCCCTCCACACTTTGTAGAATTTTTTGTAGAACACTTTGAGAAATTGCTGCAGAATTCTACAATATTTGTTTACTTGTTTTGATCATATCTCTCTCATACGAACTCGAAATCAATCGATTCAAAAACCAAAATTGTTGGTCTCGAAGAGAGCTACAAACCCCAAGTATTTCCAAAGGCAGCTGACTTCACTATTTTTCTCAGATGTTGCTTTTTCAGTACGTGGTCAGTATGTGTATTCAACTTCTTCCTTTTCGATTTCATCTTTGATCATCTCTTGATTCTTACTATTTGATTGATGAAATTTGTTGAGAAGTATGTTAAATCACTTGCTAGGGTTGTTTGATCATTTGTTAATTGAGTTTTAGCTTTGTGATTTGTTTGAACATATATGTGCTAAACTTGATTGTGTGAGAAATTGATTCTAGAAATTGAATATATGATGTATCTCATATTATTTTCTAGGTTCTATTTCTTGATCTAAGAACTAGGTTTTTAGTGTGATAAATTGAATATTCATACCTTGTTCTTATTGATTTGCATGTCTTGATTTCTAGATAATTTTGTGATTGTGTGTTGAAATCATATTCTAGACTATCATTAAACATGTACATTTTGCTTGATTGATCATCTAGCTTAATTTGTTTGTGTTTGCATCACTTGCATCACTTTAGATCATAGCCTTGCATTAGGTTGAAGTCTCTAGCAAAGTGAGTGAAGCTTTGTGGATAGAGTAAGGAAGTCTTGATTAGAGTCGGGAAGACTCGGATAATCAAGCAAGGAAGTCTTGTCTAGGGTCGGGAGGATCCGGATAGGCAAGCAAGAAATCTTCCTAGAGATGTGAGCGTCTTGGATAGGAAGTTGCTTTCTAGAGGTGTAGGATACATCTCGGATAGGAAGTAGGCTTGGTGATTCACTAGCCCGAGGGTAGATTAGGGTTGATAGCTTGAGCGGATATCATGAGTGATAGCTTGAGTGTGTAAGTCCTTTTTCACATAGTGGATTGCTTCGCCGGTGGTTGTGGTATCAACCCGTGGATGTTTCCTCTTTGAGGTTTTACCACGTTAAAATCATTGTGTTCAGTTTTGCTTTACTTTTCTTTATCTTCCATATATTACATTGATTGCATATCTTGTAAATTGATTAACTCTTGTCTTAGTGAAATCAATTCATTTGCTAAATCTAATCAAGTGTGCATTTGCCTTGTAATTTTCACCATTATTTTTAATTGGAAGAATTTGGAGCCTATACCTATTCACCCCCCTCTAGGTATATTTCACTACTACATTAAGGGAAATTTCACAGTCTTTGCGCAGCTCACATCAACTAACTTCGAATTCTTTTGATGAGTTTTTAGGGTTTATATTTGGGGATTTCCTAATAACTTTTGTGAAACCAACTTTCTAATACCTTAAGGCCAACTTTCTAATACCTTAAGGCTTAAACCCTAACGCTAATCTATAAAAACACGACATTTACACGTATTTGGTACTTTTTAAAAAAAAAAATTAGGTTTAGGTTTGTGCAGTAAATCCCTTTTTTTTTTTTTTTTTTTTTTTAAAGATTAATGCTACAAATCCCAACACTTGTGGTAGTTGAGTTGTCATTTGATGAGTGGATACACATTAAATGTTGTGTCTAATCCCTTTTTTTTTTTTTAATATATTAATATGTATGTATTATATTATATAAATATATTTTATTATATATATTATATAATATATATATATATATATTGTTATGTACTGTATATTATATTATATTATATATATAATATTAATATTAATATATTAATATATATGTTATATTAATAAATATATTATTATTATATATATTATATATATTGTATATTATATATTTTATATATATTTATATAATATATTATTATATGTATTATATATAATATATGTGTATTATATATATATATTATATATATGTATTATATATATATATTATATTATTATATATATATAATTAATATATTAAATAATATATAATATAAAAAAAATATTAGTTATTTGTTGACAGTTAAAAACTGTCAACAATCCTTGACAGTTTTTAACTGTCAACAATGTTAAAAACTTTCAAGGATTGTTGACAGTTTTTAACTGTCAACAAAAATTGTCAAGAAAGCCATATTTTCTTGTAGTGAAATTTTGTAAAAATTGATATACTTAATTTAGCGTTGAATAAGAAAAATATTAATAAAGTAAGAGTTCGAAAATTAAATGGCACCTTTTTGAGGTGGCATTTTAAGACTATCATTCTTTCAATAAGTTGAGTTTGAATGCCACCTATCACTCTTTCAATAAGTTGTGTTTAAATGCCACCTAAAATGGGTTCCTTACAAAAATACTGTTAGGTTTTGACTTGTACTCCTAAGCGAACCAAATGTGAACCAAACAAGACTCAATTGATGTGGAGTTTCCTGAAGACGTGGGATACGTTTGGAGGTTGAATGGTGGCGTTTGAAGGAGGTTAAGACTAGAAGAACGGAAGAAAGAAGCAAACCGCTGTGGATTGCGCTGTGGCTTTGACAGCGGTTCCCACTGTGTTATAGCGTTGTGATGTATGCTGTGGATTTCGACAGCGGTAATAACAACGGTCGAAGATCAGTGGAGAGCGTTGCGAGTGGCACTGTGAAAGCCACAACGGTGGCAAGAGCGGTCATGAGCAGAATTGTTTCGTGGTGTTGGAAGCGAGGTGCACACCGTGACCAATATGGCGAGACGATGTATTGTGAGATCGGGAATATTGCATAGAATAGGAAAATGTATTCTTCTGGAAGTTCTTGTGCTTGAAGGAAAATGATTTACTCTTTACAAGAAGACTTGTCATAAAAGGAAATAGTATTTATATGGAACAAGTAAGTCTTGTACGTTTAGGAGTATGATTTCCGTTTATCTTAAACTCCCTGTAATTAGTATAAATAGAACCTTGTAATTAGGTTTATTGGTGTGGAGAAAAGAACACCATGTAAACATCAGAGAGTATGATGAGATCCGGGGAGACCCAAGGGAATATCCGAGGAGAGATCCAAGGGAATATCAGTGGATCAAGTTAGAGATCCATGGGTGATATTTAGGGAGACCTAGGGGATATTGTGGGGTACTCGGTGAGGATCTTGTGAGTGGGGTTTGGGGTTGAGGTGAGAGTTAATCCTGGAGCATATGGTTGTAACAGTTTATAATATAGTGGAACTTTCTCTAGCGTTCTACGTCCCGTGATTTTTTACCCAATTTGGGTTTTCCACGTATATCTTGTGTTGTGATTGTTTTATTCTCTCTCATCTATTTTTCTGCTTGAAACTAATTATAGCACGGTGTGTATAAAACTATCTAGAGGGGGGTGAATAGATTTTACGCTTTTTACCCAATTTTCGTTTTTAGTCAAATTTACGAAAATGCCCCAAACTACAATATAATAATCAAGTGTAATATGGTGCGGAAATATAAACGACACTTGATTTTTACGTGGAAACCCTCACGGGAAAAACCACGGGCTGGTAAGTGCGCCACACTCGAACCTCGAATCCACTAATTGTGATAACATATACAACCTAATCCAGGTTTGACGGCCTAATCCCGGCCAATATCCCGCTACCACTACCCGCAGGCCTGTAAAAGTGGACCTAGTCCAATTTGCTCATGTGACCACCTAATCCCGGTCCGACCTAATCCCGGTCTATCACACAAGACTTACAATCTCCTAAGAGATCAAACAACCCTATGTGAATATGCAATGATATCCAAATATTGCAATAAGAGCTAGGGTACTCTAAATGCTTACCTAGGATTATAAGATGACAATATAATCAATCCTAGATATCACATGTAGCTATATGACATGGCATATAACTTTAGCTAAGTAAAGGATAACCAATCCTAGATACAAAGCTATCACAAACAACACTCAATCAATACATCACAAATAATCTCTTTTCTTGTATTTAGCATATGATCTAAAACATACAAGTAATTTAAAAGAGATGGCTTGGTATTTAAAATACTAAAATAAGATGAAATTAATCAAAATCTTACCAAGCAAGTTGTGATGATGCAAACCCATACATGGATGCACTCTATATAGACATAGGAGATGCAATATGAAATTTGATGCAAAAGGGGTTTGATTTGAGTGGTTAAAGGTGAATTCTTGATTTGATTTTCTCTCAAAATCTAACTTTGAAGTTTAGGGTTCTTAAGAGTCAAGAACTTGTTCAGATAATGAGAAAGTGTGATATTTATAGACATCAAGAATAGGGCAAGTGAAAAGACAATTTTGCCCCTGAATCACACTATCGCGGTTGCTCTGTGGCTCGACTGCCGCGGTTGCAAAAACCGCGGCACTGAAACCGCGGCGGGCGTCACAGCACAAAGCTTGATTTTCAAGCGACTCAAAACATGACCAAACGACATCGAAACCTTTCATATAATATACCGTTGGAAAGGTATGGAAGTCTACTTTCTACTCCAATTAACAAAACATGATTTGGATAACTGTAGAAAAAGTTATGGTCATTTGAGTGACCAAAGGTCAGATTCGGATAACAGCTGTGATGCCCTGTTTTAGTGGTCACTTTGGAAATTTCAAAACCAATCCAAACGGTCATGAAATATTACGAATAATATACCGTTGGAAAGGTATGGGTGTCTAGTTTGTACAGAAATTTTCAAAACTCATTTTGAAGCTTTGTGTAAAAAGCTATGGTCACACGACCATGCAAAGGTCAGTTTTGAAAACACTTAAAACATTGAAATCCAATCTTTTGAAACTAGACACCTTACTCCAATCAACCCAACCAAACTAAAGCTACCACTTATCCAAGAGAAGAATGAGATCTTCTCAAGTGGTCAACCATCGCGCTAAGACATGCACACCATCGTGCAAGCGCGGACGTTTCCGATCACACAAACGGAAACGAATTACACCACACTTAAGACTAACATACATGAAGTGCACGTGTGGGTATTGAATGCATCATAATGCCTATCATGTCATGGCATTTCATAGAACAAGATGCAATCAATTAAATGCAAGAAGAGATATTGAATAATCAATAAAGCACAATGCACACAAATATAAACACAACATTCAAGAATAAAGTTATGCATGTTGTGTGTGTGTGCAACTATATCTCTTCAAGGCAAAGTAAGCACTAGATATACCTTTGGTGCTTGTCCTCTTGAGGTCTTGGAAAGGGTCTTGATCTTCAACAATCACTAGACTACCCTTACAACCAAACCCCAACTTGTGGTTTGCCACGAAATAAGCCAATCAACAAAGGGAATCCTTACAATCTCCCCCTTTGGCTATTTCGTGACAAAACCACCACTCACATGATTCCTCACAACATAATAGAAACTACGGGTCTACTATGATATTCTACTTTACAAAGAGATAAGATAAATAGTCTTGAAGTCTTCAATCTCAAGTAGAACAATCAATCCCTGAAAGCACAGTTTCTATACTTTCCAATACAAGAAAAGGTGAGATGAATTAAGTGAGATAAACAAGCATTTGCATTTAAGAATTTAAGTACAACATCATGCAATGTAAGTATGTGCAAATGCTCCCCCTCAAAGGGTTACTCCCCCTCAATAAGTATTCTCCCCAACATGCACAATTGCTACTACAATTTGCACCTCCCCTTACCACAACCTACTCCCCCTTTTTGTCATGATATAGACAAAGGAGTAGTCCCCAATCGGGTCACTCAAGGCAAAGAGAGATAGTAGCATTCTAGTATTTGCATAATCAATATATGTCACTTTATGCAATCTCAATTAATTGGAGAGAAACAAGGAGATTTATTTAAGGAAAATGTATGAATAAAAAATGCTTTGCATACAAGACATGTAGCATTTAAGTCCAAAATACCATGGTATTTGACAAAGCAAATGACAAAGGTTTTCAATATGAATTCAAACCAATTTCACCAATGTCATGAGAGAAGCAAGGATATAGGTTTTCATTGATTTTAATTTAAGAACAACTATATCCAACTTTATAAGCCAAACATGTCATGAGCAACTTTGCACCCTACTTGATTTTTCCGGATAAGATATCCGTATGATAGTAGACATGTTCAACCAATAAAGAAAGAGAGACATTTGGATTGTAAAATCCTTGAATGGATACAAGATCCTTTTTCATTTGAGTCTCATAAGCTTTTTCACACATTTTTTGCAGTTAAGAAATGCAATCATCAAAACATGCTTTTTAAGATTAGCATTTAGCATGTCATTTAACAATCATCATGTCATGGAGATCATTATAGGTCATTCAAATTTTATCCTATGTATATATCTCCTAGTCCAAAAATGCATGTTTGAACATAAATATGACATGGATTGCAATACAAGCATTGATCACACTTATTGAATAGAAAATATATATACATAGTGTAACCAAGCTTACTCAAGCAACAAAAAGAGAGGCATAAGATATTTCAAATTTTTTGCAAGTGACAAGAATGCAAAATAGCTCTCTTTGCTCAAGTTCCCCATATGGGGTCAATTTTCCATACCTCTTCAAAGAAGGGTATGAGGTCCTATGGACCTACCAAGTCCTTTGGACTTAGTTGAACCTATTTGAGACTTGTTAGTCTCGTAGCAAGCGGGTTCTTTCTTATTAATCCACTTAGGTGACACTAAGTCAATCCTAGTGGACAAAGGTTCTAGAGTACAAGATGAAAAAGGATTATGCACATGATTTTCTTCCTTTTTATGAAGCATCTTAGCTCTAGCCTTTTTCTTGTCAAACATGCTTTTAGCTCTACACATTTCAATGTAATGCAAGCAATTTGGTCTAATATGACCAATAATACCACAAAAATGACAAGTGGGAAAAAGGTTAGGAATCATACCATTCCCTTGAGCATGGATGGGTGCTTTCCCTTGTCGTTGTGGTTGTCTTGGTTGTTGGATAGGATCTCTCCTCCTTTGTTGATAACCAAGACGAGGTTGCTTGCTTGTCTGAGCTTGCATGTCTGAACTCTTCCCATGTTGTTTTTGAGTTTGAGGGAAGATAAGGTGAGGAGCCCTTTGGGTGTGAGCTTGAGCTTGACCTTTTGGTGCCACAACCACTTGGGCACTTCTTGAACACTCTCCTAGGTCCATCTTCTTCCTAGGGTGTTGAGGAGGAGGGGACATATTGAAGTCCATCATGACCAAGGATGTCTTGCTTGTGGAGGAGGCATCCTTGTCATCAATGTAGCCAAGACCTCTCTTGTCACTTGGCTTTCTTCCTACTCCCAACATGTGGTCAAGCTTCTTGGTGCTTGAAGTCATTTTAGGCCAATAAGACCTTAACTTCTTCAAGCTCTCTTTCTAGCTCTTCTTCTCTCCTCTTAGATAAGGCTAAGTCTTCTTTTAGCTTATCTTCATCCGCCATGGATCTTACCACTTCTTCACACAAGTGGTCTACTAGTGTTGAAAGCTCTAGATTCTTTCTTTTAATCTTCTAATTTCTTCCTTGTTCCTCATCATTGAGCTCTCAACTTTGACTTTGTAGTCATTAAGATCCATACACTCCACATTTCCATTTGTGGAGTTAGATGACAGATATTCAACACTTGTGTCATCTCCTCTAATCTCCATTTCACCAATGGAGTCATCTCCTTCATCAAGATCATCAAATTTGTCTCTTGATGAGGAATGAGCCAAATCCCTATGAGTAGCTACGCTAACTACTTCTATATCTAGTTCTTCTTGGGGATTACAAGTAAGAGCAACTATGCCATCTTCTTCAACCTCTACACTCTTGGCTCCAAATTCTGTGTAGATGATGGCAAGTTCTTCATCACTTGAAGGATTTTCGTCATCTTCATATTTATCCCATAAGGTGGCCAACGCCTTCCCTTTTCTTCTATCCTTCAAGTTTCCACACTCCGGGGATAAATGCCCGAATCCTCCACATTCGTAGCACTGAATCCCCTCTCTTGAAGACACTCCTTGGTTTGGCTTGTCATTGAGTCCCATGTCTTCAATAGAGATACCCTCCTTCTTGTCATGATTCGAAGTCTCCAAAGCAATTATCTTCTTCTTCTTAGGAGGTGAGGTGGTCAACTTCTTCTTAGGAGGTGAGGTGGTTAATTTCACAAATCTCCTAAATCTCTCTAGTAAGAGAGACATCTCCTCATCGGAGTTAATTTCTTCTCTCATGAAATCACTCATAGTGTTTGCGTTGAATGAATGCAAAAGAGAAGAATGCAAAATGTATGAAGAAATCAAACAAACATACAAAATGCAAAAACACACCAACAATGAGCAAAGGATCACCTAAGTATATCTAGGAACCCGCTCTGATACCAATTGAAACTAATTATAGCACGGTGTGTATAAAACTATCTAGAGGGGGGGTGAATAGATTTTACGCTTTTTACCCAATTTTCGTTTTTAGTCAAATTTACGAAAATGCCCCAAACTAGACAATATAATAATCAAGTGTAATATGGTGCGGAAATATAAACGACACTTGATTTTTACGTGGAAACCCTCACGGGAAAAACCACGGGCTGGTAAGTGCGCCACACTCGAACCTCGAATCCACTAATTGTGATAACGTATACAACCTAATCCAGGTTTGACGGCCTAATCCGGCCAATATCCCGCTACCACTACCCACAGGCCTGTAAAAGTGGACCTAGTCCAATTTGCTCATGTGACCACCTAATCCCGGTGTCCGACCTAATCCCGGTCTATCACACAAGACTTACAATCTCCTAAGAGATCAAACAACCCTATGTGAATATGCAATGATATCCAAATATTGCAATAAGAGCTAGGGTACTCTAAATGCTTACCTAGGATTATAAGATGACAATATAATCAATCCTAGATATCACATGTAGCTATATGACATGGCATATAACTTTAGCTAAGTAAAGGATAACCAATCCTAGATACAAAGCTATCACAAACAACACTCAATCAATACATCACAAATAATCTCTTTTCTTGTATTTAGCATATGATCTAAAACATACAAGTAATTTAAAAGAGATGGCTTGGTATTTAAAATACTAAAATAAGATGAAATTAATCAAAATCTTACCAAGCAAGTTGTGATGATGCAAACCCATACATGGATGCACTCTATATAGACATAGGAGATGCAATATGAAATTTGATGCAAAAGGGGTTTGATTTGAGTGGTTAAAGGTGAATTCTTGATTTGATTTTCTCTCAAAATCTAACTTTGAAGTTTAGGGTTCTTAAGAGTCAAGAACTTGTTCAGATAATGAGAAAGTGTGATATTTATAGACATCAAGAATAGGGCAAGTGAAAAGACAATTTTGCCCCTGAATAACACTATCGCGGTTGCTCTGTGGCTCGACTGCCGCGGTTGAAAAAACCGCGGCACTGAAACCGCGGCGGGCGTCACAGCACAAAGCTTGATTTTCAAGCGACTCAAAACATGACCAAACGACATCGAAACCTTTCATATAATATACCGTTGGAAAGGTATGGAAGTCTACTTTCTACTCCAATTAACAAAACATGATTTGGATAACTGTAGAAAAAGTTATGGTCATTTGAGTGACCAAAGGTCAGATTCGGATAACAGCTGTGATGCCCTGTTTTAGTGGTCACTTTGGAAATTTCAAAACCAATCCAAACGGTCATGAAATATTACGAATAATATACCGTTGGAAAGGTATGGGTGTCTAGTTTGTACAGAAATTTTCAAAACTCATTTTGAAGCTTTGTGTAAAAAGCTATGGTCACACGACCATGCAAAGGTCAGTTTTGAAAACACTTAAAACATTGAAATCCAATCTTTTGAAACTAGACACCTTACTCCAATCAACCCAACCAAACTAAAGCTACCACTTATCCAAGAGAAGAATGAGATCTTCTCAAGTGGTCAACCATCGCGCTAAGACAAGCACACCATCGTGCAAGCGCGGACGTTTCCGATCACACAAATGGAAACGAATTACACCACACTTAAGACTAATCATGAAGTGCAAGTGTGGGTATTGAATGCATCATAATGCCTATCATGTCATGGCATTTCATAGAACAAGATGCAATCAATTAAATGCAAGAAGAGATATTAATAATCAATAAAGCACAATGCACACAAATATAAACACAACATTCAAGAATAAAGTTATGCATGTTGTGTGTGTGTGCAACTATATCTCTTCAAGGCAAAGTAAGCACTAGATATACCTTTGGTCTTGTCCTCTTGAGGTCTTGGAAAGGGTCTTGATCTTCAACAATCACTTAGACTACCCTTACAACCAAACCCCAACTTGTGGTTTGCCCACGAAATAAGCCAATCAACAACACGGGAATCCTTACATGCTTATTGAAGTTATTATTTGCTATGAGTTATGGGCATATATTAGGCACGGCGTTTCCGCGTTCATCGGTTTATAGGGATTATCCCCAACAAATACCCCCAACAATAACCTTCATCACTATTTTGTTTTGTTTTGTTCTTTTGTTCATTTTTTTTTTTTTTCAAAATCCTCCACCAATGGAGGTGAAAACCTCCATTGGAGGTCAAAATCGGCCTCCAATGGAAGTTGAACTACCTCAAATGGAGGTCGAATCGACCACGAATGGAGGTCAAAATCGACATCCAATGGAGGTTTCAAGGAAGAAGATGAAAAAGAAAAATTGGAAAATTTCATTTTTGCCTAGAAAGTCTTGGAAATTACCAAAAGTCACAAAAAAAATTCATTTTTACCCAGAAAGTCTTGGAAATTACCAAAAAGTCTTGGAAACTGCCTGAAAAGTCTCAAAAAAAAAAATAAAATGAAAAGACTTGAAAATTTCCGAACCTTATTGGACAAAAATAAAAATTTTCAATTTTTTTTTCATCTTCTTCTTCATTGATCTCCAATGGTGGTCAATTTCGACCTCCATGGAGGTCGAACAAACTTCCAACGGAGGTCGAACGACTTCGACCTCCATTGGAGGTCGATTTTGACCCCCATTGGAGGTCGAAATCGACCTCCAACAACCTTATTGGAAGTCTGATAAATAGACTTCCAATGGAAGCCCGTGAAGAAGATGAAAAAATAAAATCAAAAAATGAAAAACTAAAAAGTAAATAAAAAAAATATATGTAAAGTAAGGGCATTTTTGGAAGTTCACTTACTTTGGTGCTTTTAAAACTTAAGTTATTAAAGCGGTGCTACTCGTGCAACACAAAATGAAAAGAATGCCAAAACCCCGTGTTCCCACAATAAAGTAATGCTACACATATATATAACCAAAAGATTTTATTCAAAGATCAATCCAAATAATGTAACAAGTGATTTATCCATACTATGCCATTTGCTATTGTTATGGGTAAAAATCGTCGTAAAAGTCACGTCACCACCATAAGAGGCCACGTGAGCAGAAGTGAAGGGAAATCAACCTGAGTAGCAAAAACCCCTAGGGCAACCCAATCACCGACCAAGAAAATTGGCTCGGGCAACATAGCCTGCTCGGGCATACTCGGGCATACTCGGGCATACTCGGGGTTCAACTAAAAAGATAGTCCCAGAAACTCACTCCCCGAACACATGGGTAGAATCAGCAACTAGCACCTCTACAATAACTACGGTGCAGCTACTTAGAATCCAGCAAGGAAACAAGCAGGTTTCCCGTAAATAAAGGAGTAAGAATCCTGTCCAAATTCAGACTCAGCCAAACCAGAAAATATGCTACACCCAAAAAGGAAGCAAATCCTTTTAGGACTTAGAAAACACCCAGAACTTGGGTACCATGACACAAAACCCTAATGACCATGTATAAATACCCCTGTAAAACACAAATAAGGGGGATGAAAAAAGATGAGAGAGAGAGAGATCTGAGTGTGTATCTTTTCAATAAATATTCATAGTGGGTTCGACTGTGTTGCAAAAGCAACAACCCGTGGATGTTTCTCCAATTCTGGAGTTTTACCTTGTATCTTTCTCTCATTGTTAATCATCTTGTTCTATTTTCAATTACTTTCATCCATAAACACAGGTCTTCATTAAGATCAAATCTTTGATTGAGTGACTACAAAAAATCACCGTCAACAGCTATATATACACAAATAAAAATTATAAACTTTGTGTAAAAAAACAAGATAAGAGAGAGAGTTGATGTTGACGTCTCTTTTCACTACAAGAAAAAAGCCCTATTGGGACGAAATTCTTTTGGGACGCTTTTTTTTCGTCCCAATAGGAGGTCTATTGTGACAAAATAAATTTCGTCCCATCGTCCCAATAGACAGTCTACTGGGACGAATTCAATATTTTGTCCCATTAGGGTATCTATTGGGACGAAATAAATAATTCGTCCCAATAGACTTGTCCTATTGGGACGAAATACATAATTTGTCCCAATAGACTGTCTATTGGGATGAATTTATTTCGTCCCAATAGGTTTTCTTTGTATTTAAAATGATAATAGTTAATAAATTTTGTTGACCTTTAGGGACGAATTATTTTCGTCCCAATAAGGCATCTATTGGGACGATATAAATATTTCATCCCAACATAATACCTATTGGGACGAATTTATTTCGTCCCAATAGGACATCTATTGGGACAAAATACATAATTCGTCCCAATAGGCAGTCTATTGGGACGAATTATATTTCGTCCCAATAGGTTTTTTTAATTTAAAATTATAATGATTATTTAATTTTATTGACCTTTAGGGACGAATTATTGTCGTCCCAATAGGATGTCTACTGGGACGAAATATGTAATTCGTCCCAATAGACTGTCTATTGGGACAAATTATTTTTGTCACAATAGGTTTTCTTTTTATTTAAAATATAATAATTAATTAATTTTGTTGAAAATTCTTGATTTTTTTTAAAAGTTTTTCCTTAAGATATATTAATAATTAAATTACCATATAAATTAGAAAATGATACAATATGGATCATTTTGTTCATCCAAAGTGGTTCTCTATCGAAATGAATTTTGTTTTTTTCTCAATAAGTTCTTCATAAGGATTAATAACTATTAGTCTTGAAAGGTTTTCTATTATTTTTTTAAAAAGGAACTGAATCATTGGAACCGGAATTGGAACCATTGGTTCCAAATCGAAAATCGAAAATCGAAACGTAGAAATGGTGGAAAATGTCACCTTTTTAAAGTGGTTTTGTAAGAAAGTCATAACTTAAGTTTAAAAGACACCTATTATGGTGAACGGACCAAAATGCCCTTATTTTACACACATTCTCTTACTTTGAAGTTATTTTATTTTATTTTTTTTTATTATTATTCTTTCATCTTCTTCATAAATGTCTGTTAAACAGACCTCCAATGGAGGTTGAACATCATTGGATAATTAGTTTAGTGGCGCTATGCAAACGCATTTGGAGGTGTGGGGGTAGCGCCCCTAGAGATTTTTTTAGTTTTGAATATTCCATTGTTAAGCCTTTTCATTTGTTCTTCGAGTTTTTTGTAAACCCAAATAAAAAATCGAAACCGCTGGTTCCGAATCGAGAACTGGAAATCGAGTCATGTCTAATTCCGAGTATGATTAACGATTGACCCTTTGATCCGACAAAATAATTTAATTAAATGTTATAATAAACATTTTTTAATATTAATTTATTTATCATACAAAAATAAAATTTAAATTAGTGGAATCAATTTTAAAAAAAAATTGATTGAAAAATAATTAATAAAAATTTAATAACAAGTAGAGGTTATATATATATATTATGCTTTTATTATCACAATCAAAGTAACAGCGTGGTGGATAAGGCGCTTATACCATGATTGTGCCAGGTTCGACACCAAGCAATCACAATTAAATTTGTGATTCCAGCATGGTGGGTGGGGCGTGAGGCGTGGGCATGCTATGCTAGTGGGTGGGTGGGTCGTGGGGTATGGGCGTGGGCGAGGGCATGGGGTGTGGGTCGTGAGTTGGCCTTCATTTGAAGGTAAAGAACCAATTTTTTATTTTTTTTTAAAAATTTTTTTTAAATTTTTTTTATTATTATTTTTTAATTTCGTCCCTATAGAGTATCTAAAGGGACGAAATATTTCGTCCCTATAGGTTGTCAAAGGGGACAAAATACAATTCGTCCCTAAAAAATGTCTATTGGGACGAATAATTTCGTCCCTATACATTATCAATTAGGACGAATAAAAATCGTCCCTATAGATAGTTTTAAGGGACGAATTTCAATTTTCGTCCCAAAGAAGCTATTGCGACCCACCTGAGGCGACGGATTTTGGGACGAATTTTATTCGTCCTAATAGACCTCTTGGGACGATTTTTGACCTATAGGGACGAAAAAAAATCGTCCCAATAGCCAATTTTTTTTTGTAGTGTTTGATGTACTCCTGAGATGTGAAAATGTAAAACAAATAATACATCGGAGGAAATTGATAAAAATAATCCTCTAAAGTTTCTCATGTTTTAAACCAAACCCCATAACCAAACATCACATTAATCCTCTAAAATATTATGTGCATTTGTTTCACAACATTAGATGTGAGACGGCCTAATTAACAAATGTCACGTGGCATAAATATAAAAAAAATATAGAAAAATTCCTCAATTTATGTAATAGTATAATACTTAAAAAAACAAACAAACAAACAAACAAACAAACATATTTTTTAAGCAAAACAAACTTAATCCCTCCTTTCTCTCCTCCATTCCCGTCCGACTGTCTTTCTTCCTCTCTCTTCTTTCTCTTCTCTTCTCTTCTTCACACCAACGTAAAACTCTTTTCTCAGCTATTAACATGAAACAAAAATTGATGAAATCTTTCAGATTTTATCTATTGTTTATATATGGGGGTATTTTGGGCATTACACATTTGATGTGGTTAAAGACATTAAAAACATTGCACAAGGGTTAAAAACAAATTTCAATAGTTTTATTTTGTTAATCTTACCAATACACAAGGGTCATATAGTTGCAAAATTGTATGTATATATATACAATTTTTCTATTATCAGTTTGAATTGACAAAAGATATATCAGTTCCTTGTATATGGGCCATTAGATTTAAATACTTTGACTTGGCTGTATGCACTTGTCAAAGCATCTTTTAAATCCAATGGCCCATATGCAAGGAACCATTCATCTAGTTTGCTTCTCTCACCCAATCGAACGCTCAGTCCAGTCGCAAGATGTATTGCAGTTCCCTTCCCCTGATATATTTTATATCAGTTTGAACTGATAATAGAAAGACTGATATATATATATATATATATATTCAAAGATCTGTACTCTATCAATTTCTTATTTTAATTTTTTTATTTGTTTTTTTTTTTTTGTTTTTTGTTTTTTTGTTTTTTGTTTTTTTTGTTTTATTACATTAATCTAATATAATGGTTATTTATTGATTCAATAGTGTTGCTGAATTTATGTGATATCATGACTCTACTGATACATTTTCAATTTAAGGACAAATATCAAATAAGTTTCGGACTTATACTTACAAATTATATGTTTCTTTTCAAGAGCATATATTCATTGTAAAAATTTCTTAAAGAGAAAAAATGAAGATGCTTTTTTTTTTTTTTTTTTTTTTCGCTTTGAAAATTTATCTATCCATCTAATTAGATCAGGTATTTTTTTTTTTTTTTTTTAAGCTTTTGCTATTGGTAGGATTCGAGCCCCTGACTTAGGAGTCATTTGCTCAAACCCCAAGCTCGTACATCTACCAGTTAAGCTATCCCCTTGAGGGCAAAATAAATAAATAAATACAGCTTTTAATGCCTTTTTAATTTAATCGTTAATTAACTATTATTTCACATATATTATCAGTATAGTAATTTTTTTTTGAAATATTACATGAATTCGGGGTTTTTTATTTTTTATTTATTTTTTTTTGAAGGGGAGGACTTGAACCCACGACCTTATAGCGTAGGCGTGAGGGGTTTACCACCGGACCAATCTCATCTTGTCTACTAATATAGTAAATTGGATAATCTTTAATATATATATGTATATATATATACAGTCTTTTTATTATCAGTTCGAACTGACAAAAGTTATATTAGTTCCTTGTATGTGGGCCACTGGATTTAAATATTTTGACTGACAAGTGCATACAGCCAAGTCAAAGTATTTAAATCTAGTGGCTCACATACAACGAACTGATATAACTTTTGTCTGTTCGAACTGATAATAGAATTTCTGTATATATATATATATATATATATATATATATATATATATATATATAAAGATAAAAAAAAAACATGGGTTAATAGCACCAGTACCCCCTGAACATATAGCAAAATCGCATAGTGCCCCCTGAATTTTTTTTCCTGGCATTAAACCCCTCGAACTCCCATAAATAGGCAAAAATGGACGGAAGAGGGACGGACGTCAAAGACAAATTACATTTTCATACCCTGATTATATGAATAATTGTATTAAAACTGGAAAAATATAATAATATCACACAAACACCCTATAGTCAGGGATAAAGTTGGTAATTCTGGAATTTTATAACGTGAAAAAAAAAAAATTATAATCAGTGAACTAATTAACCCTAAATTTAAAGGAATTTTTTTTTTTTTGATTAGGTGGAGATCCAATGGAGATCCAATCCAGATTGGATCTCCACCTAATCAAAAAAATAAATAAATAAAAACCACCCAACAAATAACATTCATCTTCATTCTATCAAACCCCCAACCAATATTCAATCAAACCCAAAATCAATCCATCACACAAACCCATATCCAAACCAAAAATCTTCTTCATCTTCTTCGACAAACCAAAGATCCCTAGAAAAAATAAAAATAAAAAATCCCCCAACTCTTCTTCATCTTCTTCGACAAACCAAACCAAAAATCCCCCAAATCTTCTTCATCTTCTTCGACAAACCAAACCAAAAATCCCTAGAAAAAAAATCCCAAATTTTCCAATTGTTTTCTGAAATCCCTAAATTGACCACCACCACCACCTCCTCCTCTGGTCCTCCTCCGCCTACCCACCACCGTCTAAAGACCAAGACCTAGCACGTTCAATCCAAAAAACCCCTTCTTCACCCAGAAACCCCTTTCACTTGTTCGATCTAGAGACCAAGACCTGGCGCGGACCGTACGATCTCCATCCAGATCCGAACATGTTCTTCTTGACGATCGCGTTCTCTGATGACAACTGTCTGATCTTGGTGGGACTAACCGGCGTGTCGGAGAGCGTGAGTAGCGTGAAAGTGTGGGAATGACAGTGGGGTTTGGTTTGGGTTTGACGGTGGGATTAGGTTGGTTTCTGGATGTTGTTGAATTTGGATTTTGGTTTGATGATGATGAATCTGGATTGGCTTGGTTTGATTTTGGTTTGAATTTGGATTTTGGCTTGGTTTGGTTTGGTTTGACGGTGGGGTATCCGGAGAAGATGATGTGAGGGGATTTTTTTTTTTTTTTTTGATTAGATGGAGATCTAGATTGGATCTCCACCTAATCAAAAAAAAAAAAAAAAAAAAAAAAAAAAAAAATCTTAGTTGATTATTTTTGGATTATTTAATATTATTAATAAAAAAATCTGCATATTTAATTAATAAAATATTAATATTTTTGGATTATTTTTAACTATTTCAAAGTTGATAAATTAAATTAAATATATGCTAAATATATAAAATATAAAATACACTCCCTTAATTGTTATTATTATTATTATTATTATTTTAAAAAAATTATTAATATTATTATTTTTTATGTTTTTAGACATTAGTCAAATAAGTCAAAGGGTGTTTGTGTGATATTATTATATTTTTTCAGTTTTAATACAATTATTCATATAATCAGGGTATGTAAGTGTAATTTGTCTTTGACGTCCGTCCCTCTTCCGTCCATTTTTGCCTATTTATGTTAGTTTGAGGGGTTTAATGCCAGGAAAAAAATTCAGGTGGCACTATGCGATTTCGCTATATGTTCAAGGGGTACTGGTGCTATTAGCCCAAAAAACATTAGTAATAGATTAGTCACGCAATACTTAATTGGTAAAAAAACTTGAGTGGGAAAGACGTACATATACCAGTTTCACTTATGTTATAACACATAATGACATAATGTACGGTCCTAGTGGTTAATTAATTGTTCGCATCAAATGGTTTGCTATGTGCGAAGCGGGTGCAGTGTTCGCATCAAACATGTAGAATAATAAAAGGTAGATGGTCATCTACAGTTGATTGGAGAGTCAAAATGGTAAACCAAGTTGTGAAGGCAAGTCACTGGATGCATGAAATGTCTAAAATTCCCTTAGATATAATATATTCAGTTGGAAAATTGACACATTTCTGATTTGCTGCTGTTTTTTTTATTTTTTTCAATTATGCAATCTCAAATCTCAATTAATATATTTGACTTTCTTTTACTTTTTGTTAATTTTTGTGGGTAAGAGATTATTTTGGAGTAGTACTTGCTGACTTCAAATTTAATGTGAAACCTTTTCTTCAGTTTTGAGTCAAATGGAGGACAAATAAACTGTACTAATTTTTCCCTTACAGATGAATTTAAAATAGAAAATTTGAGACAAGTAAAGGCTTTTAGAACAGGAAAAACCACATAACTCTCAAGTAATAATATGTAATAATATTATATCTATCATTAACTTTCGTTTTTCTTTTCATGTGTTTG
Source organism: Acer saccharum (assembly GCA_030490815.1). Taxonomy (NCBI): domain Eukaryota; kingdom Viridiplantae; phylum Streptophyta; class Magnoliopsida; order Sapindales; family Sapindaceae; genus Acer; species Acer saccharum. Next base: position 5,107,538 of record CM059875.1, on the reverse strand, counting down.
CAGATGTTACTGAATTGATGTAGAAGTGCAGAGCATACCATTGTATCAACCTTATCTCGTTTTTGTTCCGCTTTGTTAGAGGTCGGGAATATGCATGACTTGAATCTACAACCCCATTGATGTAGGTGTGCGGAGCATACCGGTACTAGATCAATCTCGTCTCATTTTCATTCCGCTTTGTTGGTTCCAACTTCGTCCATGCTTAGTGAATCCAAAAAGACACAATCAATTTGAATATTACAAGTATATATTAATAATGATTTGTGTACGTGAATGTAGTACAGCGGGAAGTAAGGCTTTATTGTATTTCCATGACTGACATCTCATCATCTAGGGACTGGTTGCTTTGCTTGTAAGAAGCGTGTAAAGAATCCACATCTATACACATAAAAGTTAATTTTAAGTGAAGTAATGCTGCTGAGTGCTGGCTCAATTCAATTTGCAGAGACCAGAGAGATTTCTGCTTCTCTTATATATATCTATAAAAGTAATAATAATAATATTTTTGAATTAACATGGGCTCTATTTTCCATATATAGGTAGGAGGTGGTCAAAGCAGTACTATTCCTCATTTATTGAGAGAGTGTATGTTATGTTATGGTCAGACTGTTGTTACTTTCTACCTTGATTTTTTGGAGGTTTGTCTCTTTATTTGTCTCATATATACTCATTATTTATTTATTTATTTATTTTTACCATTAAATGGGTTCAAATGCTTTAAAACTACTCTCTGTTATATTTATCTAACATTCATCCAACTCCTGAAATATATATATATATATATATATATTTGTAAAATTTAGAATCCCACACTAAAAGATCGACTATATTCATGCGTAACATAACACAATAAAGGAAAGTAAAGAAAATATCCATTTTAAAAATATGTATAGGGAGATTTCTTCTTATTTCGGAACCGTATATGTAATGTTTTATCTCAACAGGTCTTAATAATAAATTACCTGACCCGTGAACAAAAGCCGTACAAAATGTAAAAAGGGATCGATTGATCGTGAGTTCAGAAAAAACAAAACAAAAAACCCAAAAAAAATAAATAAATTGGAATTTAAAGGGTTACTGGCAATGAAATAAAAGAGATGGTGACCTAGACATCTTTTATCATTCAGCATGATTAAATTGTCTGATAATTAGCTGGGGGGACCAGATCAGTTCTTTTCTGCAACCAATTTATAATGATTTTAACTCGTGCTAGCAATTCTACTATTCGCTCTTGTTATTATTGTTGGAAAAAATGGTGAACGGTTGAATGAGAAATTAATACTCGAAGTGCACCAATTGAATTGGAAAATAATGAGTCGCATATTAGTGGGAAACAAATGCTAATCAAGTGTGTGTATATATATATAGACGCAGGATCCATGGCCCCAATTTTTTACATAAGTTTTGATACAACTTTGTGTCCCTTGGATTAGTAATGTTTAAATGGTTTGGATTAATCCACTTGTAAACACTTCTTAAATGAATTTATTAGTTTCCTCTCTCATCTCTCATCAATTAATGCTTTTAATTTATTTTCACATTCTCTCTACTCTACCAATCGTTTATTTCTTGACTTTTATATTCCATGACATTATTCTCTCTAATCACTATGCAGAATGAAAGAACCAACAAAATATTTTCTTAAAATCGATTTTTAAACTAAAATGCATTCAATAATTTTCTTGCATATACTCTTAAGTCTCTAGTTGTATGATATACTAAAAGGACCATATTTTCTAGTCGGCCTACAAATATACAAAACAGTAAAGTTTGTGAAGAAAATGATTTTAAAATAGTTTATGAAAGCAGTTTACCATTAGTAGGCATCTATATGTTTGTAGAGCATTATGTGATATATGTTGGGTGAAATTGCAGCATATTTTTGTATGATAGTTTAAAAGACACTCAGTATATGACATATATTTTGAGAGTTACCATTATTTTTATAGTGTATAAGCTCTGTTTTTGATAAGTTCACTTACATCAGCAATTTCTGAATCAAATTTATGAAGTTTTATTCAACTTTGGTTTTGATTTAATTTATATCTGGTTGATTTGCTTGTTGTTTATAGTAGTTGTTGGGTTGATTATGTACTTCACTTGTCATACTCGTGTCTTTTGTCAAAAATGAGTTAAACACAAATCATGGCCACTAAATATTAAGAAGCTGACTCTATAAAAATGGTTACTACCTTCTTATTATATTTGATATAGGTTGGGTTCACATGATTCCCCCTTCTTAAATCTGTGGAAGCTATTAGACCTACACAAGTGGACTTGGGTAAGATGATGTTTACCTCTCCATTTCTCTTGCCAATTTAGACAGTAAGTCCTTAGTTTCAAAATAGCAAAGATTCTACAAGAACACTGCTATAAGGCATGGAATGTAAAGTCATGGAATGAGAAAAAAAGTGATTAGAGAGAATAAGGTCATGGGATGTAACAAGGCAGGAAAGAAACGATTGGTAGAGAAGAGAGAAGGTGAAAATAAATTAAAAGCATTAGTTGATGAGAGATGAGAGAGGAAACTAATAAATTCATTTAAGAAGCATTTGCAAGTGGATTAATCCAGGCCATTCAAACATTACTAATCCAAGGGACACAAAATTGTGTCAAAACTTGTGTAAAAAATTGGAGCCATGGATCTTGCCCTATATATATATAGTCTTTCTATTATCAGTTTGTTCTGATATAAAATATATCAGGGCGAAGAATGTAGATCATAGATTATGGAAAAGTTTTGACAAGTGCATACACTTTGAGTCAAAGTATATAAATCTAATGGTCCACATTCTTCGTACTGATATATTTTATATCAAGACGAACTGAAAATAGAAAAACTGTATATATATATAATTACTAGTATAATAGATTGCAAGCATGTGTAGCATAAATACGTACAACGGGTTCAACGGCTTGTATACGAGCGTGCATCCTGCGGATGCGAATACAACAACGGTTTGAACCGCGTCCAATAATTCAATTGACAAATTAAAAGAGAATAATTCTCATATTAATTGACCATTGCTTTCTGTTGATTTTAAAACTTTCATCCTTTGGTTTTTTTTTTTTTTTTGATAAATTGCCTTAGTACCTTCTTTCTAAAGATACGTAAAAAAAGGCAAACAATATTCTTTCTTTGTAAGAAACAAAAACAGCTCTTCGTCTCCTGTTTCTGGTCTCTGTGTTCTTCATTCTTGTTATTTTTCTTCCTATTTTCGGTGATAAGTTCTAACCATATTTTAGTTTGTAGTCGTGTTGTAAACACGTACTACTAGTTGAATCTTGTATCTTGAGTAGGGTTGCACATTTTCCCCCGAATCCCCATTTCCCCGCTTCCCCATCCCCATTTGGGGGAAATTTTTTGGGGGAAAATAGGGGAAATGGGGGGGGGGGGGGGGGGGGTGGGAATGGGGATGATTTTCATCCCCAAATTGAAATGGGGATGGGGATGGGGAGACCCACCCCCATCCCCATTTCCCCATTTTCCCCATTAATATAGTGAAATGGGGATGGGGATGGGGATGGGGATGGGGGGACCTCCCCCTATCCCCATTTCCCCATTTCCCCTAAAATATTATAAAAATAATTATATATATATATATATATATATTATATTATATATTTTGTAATGTATTTTCTTTGACATTATTTTGTAATGTATATATATATATATATTTGACATTATTTTGTAATGTATTTTCTTTTGCATTTGTAATGGAATTTTTTATTTTTTTTTAGTTTAATTTGTAATTTTCAACCAAATGGGGAGATGGGGGAATGGGGTAAACGGGAAAACGGGGAAAATGGGGAAATGGGGATGGGGATGGGGGGACCTCCCCCCAAAACTCCCCCATCCCCATTTTTCCCAAATGGGGAAATGGGGGGGGGGGGGGGGGGGGGGGGGGGGTGGGATGGGGAAGGGTTTGAGAAGTGGGGATGGGGATGGGGGGACCTATATCCATCCCCATTTCCCAATGTGCAACCCTAATCTTGAGAGACAAACGCCAAACACATACGCTGTAGAGGGAGAATTTGTCTTAAGGACATTGTGTGAAACACGGACTTTGATTCTAGGTTCTTTTGAACTAGATTTATGGATCATACAATTTGTATGGTATTTGATCGTTATTTTGTTGTTTGTTTGTAATCCGGAATAACGAGAAATTTTATAACAATTATATATATTAATATGTGTATGTATAATATGTTGACGGTGATTTCTAGTTGGTCAACCGGTCAATGATTTTTGTTAATGAAACCTACAAAATAAGTGTAATAAAAGCAAGAATAATAAAGAGAACAAAGTACGTGGTAAAACTCCGATGCAAGAGAGACCAGAGTGTGTATCATTAATTTACAAAATATTGGATTTGCTTCTCAGTCGCTAAAGCGACGACCCATGGACGTTTCTCCAATTATCGGAGAAACGTCCATGGGTCATCGCTTTAGCAACTGAGAAGCAAATCCAATATTTTGTAAATTAATGATACACACTCTGGTCTCTCTCTTGTAAGATATTCATTCTCTTTTACAATGCCTTTTACAAGCATATTTATATGGTTTTTCTAGGGTTTAAACTGCAGTATACAAGTAGAAGATTACAGAGATGGATCTAGGACTCTTTTCCTATTTGGTGTCATCACATGTTTAATGCAGTTGATTCCGAATCTGTTTAGGATTCCTAATGCTTCGGAGAAGATCTGCCTGTTTCCTTGTTGGACTCCTTCTGGTGGTTGTATACTAGTTGATTTATAATTGCCTATTACGGCTGCGCTGCCTTGTGCAGGGAGGAAACCCTAATATGGGTTTTTCCTAATTTTGCCGAGTAGAGCCGATCAGGCGATGTCTCTACTTGGCAAGGCTAGTCTTGTCTAACATTTCATGAAGGTTTTGCTTGTGACAAATTTGCTTGTCAACGTGGTTAACGTGCCCTTTGACTGATCTCTTGACTTTTGCTTATGTGGCATGATTGGTCCCGCACTCTTTGTCCATTTAAGTGACATGTCGTCTTCAGTAAATATTATGCACAACAATACCCCCTTAAATATCTGAACCGAGTATCTCTTCATTATTTACCTCGAACGAATGTTTGCCTTGATTGATCTTTACTCTTTGAAAGGTATTTAAAACCTTGCTTGGTAAAAGGTATTTAAAAACTTACTCAGCGAAAGACATTTAAAACCTTACTCAGCTTCCACCTGATCAGGCTGTGTCTATCTTGGTCAGTTCTTCGCTTGAAGAGCGGTATTAAAAGATTCCCTTTAAATGTTGTCATTTTCCCCATAAATGTGGTAATTATGGCTCCTTATTAATTCAAAATATTAATGACCTGCATTAATGGTGTCCGCTTATATTCGATCATTCCACTGGTTGAAATCTTTCGATGGCGACGTTTGGCGGTTTGATGTCTTCCTATCTTGCCACTTGTTCTCACGTGGGTAGGTGTATCAGAGAGAATTTATGGGATGTGACCTTGAACTGACCTGTACGACACTGTTTGCGTCACTTTGTTTTCCTGCCCTTTCGTGACGTCGCCTAGGGTTTTGATTTTCAAAAGCCAAAATTTTGCCAATATTTAAGTTTTTCAAAACGATTTCCTTTTTACTTTCTTCTCTTCAGTTTTTAGTTTGCAATAAACAAACCCACAAACCTAGAATTTTCAACCTTCTAATCTCATTCAACCTTCTCAAACTTCTGCAACCTCGTCATCTGAAGCCTTGATTCCGTAGACCCTCTCTCAAGCTTCTGCAACCTCATCATCTGAAACCTTGATTCCGTTCATGGTTTTTACTATCAGAGTTAGCAAGCACTTTTCCAAGGCTAGTTATCATGGACCCTACGGCTAGGCACTGTCTTTTTGTTAGCGCGATGATTGCAATCGAGCATAATGATGGTTTTACTGCAGAGCATATTTATAAGTTGATGGAACTCAACCTTCTAATCAAGCCCATTTTTTGGCCATTGATGTTTTGAGGCTTGGTCGTGAAATTCCTATATTTAACCCTGATTTTGATGTGTCCCCTATTTTGAATCCTAACTCTGATAAGATTCCCACATTTAACCATGATTCTGATAACATCCCCACCTTGAACCCTAATTCTGATGAGATTCCCACATCTAACCGTGATTATGATAACGCTCAATCTAACCCTTTCGTTTCTGCTCGCAGTCAAGTCAATCCACAAATAACGAGAGCTAAGCATTCTAGTCATTGTCGAGGGACCAGGGAGACTCTTCCTCGGGACTTCTGGATCAGACCTTAATCAGTAGATGAAGCCGACGTGGAGGAAGAGCACAAGGTGAGCCGCATACATATCTTTACTAAAAAGCCAAGATCTTATGATGTCAAGCCGAACGTGGTCGATGGGAAATAGTGTAAGGATTCCTATATCTTGATTGGCTTATTTCGTGGACAAACCACGTGTTGGGGATTATATGTAAGGGTAGCTTAAGTGATTCATTATCAAGCTCAAGACCCTTTCAAGTCCTCAAGGTTGTCAAGCACTCCAAAGGTATACTTCTAGTGCTTATTTTCTTGAAGAGATTTAAAAGCACACACACACTTTGCATTCTTATTCTTGTGTGCATTCTCTTCACATGTCACTTTACACACTAGCACTTTGGTTGATATATCTTGTTGTGTGTATATGTGCTTAGTAATTTGTTTCCCGATATAATTCGGAAACATCCGTGCTTGCACTAATGAGTGCTTTGTTTCACGCGAAGATCGCCTACGAAGAATGCCCTTGGCTTCTCCTTGGTTTTCACCTCTGTTGGTGATCGACGGTTATGATTGGCGGCCTGGCTGTCGAACAAAACCGCCGTTTAGACCTGATTGATTTTTCTCTCGGGTTTGATTCAGCGGTTGGATCGGCGGTTACAAAATAGCCGAATGAAACCGCCGAATGAAACCGCCGTTGTTCCCTTAGTCTTCTCGGGTTCAATTCGACGGTTATAATCGGCTGCCTGGCCGCCGATTGAAACCGCCGAACGGTGCGTTTCAGGGGCAATCTTGTCTTTTCACATGCCCAGTTCTTGATGTCTACAAATATCTTGCTTTCTCATTATCTGAATAAGTTCTTTGACTCCTTAGAACCCTAAACTTAAAAGAGAGATATTTGAGAGAAAATTAAATCAAGAACTCACCTTTAACCACTCAAATCAAATCCTTTTTACATCAAATTTCATATTGCATCTTCTATGTCTATATAGAGTGCATCCATGTATGGGTTTGTATCATCACAACTTGCTTGGTAAGATTTTGATTAACTTCATCTTATTTTAGTATTTTACTATCAAGCCATCTCTTTTATATTACTTGTATGTTTTAGATCATATGCTAAATACAAGAAAAGAGAATTGATTGTGATGAATTGATTGAGTGTTGTATTGTGATAGATATCTAGGTTTTATAATTTATGTTTATCTAAGCTATTTGACATGTCATCTAGCTCTTGATATCTAGGGTTGATTTAATTGATTATATCATCATCCTAGATAAGCATCTAAGGTTCCCTAGCCTTGTTTGTTATTTGAATATTCATACATATTCACATAGGTTGCATAATCCTATTATTTCTAGAACTCTTGAACCATTGACCACTAAGAAGAAAAATGTTATATCTATGTGGATAAGGAAAGATGAACCCGCTTGCTACGAGACGTACAAGTCTCAAATAGGTTCAACTAAGTCCAATGGACTTGGTAGGTCCATAGGACCTCATGACCTTCATTGATGAAGGATGGTGATGACCCCATATGGGGAACTCAAGCAAAGAGAGCTAATTGCATACTCGTTGCATGCAAATATTTGAAAAATCTTATGCTTATTTGTTGATTGCTTGAGTAAGCTTGGTTGCACATATGTATATATGTTTTCAATTCAATAAGTGTGAACCTTGCTTGTCTACAATCCATGTCATATTTATGTTCAAACATGCATTTTTGGACTAGGAGATTTAAATAGGAAATATGATTTGAATGACATATAGTTATCTCCATGACATGATGATTCTTAATGACATGCTTAAAAATTGAAAAGCATGAGTTGTTTTTAACATGCTAATGAAATGAGTAGCATGAAATTCATATGACATGCTCAAATGAAAAAGCATGAATTGATGATTGCATATATTTTAAATGCAAAACTTGTGTGAAAAAGCTTATTAGACTCAAAATGAATAAAGGATCTTGTATCCGTTCAAAGGAATTTAGATTCCAAATGTCTCTCTTTCTTTATTGGTTGAACATGGCTACTATCATACGGATATACCATCTAGAAAAATCGAAAAGGGTGCAAAGTCGCTCATGCTATGTTTTGCTTATAAAGTTGGATATAGTTGCTCATTTATTAAAATCATGAAATCTCTATATCCTTGCTTTTCTCATGACAATGGTGAAATTGGTTTGAATTCTTATTAGAAACCTTTGTCATTTGCTTTGCCAAATACCATTGTATTTTGGACTTGAATGCTACATGTCTTGGATGCAAAGCATTTTTGAGTCACACATTTTATCAAAATAAATCTCCTTGTTTCTCTCCAATTAATTGAGTTGCATAAAGTGCATTTTATGATTATGCAAATGACTTGAATGCTTTCATCTCTCTTTGCTAAGTGACCCGGTTGGGGACTACTCCTTTGCCTATATCATGACAAAAAGGGGGAGTATAATGGTGGTAAGGGGAGTTGCAAATTGTGGTAGCAATTATGCATGTTGGGGAGACAATTCATTGAGGGGGAGTAACCCATTGAGGGGGAGCATTGCATTCACAATTATTGCATGATGTTGTAGCTGTGCTTAAATTCTTAGAATGCAAATGCTTGTTTTTATTCTCACTTGATTCATCTCACTTTTTACTTGTATTGGAAAGTTTAGAAACTTTGCTTTCAGGGGATTGATTATTCTACAAGAGATTGAAGACTTCAAGATTTTTTTTTCGTTATTATATCTCTTTGTAAAGTAGAAAATCATTGTTGACCCGTAGTTTCTAATTTTTGTGAGGAATCAATGTGAGTGGTGGTTCTGTCATGAAATAGCCAAATGGGGAGATTGTAAGGATTCCCATATCTTGATTGGCTTATTTCGTGGACAAACCACGTGTTGGGGATTATATGTAAGGGTAGCTTAAGTGATTCATTATCAAGCTCAAGACCCTTTCAAGTCCTCAAGGTTGTCAAGCACTCCAAAGGTATACTTCTAGTGCTTATTTTCTTGAAGAGATTTAGAAGCACACACACACTTTACATTCTTATTCTTGTGTGCTTTCTCTTCACATGTCACTTTACACCCTTAGCACTTTGGTTGATATATCTTGTTGTGTGTATATGTGCTTAGTTATTCGTTTCCCGATATAATTCAGAAACGTCCGCGCTTGCACTAATGAGTGCTTGGTTTCACGTGAAGACTGCCTACGGAGAATGCCCTTGGCTTCTCCTTGGTTTTCACCTTTGTTGGTGATCGGCGGTTATGATCAGTGGCCTGGCCGCCGAACGAAACCACCGTTTAGACCTGATTGATTTTTCTCTTGGGTTTGATTAGGCGGTTGGATCGGTGGTTACAAAACCGCCGAATGAAACTGCCGTTGTTCCCTTGGTCTTCTCGGGTTCAATTCGACGGTTATAATCAGTGGCCTGGTCACCGATTGAAACTGCCGAACGGTGCGTTTCAGGGGCAAACTTGTCTTTTCACATGCCCAGTTCTTAATGTCTATAAATATCTTACTTTCTCATTATCTGAATAAGTTCTTTGACTCCTTAGAACCCTAAACTTAAAAGAGAGATATTTGAGAGAAAATCAAATTAAGAACTCACCTTTAACCACTCAAATCAAATCCTTTTTGCATCAAATTTCATATTGCATCTTCTATGTCTATATAGAGTGCATCCATGTATGGGTTTGTATCATCACAACTTGCTTGGTAAGATTTTGATTAACTTCATCTTATTTTAGTATTTTTACTATCAAGCCATCTCTTTTATATTACTTGTATGTTTTAGATCATATGCTAAATACAAGAAAAGAGAATTGATTGTGATGAACTGATTGAGTGTTGTATTGTGATAGATATCTAGGTTTTTATAATCTATGTTTATCTAAGCTATTTGACATGTCATCTAGCTCTTAATATCTAGGGTTGATTTAATTGATTATATCATCATCCTAGATAAGCATCTAAGGTTCCCTAGCCTTGTTTGTTATTTGAATATTCATACATATTCACATAGGTTGCATAATTTCTTCATTGAGAATTAAGTCTTGGGGCTAAGGTTGCTTAGGCCTCAAGCAATTAGAACTAGAGCCACTTTTAAAGGCCTGCGTGGTAGAAGTGGGGGGTTATTGACCAGAGTATTAGATGAGGTCTACATAGGTTGTAAACTCCATTTCAATTAGTGGATTTCGAGGTTCGAGTGTGGCTCACTAAACAGCCCGTGGTTTTTCCCAGTGGTTGGGTTTCCACGTATACATCAAGTGTTATTTAATTCCACATCTTATTACACTTGTTTGTCTTTTTGACTAGTAGGGGCATTTTCATAAAATTGACTTGCTTGCGAACATTGGGTAATAATAGTTAATATCTATTCACACCCCCCCCTTCTAGATTAATATTTAGAACACACCGAGCATTTATTTGTGAACTTTCAAATAGATTTATCAATTTATAGGCAGATTTGATCTCCCTTGGGATATTGTTCAATTGACTCCTACTGGGGATAAAATGATGTGGAATCCCCCACTCGGGATGGTAGCTATTTATGGGGCGATGTTGAGTTGTGGAGTAACTCATCCCCTTCAACCATTCATCTCCCTCTTTCTTACTGAGGCCCAAATTTCTCTGGCTCAACTAGCCTCGAACAGCTACAGGATCTCGATATGCCTATGGCATTTATGGCACCGATTGGGATTGCCAACTCCTACACCCCACAAAATCAGGCATTTTTATACTCTGAGGCAGTCCGATCAAATGGGCACCTACTTCCTACTCTCCAGTAAACCCGACCACTGGATTCTGAGTAGAGTAAAGATTGATAAGAGTGTTGAGGTCGCTATTGATGAGAAGATGAAGGGTTTCGTTTGGGGATTCTCTTCTTCTAACAAGTTCTGAAAGAATAGTTGGTTCTTCGTGGGAGGCAACTGGGGTCAGATCGTTTCCTTCGACCTTGACGGAGTACAGGTAACATGTCAGGTTCCCTGTTTATTTTCCTCCCTTAAAGTCTGGAACAAGAAAATTCCTTTCCATATTGATGGGGAGTTAGTCAATCTAGCCAAGGGGGAAATTGTTCCTTTTCGATAAAGAGAAAATGATTGAAGCCGGTCTTTTCGAGCACTTATTAGCGGGTCGCAAGCGATGTAAGGGTTAACTCACTCAACTTTCATACTTATTGCTTTGTTAATTCTTACAAGGTTTTCCTTTTTTTTTTTTTCTCATCTTTCGTGGGCTCCCGACCTGACCGTTTTTGCTCCTTAGTGTTTGATGTAGATATTGTTTGCGACACATAAGCACGCCGAGCAAAGGCCATCGCTAAAGCTAGTTATAGAGACTCTTTCAATCCAACGGCAGTCAGGATCGTGTCGCCTCAGGGTAGTAGTGTAGATGATGGTGTCGAAGAAGAGGCGGTCGTGGCCGTGGGGTTATCTGAGAAGGTTTCTCAAAGTGCCAAAGGTGAGCCTAGTGGTCCGGCCACTAACAGGGAGAGTGGGCAAAGTGAAGCTGCTACGAACAGGGAAAGGAGAAGGTTGGGGAACCTTTTGGCCCTCCTATTGAACTACCCCCAGAAAAAGATCCTCCTATCATTATGGAGACTGAGGTTGAGGATCCCATCGCTGATCTTGATACTTGTGGTCAGCATTCCGGGAAGAGGAAGGCTTCCCACTCACCACATCCTCTGGCTCCAAAAATTCCAAGGGTGGTTCAATACATTGATTCTTATTCTGGCGGGGAGGACGCTGAGGCTCAAAGAACTGAAGTGGGGGCTACCTTTCCACAGGTTCAAGCAGGGTCAGTCAAGGAGGAACCTGTAAGTTTAGTTCCTGTGGTAGGCCCAACTGATCCAAATTTTTGGAGAGATCCATTCCTAGTATCTGGGTCGTCGCCTGAGCCGATGAGTGAGGATCCCATTGTCCCGTCCTCTAAGGCTGGTGGTACTCCTAGGGTGATTCCTATAGAAGCCAATGCTGAAGGGTCTGTTCATGTCAGGCCGCGGCCCAGTTCTGAAGGTTCTAGTCTTCCCTCTAGCCTTCTCTATGGTCCCTCTCCTCAAGCATTGTTAAGAGCCATGGCTTCTGGTCGCGCATACATCAATGAGGACTATTGGAGTCGTTTCAGAGCCGGCATCGTCACAAGCCGCCTCTAAAACTTTTATAACAGTTATGCTTACGTAAGTGATTTTTATTTGTAAGTTACTCTTATTTGACTATACTTGTCATAATGTGCTCCCTTTTTCCTCACTTGGCTTGTTGTGCAGATGGTTGCTGAGTTAGCCGATGCTTACCAAACTAGTCTCGCTCAAGAAAACAGGATTAGGCGCTTGGAAGCACAACTTAGAGAGAGTGAAGAGAATTACACTCTCTCTAAGTTGTGTTTTTCAGGAGACACTTGAGGCCGATCATGAATTTATGGACAGATGCCTCATAGTTCAACTAGAGGCCGAACAAAAGGCCGCCTTAGCCGAAAAAAAGGCTAAATCCTTCAAGGATCTCTTGGCTTCGTCCTAGGAATCCATGCTTTAGGCCGAGTAGAAAGAGTTCTTTAAAGTGAAGAACGAGCGACTGATAGAGCCAGTGCCAACTAGGATTTGTCAATCAGGAGGCACGTTGATGTATCTTTGGAGGTGCTTAGGGCCTAGATGAAGGAGTGAAGAGCCTACTACTTGAGTTTAGGCAAAGAACCTCTTTCCATGCATCTTAAAGTTCCTACTAAAAGTGCCTTTTTCCACTTTCTATGCTAACCAAAAAAGTGGCATCAATGGCGAGGAACCAAACGTTGGTCTGGTTGCTGGTAAGGACTATAGCAACTGGATGCAGGATGAGGAAGATGAAATAGTGTAGCCTTCAGATGCCAGCTTACATAGCGAGTATGTTACGGTGTCTGACAAAGGTGGTAGCAGCAGCGGTACTCAGCCCCCAGCACCTACCTCTTAGTTTGATTTATTTGTAATTGCCCCGAGCCTTTTTTGGTATGTATACTTTTTGACCATGTACACATCCTTCTAACTATGAAATGAATATTAGTTTTATTGTGCTTCCTGAATGTATTTTTGTCAAGAATACCCTTCACTCCATGTCTACACACTTTTAACAAACGCGGATAAACAAGGATAAACAGGAATTTAAAAGTACTAAGTACTATTGGTCTTTTTTTATAATGCCGAATATTTTATTTGGCTTTAACCAAGCATTTTATTCATTTAATACTTGGTTTCTTTATTCAACCCAAATGTGCCCTAACTAAGCAGAGTATCTTATTAACTGGCGATTAGTTAGGTAACCTGTCTCAAGTTTCATCGTTCAAGCCAAGTGCGTCATAAGTAAGCCGAGTATCTTATTAACTGGCAAGGAAGTATTCGTAAAATGTTAAAAATGTTTCAACTGCTTTTTGCTTGATATTCTTTGTATTTTGTTCTTTTACCCAGATGTTACATCGAGACTTGCCTTGATCATACACTTAGGTCCTTGCACAAGTTACTTGGGACGTCTCCCGGTTTTATCTGCTACAGGGGTTTACCGAATCGTTGGGGTATTATTTACCGGCCAACATAGCTATGCATCTCACAAGGTCTGCCATGGCGGTGCTCCCGAGCAATTTTCTAGGTATCCTGGTGCCTCAGGTTTGCCTTTTTATTGAGTGATGTGTTTGTATCAACTCAGCTCAGTGGGCAGGCTAATTTAGCTTTTCCACCCATCGGACACTTTCCATCCGCTCTTCACGGTTTCATGGCGCCTAAGTTCTTATTTTTGTAAGACCAGTTCTAGGTCTTGTTTCTTTTAAGATATCAACTAGGATCCTTTCTGAGGAAATGTCCCGCAAGGGATTTTATTGATTTTCTACAAAACTGAGTTGAACACAAAAGCCACAGTAATTTGTTAGATTATTTAGAAAGCTGAATGACCTAAAAAGCTAAAAAACATCAAAAGCTGATTAAACATGAAAAAAGGGGCCTTTTAGGGATAGAATGTCTTCAAGTACTACGTATTACATGGTCGGGGTAAGACATCTCCTCCAGGTCGGGCAATTAGGTATGCTCCATGTCCTGCTATACTATCTATGGTGTACGGGCCTTCCTATTTGTCAACGAGGGACCTAGCTACCCTATCATTGGTGTTTGGGGACACCCTCCTTAGCACTACGTCTCCGAGTTGGAATACCTAGTAGCTCTCTGCTGGTATGCTATGTTTCTCACTTGGTGTTAGGATTATGCTCAATAGCAAGAGTGTAATATTGTAATTAACAATCTTTTTCATATTAATAAAGTGATTTCTGGTTTAACAAATCATATAGCATTTATAGTTTAATATTATAATTGTCAAAGTAAATATCATAAGGTCTAAAGACTATGAGAAAAGAAGAATTGTTCGTACATCTGGATATGTATGTGGTAGACACAATTCTTTAGTTAGTCTTGAATAATGTTCACAACTTAAGTTAAAGGTTGGGCACCTTTATCTTGTTAAAGTTGTAGAATTCTTTTACTAGCATTTGAGTGGGATCAAATGAGATATGATGAGTCTAAAATCATCGGAGTGTCTTCGAGTAAAAGAATCTAGTGCACTGGGTGCATTGAACTGGATCACAATGAAAAGCTTTATCTAGAACCGTCAATAGATAATAGTCTTTTCATTATTAGGACAATCGGATAGTCTATCTTAATCCTGAGATAAATGATAGACTTATGGTTGCAAGTGATATCATTTGAGTTATCAATGAGTACGATTATATAGCATAGTCTATCCTCGATAGTTTGGTGATATTCATTTGTTAATCGATAGATGACTTCATTTATAGATATGGACATCGTGGCTCCATTTATTAAATGAGAGTATAATATCATCATATGGATGTTTTGAGGTAATTGGATATTAAATCTCAACGTTGAGTTTTCGATAGTGACTATTGAAAACATGGCTCCTGGACAAGTCAAAATATCCAAGTTCAAAACGTGGTCATATGAGTAAATATGGTAATTTGGAGAGTAATAGGCGGTCTATGAACTCTTGGCGATTACTGATATTAATCACGAGGATACACTATCTCCAATATGATTGTCTAGGGTATGAATGAGGAGCATCTTCCTTTTCTATCTTTATTTAAGAGTTCAATTTTAGCTCTTTAGTGGAATGAGTTAAAATTAATGGATCGGACCTAAGTGAATCATTTGTTGATTGTGATTAGGTTGTGTCTATTGAAGCTTAAATTTAGATAGCCCGCCAAGATCCCCAATCCACACGGACTTGCATGGATCACTTGATATATTCTACCGGACCAATTTAAGGGTCCATCTAGAATTGCATTTAATATATTAAGAATATAATTTGCACATTATTTATGTAATGGGCTGCTCAATTATATTAATATATTAATGAAAGACATGTGGGCTTGTTTCTTTTAGTAAGAATGGGCCTGGCTCACATGTGGGCTTTTTATTTAAAGTCCAATGGATTAAATGAAGTAAGAAAATAATATTAGGCCCAATTTTAGACAAGTGGGGCGGCAAGGTTAATATATTAGCCTATATATTATTCTGTTTTCATTGTTTAATTAAATAAGAATTAATTAATTTATTAATTAATTGTTTAATTAACAAACAAATCTTTTTCTGAACAGGAAATATATTTCCTAGAGTTATACTATTGCTAGTAGTATACTAAAAGTAAAAGACTTATTTGGTAAGAAAATAAATAATTAATTTTATTTATTTAATCAAATAAGAAGTCTTTTAATTTAGTCAATTAAAAAGAATAAAATATCTATGAGTTGGATTAGGGTTTGAAGTCTATTCTTTGATGGAAATTAGGGTGCAACACAAACCCTTTTAGGAGTGTGATTTGCGGCAACCCTAGTGTCAAAAAGGAGCAAGATTTCGGCAACCCTAAAAGACAAGGAGAGGAAAATTTCGGCCACCTATATATTCCCACATATAGAATTCGGCCACCCTAGTTGTTCTTGATACAATTTTTTTCTTCTTCTCAATTCATAGAAAGTGATTTTATTTTACTAAAAACATAAAAGAGTGAATAGATTATTCTTTGATGGTACACTAATTGCTTGTTCATCAATAAGCTTGTGTGTACAACATCGATTTAGGTTCACGCGAGTTTCGATCATTAGATTGAGAACTCAAAAGTGACTGGAATAATCTTAGTCTTCTTTTGATTGTTTTGTGACTAACAAAAGAAAAAGAAAAGTTTGTTTGTCCATTCTCAGGTTTGCAATTCAAAGAAAAGGGAGGCCACGCTCCTAGGTGATCCACGTTCGTGCTAGGATTGAAGATCTTGCGGATTACCATCGACGTAAGTCAATCGGATCACGTGACAAAAGGTATTCTTCTTTTGTTGATTGTATGTATGTTTAATTAATTAAAGGGTTAAGGTTCATAAAAAGGAAAAATTTTTAAAACTACTAAATCTATTTTTAGTCTCGCTTCCGCTACGTGTACTACGGTATTTTTCCCTACAATTGGTATCAGAGCCTTGGTTGAACCCTTTTAATTAATTAACGTATATATACGTGGATCTATTTCTTTTTATTGTGATTATGCATGTTTAGAAAGAGATGGCACTCTAGGTATTCGCATATATAATTACATGTGATGTATGGATTTATATATGTTTTATGTGGATTGTTGTTGCTCGATTTTGGTCCTAGATTTTCAATGTAATTTTTGTTTCGGAATTGTAACAAGAAGGGTGGTCTATTATCGCCATAATTCCATCTTGGTAGTTGCTAGGTTTTATTTTATTTTTTTTAAATAAGTGCAGTATTTTTTTTTAATATTACTACTGCAGTTTTTATTTAATTTTTAGTGCAGTTTTTTATGTGTAAAAGTACTGCAGTGAATAAAAAAAAAATAATTAATACTGCAGTATTTTATTATTTTATACTGCTGTAAAGTATTCGGGTATTGAAGATTCGAAGACACGAAGAAAAACGAAGCAACCGGAACCGAGAACGAGCACCGTGCGCACCCTAGGAGTGGATTGGGCTGCGCATGACAAGCCCAAAACTTGGTGGGCTGCGCACGGCAGCCCTGGGAGGCTTCATGGGCTGCGCATAGCAGCCCCTTTTTGGGGTTGTGGGGTGTGTCGCCCATGGGAGTAGGCCGAAGGATGAGCGTATGGTTGATGGGCCACTTGAAGATCTTGTATTCCTAAATAATTGTAATTTACTTGTTTTTCTAGGATGGGCCAAAATTGTTGCTATTTAATTTTTGCTTAAATATTACAATATTTGTTATTGTATGATAACATGACATATAGAATAGGAGTGCCACTCATATATCTCTTTTGGTATGAACATGCATTGAATGATTTAGGTATCTAAATTGGCATCTAGATAACTTGGTAAATCATTCTTTGGGATTAAATCACACGCCTTAAATATTTGAGTGGGAGAAGGTGTTTTTGTAACACCTATGGCCTCCAAGGTTAGTTGAGCTTTATTATTTATTGGTAATCCCCCCAAGGGGCGTCCATGAATGGAATTTAGCAACATACTTCCTTACAAGGATAGACTAGACAATGGACTCAAACGAGATCTACTCCCCAAGGAGGGATTTTCGTGAGAGAAAATTGAGGGTCGATATCTTGGTAACACACTCAATGTAATTTTATTGATATCCTCCCAAGAGTTCTTGTCAATAAAATTGTGTTAGGATTCCCGTTGTTTTTAATTGGCTTATTTCGTGATCAAACCACATGTGGGGATGCTTTGTAAGGGTAGCTTAGATGTTGTTGTTATTGCTTAGGCCCTTTTGAAGACCTCACTATTGACAAGCACCAAAGGTAATATTCTAAGTGCTTACTTGTCTTGAAGAGATAGATGCACACACTCACAACTCATGCATATGTTTAATCCTTGTATGTTGTGTGTCTTTTATGTGTGCCTTAATGCTCATTAACATCTCTTCTTGCATGTTAGGTTGATTGCATCTTGCATTACCCATTGCCTCTTCATGCACATTTTTAGAATTCAAGCTTTGCATTGGGCGCTGTTCAAAGCGCTCTACAAAGCGCTGTTCGAACAGCGCCCATCACACCTGGTGCAAAAAATGTGATTTAAATGCATCAGGTCTGATGCAATTTTCATGGGCGCTGTACGAGCGCTGTACAAAGCGCTGTTCGTACAGCGCCCCTCTGTTTCCTCGTGAAAACAGAGCAAGGGCGCTGTACAGGCGCTGTACAAGGGCGCTCTACGTACAGCGCCCAAGGCAAATATGGGCAAACTTATCAAAACGACCACACTTTGTTTTGGCCCCCTATATATATGCCACTTTGACTTTAGGTCAATCACAAGAGTTCATATTCAGATTCCATACTTAGGAGATTTTTCAAAGAGAAGAAAAATTCCAAAGAACTCATTTTTAATTACTCAAACACTTGTTCCATGATCATCAATCATCATCTAGCATCATCTTAGATCATCTAGATGACATCTTGCATGGATTCTTCATCATACTTTGCTTGGTAAGCTTTTCACTAATATCTTACATATTTTGTGTTTCTCTTATTTAGCAATCTCAATTTAATTACTTGTATGTGATTTTATATTCCTTGAATACAAGATTGAGATTAGTATGATGTATGTTTGAGAAGTTGTATTGTGCTAGCATATTAGGTTTTGTGCTTGATATTGATTAGCTAAACTAATTGACATGTCATTTAGTTTTGATATCTAGGATTGTTCTTAATTGCATATTAATCATCTTAGATAAGCATATAGGGTTTCCCTTGCTCTATGTTGCATTTTGGATATTTTCACATAGTCACTTAGGGTTGTATTCTCTTCAAGAGAAGCTAAGTCTTGTGTGTAGCAATCGGGATTAGGTTGCTTAGATCGCAAGCAAAATCGGACTAGGTTCACTCATACCGGGATTAGGTAGGTGTGTGATTACTTCCGGGATTAGGTTGTAATCGTTTGCACATTTAGTGGATTCGAGGTTCGAGTGTGGCTTACTTACATAGCCCGTGGTTTTTCCCTTGAGGGTTTCCACGTAAAAATCAAGTGTTAATTTAATTTCCGCACCATATTACACTTGCTTGTTTATTTTATCTTGAGGGTAATTTCGTAATTTTGACTAACACGAAAAATTGGGTAAAAAGCGTAAAATCTATTCACCCCCCCCTCTAGATAGTTTTATACACACCGTGCTATAATTAGTTTCAATTGGTATCAGAGCGGGTTCCTAGACATACATAGGTGATCCTTGCTTATTTTGGTGTGTTTTGCATTTTGTGTGATTTTTGATCATTCATACATTTACATTCATTTCATTCATTCATAAACACTATGAGTGGAAACGGTGGAAACGGTGGTAGCAACGAAGGTGCTTCTAGCACAAGGCCTCCACTTCTTACCGGATTGAACTATTCCCAATGGAAAGGGAAGATGGAATCCTACATATGCCAAATTCATGACCGTGCATGGATGGCGGTGGAAGACGGATATGATCTCCCTATGATGACTCCCGTGGGTGGAGGAGAAGATGTTTTGAAGCCTAAGGCGCAATGGAACGCGCAAGAGTTTGATGCTTCAAAGTGGAATAGGAAGGCGTTGCATGCCATCTTGTGTGCCATGGACGAAAATCAATACAAGTTGATTCAAAATACTAGGATAGCTAAGGAGGCTTGGGACATCCTAGAGATTGCACATGAGGGAACCGAAGTGGTGAAGGACTCCAAGCTTCAAGTCCTCCAAACTCAATTCGAGACGCTTAAGATGGAGGAGAATGAGTGCTTCAACGACTTCGAGATCAAGTTGATGGATATAGTCAACCAAAGCCATCAACTTGGTGATCCATATTCGGATAGGAGAATCAAGCAAAAGATTATGAGATCTCTACCCGATAGGTTTGAATCGAAGGTGACGGCTTTAGAAGAAAATAGTGGTTATAAGGATATGAAGCCGAGTGAGGTGATTGGGAGACTTCTAGCTTATGAGTCTAGGAAGGGGCCTATCTCCACACCCACTAAAAAGCAAAAAGGAATTGCTTTAAAAACCTCCAAGGATGAAAATGAGGAAAAGAAGGTTGACTCGGATGAAGACCTTGCCTTGTTTGTAAAAAGGTTCAACAAGGTTATGAAGTTTAGAAGAAAGAACTTTGGATCAAAAGGACAAGATTTGAAGAAAAAGGGTTCTTTCAAGAAGTTTGAACCTAGGCAAGAGAGGATCGAAAGGAAAGGGGTCCGATGTTTCGAGTGTGGTGGCATAGGTCATTTTGCCCCCGATTGTGCAAATCATGTTGAGAAGAAAAAGGGGAAAGTGATGGCCGCCACTTGGAGTGGAAGTAGTGATGACTCCTATGAGGGAGATGAGTCTTTGGATGATGAAGAGCTCATGGCTAATCTCCTAGCTTTTGCCTCCTCCCATAAAAGCAAAAGTGCTAGTGAGAGAGAGGAAATGAGTCAAGAGGAAATGAGTCAAGAGGAAAATGACTCAAGTGAAGTAGAAAGTGATTCCTCTTCTAACTCCATGAATGGATTTATGGAGAAAAAGGAGTTTGCTAAATATCATGCCGAGTTTAATGATTTAGCAATCAAGAGCACAAGAAAGATCAAGATGTTGAGAGAAGAAAATCTTGAGCTTGCATCTCATAATGACCACTTAAGTGAACAAGTGGAAAAATTCAAGAAGATGGAAGATAAGCTAAAAGAGGAGTTAGTCTTATCTAGGAGGAATGAGGATAGTCTAATGAGGGAGCTTGAAGAAGTTAGAGAATCTATGACTAGGATGGATTCTAGCACCAAGAAGCTTGACCATATGCTTGGTGTTGGAAAGAGTCCATGTGACAAGAGGGGTCTTGGGTATGAAGATGGCAAGAAGATTTCAACCTCTAACAAGACCATATTTGTCAAGAGCTTGAAGAAAGAAGAAACTTCATTTGTGCAACTTCCTAGGAAGAAGTTAGAAATAGGACAAAGTTCAAATGCTCAAGTGAAGATAGGGCCAAGAAGGCAACCTCAAGCTCAACCCCCTAGGGTTCCTCAAGCCAACATTCCTCCTCAAATGGCTCACAAAGGAAAGAGGCCTATCATGCAACCTCAAGCTTGGAAGCAACCTAGACCGGTTCAACAACGAAGACGCAATGAACCCCTTCATCCACAAAGACAAGGACAAGGTATGATTCCTTATTTTACTCCTATTTGTCACTTTTGTGGATTTGTTGGTCATATTAGACCACAATGCTTTCGCTATATAAAAATGTGCAAAACTAGAAGCATGATAGAGAAGAAAAAGAAAAGAGCCATGATGCATGTTCCTAGGAATAATAATATTGATTTTGAATGTACACAAACGAAGTTAAATTGCTTAAAGCATACCTAGAGGGGGGGGGGGGGGGGGGGTGAATAGGTTTTTACACCTTTTTTCAAACCCTTGAACAAACATCCGTTTGTCCCTCAAGGTAGCCTTACACACAACACTAAAATCCAAGATAGACATACATAGACAATATGATGACACAATCATAATTGAAATGTCTAAGTATATCAACAAGTCATGTGAGGTAAAATATCAAATAATCATAACAACAAAATAAACTTGTATTTCATAAGATGTTCAATGTGTTACAAGAGTGAGCAAAATGTCACTAAACAAATATTACAATATACTAAAGAATCAAAGATACAAATTGATCTATAGAATGAATACACTAATCACACCATACAAAGACTTGATTCAAAATACATAACAAGTCAATATTATGAATCAAGACAATAAAATATACAATTAAAATATAAGAGAAGAGATAGAAAGAATTAACACAAGGGATTTTTTAACGTGGTAAAACCTCCAAGGAGGAAACATCCACGGGTTGAATTACAACCATTGGGTACTATATTATTGGAAAGTAAACATAGAACATTCACAAAGTGACCAATCTTTAGCTCACCCAACCTAGTGAAGTCTAAGCCTACCCAACCCTATTGGAAAGTATGAAATCCCTCAATGATGCGGAACCACCATATATTGGACAACACACTCAACCAACATCGATGGTAGATTAGAAATTCCTCAAGAGTGCATACACATCCCGTGTACCCCGCTCTATCGGAGTCTATGTTTAACCATACGCCTAGGCCTACCAATATGTTAGCCAACTCCCTATCCAAGGCACTCTTGCCTCTAGGGAGCCTCCCATGCATGACTATCCGAGTCCTCCCGACTCTAGCCATGACTTCTTGCTTACCTATCCGAGTCATCCCGACTCTAGGCAAGACTTCTTGCTTGGCTATCCGAGTCATCCCGACTCTAACCAAGACTTCATGCCTTTTACAAGGACTTCCTAGTGTGATCATGTGAATGCAAATGATGCAAACATTCATTTCAACATAGAACATGTGATCAATACATTCTATGGCACAAATAGACCTAAACATGTGAAAACACAATTAATCAAGTCTAGATGCAAAAATCCATGAATAGAAACCTAAGCATGTGAAACACCTAACACATATACTCAAAGTCTCATTCACACATATAACACTTGAATCACAAAATGTTCATTAAGTCCTTAATTCAAGATGCTATCAATATACAATCAAAATCTAGATATATGAGATTAAAATCAATCAATATACTAGACAAAAATATAGAGCAAGGTTTTGAGATTTACATCAATCAAAACCTATATTCTCTAAATCACAAACAAATACACAAATCCTTGATTTCTTCAATCAAAGGACCAAATCAAATCTCAAAGTCATTTTAACACAAAATTAATTCAATTAAGTATCAAACAACCTAAGATGCCATTCTAATCACAATACAACTCACAAACAAATGTAAAACCTAGAATCATAAAATCTAGTCAACATAAGTCCACAAATTGAGTTTCAATTGGAATGATAATCAAGCTACCTTTTCAAATAGCTTTCATAAAACAATAACATATATATAGAAGAAGAAACCCCAAGCAAATGGAAGGTGAAATAACAAGAAATCCCAAAGTTGAGACTCAAACCTCAAGTTCTGCAGCTGGTACGAATTTCAGTGTCCAACCACTTGAAATCACGATCAATCAGCCACCAAATCACTTGGAGATGTTAGAGGACTCAAATACGAACACTCTCCAACTTGAATCACTCAAATCCGACTCCGGATGAGGAAGATATGGTGTTTTGAAGTTTGGAAAAATTGGAGAGAAGTGTATACGGGAATTCTGAAATTTTTGCTTGGAAATTCAAAATGAGAGAGAGAGGGAAGAAATAGGAGGAGAGAGAGAGAACATTTCGACCAATCTTGTGGTGCCACGTCACCCCCAGGCCGTGGGGGGCGCGTGGCCCACACGGGAGCAGAAGGGGCTCCAGGCCGTGGGGCCCACGGCCTCAACCACGGCCAGCCCATGTGGCCCACGGCCTGGGCTGTCCTCTCCCGCGCACTCTCGGTTCGTCGGCCCGTATCTCGAGCGTCCGAACTCCGAATTCGAATCCGTTTTCGGATTACGAACCGTGACTCTCTCACACACAAAAACGACTATACAACTTTGAAAAACGGTTGAGAAATCATCTCGGAAATCATCGATGAAGTCAACACAACGTAAGAGAACGTAAAGTGGCATAGTCAACACGTTTGGACTCGAAACCTTATGAATGAGTAACCGAAACGACCGGAACTCAATAAGGCATTGAATAAGAACATGTTCAAGTCCTAAACACAAAATACGGAAACATATAAACACAAATACACACACATATGCTAGTTTCCGGACATAGTCCTAGAAAATGCAAAACACAAAGTTTATTAACTAAAAGTGAATGCATGAGCATATTTTGCCAAGTGTGTGAAAGTGAAATGTAAATGAAATAAAATCATGAAGGGACACACAAAAATGATATGTGTGGGTGTGTGCCTAGCCTTGTAAGAGATAAGAGGTCATGTATACCTTTGTAGACCGATAATGTCCGAAACTCTTAAAAGCCGGCAACTTGAACGAATAATGGTTGAGACGTCCTTCGTCTTCGAAATCCTTCATTTACTAACCACTAAACATTACAAGTAAAACACGTTTTGATATGGAATTAATGCCAACACTAATTATCAACCTTACAATCTCCCCCTTTGGCAAATTCCATGTCAAAACCCCTAAACAAACACTGAAAACAATTACAAAGAAAATTTGGTCACAATGAGTACAATGAGTTACACATATAGACACAAATTATAAATCAAGTCTTGAACTTCATCTTGGTCTTCTCTTGATATCACCTAAAAAAATAACTTGAAAGCACAAGAATATCCAAGAGACACCAAGTATGGCAATATCCAAGTATCCAATCATAGGCAAGAAAATAATAGCATATAAGTTCTAATGGATCAAGTATGCTCCCCCTTAATACATACTATCCATCAATATATTCTAAGCCAAGATTCAACAAAAAATATTACATGCCATATAGTTCAAGCTAGATACCAAATATACAAAAACAACTAACATAAGGCTAAGTAAGCTAGATATCTCCCATGTGTTTCTCATATTTCTCCCCCTTTTTGACATGATATGAAGCCAAAGGGAAAGAGTAAGAAATTATACCTCATGAAGCTTTCTAGCCACTTGTGCCACCAAGGAAAGAAGAACGGTGTGCGGATCTCACATATTGCCTTGTTGGAGTTGATTTTCCTTCCAACTCTTTGATCCTCTCATCTTGAGCAACAAGCTTTGCACTAAGGTCTTCAATCTTCCTTTGTGACGCCTCAATCAACCTATGAGATTCTTCAACCTCTTTCCTCAATTTTAAGGCCCAACTAGGAAGAGCGGGTGAGTAAGGGACATGGTTAGAATCAAGAGAATCACCAAAAAGCCTAAGTACATCATTAGACTTTCCCTTGTCCTTGTATGACATGGTTGCCAAACGTTTCTCACACAACTTCTCTAAGGGAGGAAGCATAACATCACCATCAAGATTCCTCACACCTTCAGCTAAGCACAATTGAGTTATAAACCCCGGAAAAGCCAATTTCTTGTCCAAACGACTAGTACAAGCCGCACTTTGAATTTGCTCCACAAGCAATTCACCAAGGTTTATAGGTTGGTTAGTAACCAAGGCATACACAATCTTAATCTTGTCTCTATTGAGCTCCGAAGCATTAGTAGAAACAATAAGATTGGAGCATACAAATAAATGCCAAAATGCACTAATTTTTGTTAGCTCACCTTGCCTAATAAAAGCACGTTTCCCTCACACAAAATCATCATCATCACAAAGAGTCTTACCCATTAAATCAAGGTTTTCCAAGACATCAATATCAAGGAAATCCGATTCAATGTCATCGGACAAGTTAAGAAATTCATTAACCTTCCTAGGGCAAACTCTAAAGACAACTTTCCTTATGCTAAGAGTAGCACTAGTCACAGTAGAACCGGATTTGTAAGCATTATAAAATTCTCTAACAATGGTCTCATTAGATACTCCTAACATGTTGACCCATGAAATCCAATTCCTACTCTTAAGCACATCATAAACATATGATCCAATACAAGAGTCCAAGTCAATACCTCTTTCTTGAATTATCTTTTTGCACCCAAAAATTCCCAATTCATCAACTTTGTTACCTTTGGAAATTTTGGACGAAATTGTAGGTTTCGACTTGGCAATGGGAGATGAAGAAGTATTTCCACCAACCTTCTTTGCTTTACCCATTATCTTGCAACACAAAACAAACTAAAAACAAAGTGAGAGGAAACAAAGAAACAAATAAGAAACCAATAAACATATACAAAGGCAAAACACTATATTTAATAAATCACCATGCAAGTAAGAATTTATCATAGCATCTTCATGATTTATCAAAAATAAGAATAATGCCAACAATTAACAACCTTGAAGAACATGTGAACATGTCATAAAAGAGAACAAGAATTTAGCATATTATGCTCCCCCTTGACAAGTGTCTCATCTAAAATCAAGATAGACAAATGTTCACAAAAATCACCACACAATCACATCACAAGCAATCTTTATTAGATTTGCAAATAAGCTTCACATATCTAAGAGAGTTACATCAAGATTTTCAATCACTCTCATATGTCATCAAAAATTGCTAAAGTATCACAAATACTAATTAAGCAAAAGTGAGTGTGTGAAGATTTGCTTCAAGTATATGAAAAGAAGTAGTTTGATAATCAAGCATGCACACAATTTCAACATCTATTCATCTTAGGCCTTTCCATAAAAAGGTCAAGCCGGTTATCATCCGAAATTTTGCTTATAAAGAGAATAGATTTCAACATGTGAGCGTGTGTGTGCATGTGGCTCGTCAACCCATTTCTATTTGTCAACCCGAGCTCATTTGATTATTCAACTATACTCCAAAAGCCTTTTATTTTTTTTTTTTATTATTTTTTTTTATTAAGGCTTGAATCAAAGATTTTTTTTTTTTATGATTCAATTCAACACTTCTTTGATTTTTCTAACATAAACATATACACCTCATGGCGGCTTTCACTCATCACAATGATGTAGCCCTTTCCAACATTGGGTGGCTTCACAACCAAGGTGTGTAGCCCTTTCCATGAGGGTGCTCGTTGAGTTCTATGTTGCCGAAGCAAATGGATACCAACCATTGGTCATTTTTAGATGTACTAGTCCTTAGGACTTCAAGGTGTATCCAAAGCGAACATCAATCAAGCTCAACATACTTAACAAAACATACAAGAGAAGCAAAGTGCATTTTTGAAACCAATTTCAAGGCTTAAAAGCACATGATCTAAAAGCAAGTAAAGAGACTTACTTAAGATCTCTACTTCTCAAGAGAGTAGCTATCAAAGAATATGAAGCTCACATTATTCAAAAAAATTAGCCACTCAACAATCATACAAATAACAACACGCTTCATGAAATAAGATCAATGTGAACACTTATCACCTAAAGATCTTAAACTAGCAAATGTCAAAGAGTACCATATAAACACTATATTAGTTCTCAATTATGACATGCTTCATGAAAGTGATACAAACAATGAGTTGATAGATGAAAAATCAAGTAAGCAAGCAATATGATATAGAGATACCTTCGCAAGCTATTTTCATCAAATACAAAGCCTTCACCCTTTTTATGAGTCCTCTTGGCTTGTGAGTCCTCATGACTACAAGTTATAGGTGTGTCGATTCCAAGAGACTAAAGGCAATGTAATCCAACTTAAACAAACAAAAAAAATTGACTTTCTCTAAAAGCCATAACAATAATGTTATCATATAGATTCCAAAAAAAACTTCTCAAAAGTTAACCAACAAATTTTGACTATCAAAACAAACAAAGTGAGATAGCTAAGTTCATGTCAAGTTGTAAAGATACAAAGCAAAAAGCTAAGCCTCTTATCAACGACACTAATCTTAAAGCTAACTCACATGTGCAACTTACACTAATGGTAAGAGCACTCACCCTTGACAAATTTTGTCTTGGGTGGACAAACATAAACATCATCAAGATTCTCTTTGACCACAATGTTGAACCTAGAGTAAAGTTCTTCCACAACTTGATTCACAATAATATCATTAATACTCTTCTTCTCAACATTGTTAGCAACACATGCATGGTCAAACTTTGTAGGATATGCATTCTTCACCTTCCGGATATTCTTAGCATGCTTTGACAAATTATCATGCTTTCCATATTCAAAAGCTTTAGCATGCATAGAATTAGGTCCAATCGCTCTATTCCTAGATGCATTTTCTAAGTTGCAATATTCAATGAATTTATAGCACTTGGGCTTGATATGGCCTAAGGTATTGCAAAAATGACATATGGGAACAAAAGGAGAGATTTTACCTTCCGGTGGTGGTGGAGGACAAGTGGGAGTTTCAAGGGGTACCTTATTCTTCAATTTGTTCTTTTTCTTGGAACGTCTCTTCTTAGGAGCTTTCTCTTCAATGATAGCTTCACTAGTAGGAAGTGATGCTTCTATGAGCTTTTCTTCAACCACCGCTATACTTGAGCTCTCTAAGTTCATATTAGAGATGATCCTATCCTTTTCAAGCAAAATACCCTCAACTTCGCAAAGCTTCTTTTCAATAGCATTCTTTTCACGCAAAAGCCTACGAGTTGTAGCAACAAACTCATCCACTTGAATCTTGATCAAGTCTTCCTTCTCATCAATCTCACTCAAGGCTAATTTCAACTTCTCCTCAAGAAACTTCACCTTAGCCAAAAGATCAATGTAGGATGGATTATCATTTGAACACTCTTGATGACTTTGATCAATCTCCTTATCCAATGAATCTTGATTAACATCCTCTAGAGTAGAGTGAGAAGCCATGAATGCAACAAAGTTGCTCACTAGCTCTTCTTCACTAGAAGACTCATCACTTGAGCTCTCCTCATCACTAGAGGCATCATCTTCACTCCATGTAGCCGCCATAGCCTTTCCCTTCTTGTCCCTCTTAGAATCACCACTAGGACAATCCGAAGCATAATGTCCAAGCTTCTTGCACTTAAAGCATTGAACCTTCCTATTGCTCTTAGCATGACCACTCCTCTCATGAGGTGGAGTAAAGGACTTCTTGACTTCCTTGTCCCTTGAGTACTTGCCACTTGACTTGGCACCTTTCCTCATGAACTTCCTAAACTTCCTAACCAATAACGCCATTTCCTCATCATCATCGCTACTACTAGCTTCCTTGACAACCTTGAGAGCTAAACCCTTGTTCTTAGCCTTTGGTTTCATGCACGCCTCAAAAGTTTGAAGAGATCCTAGCAACTCATCTAAGCTCATGACGTCAACGTCCTTGCTCTCTTCAATGGCGGTAACCTTGGCTTTGAACCTCTTTGGAAGAGATCTAAGAATCTTCCAATTTAGCCTCTCACCGGAGATAGGAGTACCAAGAGCTTGGCATTGGTTGGCGATGTCTAGAAGCTTATCTTGGAAGTCAATAAACTTGTCTTCCTCACCCATTTGCAAAACCTCAAATTGGGAAGTGAGCAATTGAAGATGAGACTTCTTCACCGCTTTAGTCCCCTCATTGGTGACTTGGAGAGCCTCCCATGCCTCCTTAGCGGTTTCTAGGTTTTGAATGTAGGAGAATTGCCTACTATCAACACCTCCAAAAATAGCATTCACCGCCCGATGATGCCATTTTGCTAACTCAAACTCATTAGTAGACCACTCACTCCTAGGCTTGGAAACGGTCACTCCATCCACAATCTTGTTAGGAGCAAGGTAACCTTCTTCAACGGTCATCCAAGCTCTCTCATCAATAGATCGGATGTAAGCCTTCATCCTCAATTTCCAAAACCCGTAGTTGTGACCCTTGAGAAGAGGAGGCCTAGAATTCGAAGCCCCTTCGGTCATCACATCATCTTGGAAAACCATTCTAGCAAATACCTAAGCAATCCACTCGTAAGTGTAAACCGGATCTCGCCGAGTGCCGTCCGACGACCCGCTCTGATACCAATTGAATGTACACAAACGAAGTTAAATTGCTTAAAGCATACCTAGAGGGGGGGGGGGGGTGAATAGGTTTTTACACCTTTTTTCAAACCCTTGAACAAACATCCGTTTGTCCCTCAAGGTAGCCTTACACACAACACTAAAATCCAAGATAGACATACATAGACAATATGATGACACAATCATAATTGAAATGTCTAAGTATATCAACAAGTCATGTGAGGTAAAATATCAAATAATCATAACAACAAAATAAACTTGTATTTCATAAGATGTTCAATGTGTTACAAGAGTGAGCAAAATGTCACTAAACAAATATTACAATATACTAAAGAATCAAAGATACAAATTGATCTATAGAATGAATACACTAATCACACCATACAAAGACTTGATTCAAAATACATAACAAGTCAATATTATGAATCAAGACAATAAAATATACAATTAAAATATAAGAGAAGAGATAGAAAGAATTAACACAAGGGATTTTTTAACGTGGTAAAACCTCCAAGGAGGAAACATCCACGGGTTGAATTACAACCATTGGGTACTATATTATTGGAAAGTAAACATAGAACATTCACAAAGTGACCAATCTTTAGCTCACCCAACCTAGTGAAGTCTAAGCCTACCCAACCCTATTGGAAAGTATGAAATCCCTCAATGATGCGGAACCACCATATATTGGACAACACACTCAACCAACATCGATGGTAGATTAGAAATTCCTCAAGAGTGCATACACATCCCGTGTACCCCGCTCTATCGGAGTCTATGTCTAACCATACGCCTAGGCCTACCAATATGTTAGCCAACTCCCTATCCAAGGCACTCTTGCCTCTAGGGAGCCTCCCATGCATGACTATCCGAGTCCTCCCGACTCTAGCCATGACTTCTTGCTTACCTATCCGAGTCATCCCGACTCTAGGCAAGACTTCTTGCTTGGCTATCCGAGTCATCCCGACTCTAACCAAGACTTCATGCCTTTTACAAGGACTTCCTAGTGTGATCATGTGAATGCAAATGATGCAAACATTCATTTCAACATAGAACATGTGATCAATACATTCTATGGCACAAATAGACCTAAACATGTGAAAACACAATTAATCAAGTCTAGATGCAAAAATCCATGAATAGAAACCTAAGCATGTGAAACACCTAACACATATACTCAAAGTCTCATTCACACATATAACACTTGAATCACAAAATGTTCATTAAGTCTTAATTCAAGATGCTATCAATATACAATCAAAATCTAGATATATGAGATTAAAATCAATCAATATACTAGACAAAAATATAGAGCAAGGTTTTGAGATTTACATCAATCAAAACCTATATTCTCTAAATCACAAACAAATACACAAATCCTTGATTTCTTCAATCAAAGGACCAAATCAAATCTCAAAGTCATTTTAACACAAAATTAATTCAATTAAGTATCAAACAACCTAAGATGCCATTCTAATCACAATACAACTCACAAACAAATGTAAAACCTAGAATCATAAAATCTAGTCAACATAAGTCCACAAATTGAGTTTCAATTGGAATGATAATCAAGCTACCTTTTCAAATAGCTTTCATAAAACAATAACATATATAGAAGAAGAAACCCCAAGCAAATGGAAGGTGAAATAACAAGAAATCCCAAAGTTGAGACTCAAACCTCAAGTTCTGCAGCTGGTACGAATTTCAGTGTCCAACCACTTGAAATCACGATCAATCAGCCACCAAATCACTTGGAGATGTTAGAGGACTCAAATACGAACACTCTCCAACTTGAATCACTCAAATCCGACTCCGGATGAGGAAGATATGGTGTTTTGAAGTTTGGAAAAATTGGAGAGAAGTGTATACGGGAATTCTGAAATTTTTTGCTTGGAAATTCAAAATGAGAGAGAGAGGGAAGAAATAGGAGGAGAGAGAGAGAACATTTCGACCAATCTTGTGGTGCCACGTCACCCCCAAGCCGTGGGGGGCGCGTGGCCCACACGGGAGCAGAAGGGGCTCCAGGCCGTGGGGCCCACGGCCTCAACCACGGCCAGCCCATGTGGCCCACGGCCTGGGCTGTCCTCTCCCGCGCACTCTCGGTTCGTCGGCCCGTATCTCGAGCGTCCGAACTCTGAATTCGAATCCGTTTTCGGATTACGAACCGTGACTCTCTCACACACAAAAACGACTATACAACTTTGAAAAACGGTTGAGAAATCATCTCGGAAATCATCGATGAAGTCAACACAACGTAAGAGAACGTAAAGTGGCATAGTCAACACGTTTGGACTCGAAACCTTATGAATGAGTAACCGAAACGACCGGAACTCAATAAGGCATTGAATAAGAACATGTTCAAGTCCTAAACACAAAATACGGAAACATATAAACACAAATACACACACATATGCTAGTTTCCGGACATAGTCCTAGAAAATGCAAAACACAAAGTTTATTAACTAAAAGTGAATGCATGAGCATATTTTGCCAAGTGTGTGAAAGTGAAATGTAAATGAAATAAAATCATGAAGGGACACACAAAAATGATATGTGTGGGTGTGTGCCTAGCCTTGTAAGAGATAAGAGGTCATGTATACCTTTGTAGACCGATAATGTCCGAAACTCTTAAAAGCCGGCAACTTGAACGAATAATGGTTGAGACGTCCTTCGTCTTCGAAATCCTTCATTTACTAACCACTAAACATTACAAGTAAAACACGTTTTGATATGGAATTAATGCCAACACTAATTATCAACCTTACAGATTTGCATGATCCTAGGAATAATAGAGCACATGTACCAAAGACCACTAAGAAAGCTAAAATTGTTGCTAAGTGGATTAGAAAGAATGAAAATGTTTGCCATGTTGCACAAATAGCCTTGAAGGCAAATTCTTCTAATTTTTGGTATTTGGATAGTGGGTGCTCTAGGCACATGACGGGAAACAAGAGTTTCTTCGAGACTCTTGTTATGGAGGAAGGTGGATATGTCACTTTTGGTGATGGATCCAAAAAGAAGGTTGTAGGGAAAGGTTCCATTTCCGTTCCCGGTTTACCCTCCTTATCCGATGCTTTATTTGTTGATGGCTTGAAAGCCAATTTAATAAGCATTTCACATCTAAGTGATGAAGGATATTCCGTCTTGTTTAGTAAAAATGATTGCTCAATCCTAAAGCCCGATGGACAAACCTTATTGAAAGGTATGAGATCTAGCGACAATTGTTATTGTCTTGAGGCTAGAATAGTCTCAAACAATGTGTCCATGGATGAGCAAGTTGAGTTGTGGCATGAAAGACTTGGCCACATGAACTTTAGGGATTTAAGAACCCTTGGAAAGTTCGAGTGTGTGCGTGGCCTCCCTAAGCTTGGGAAGAAAGCTAATGGTATTTGTGGACCTTGCCAACAAGGAAAACAAACCAAAAGCATGCACAAAAAGGGCAAGTATCTCTCCACCAAGGAGCCCCTAGAGCTTCTCCACATGGATCTCATGGGTCCTTTGCAAACCGAGAGCTTAGGTGGAAAGAGATACATTTTTGTTTGTGTTGATGATTTCTCTAGATTTACATGGACATATTTTCTTAGAGAAAAATCCGAAACTTTTGATAAGTTTAAAATGCTTTGTACTAAATTGCAAAATGAAATGAATTCTAACATTAGAAGCATTAAACGGATTAGAAGTGACCATGGGAGGGAGTTTGAGAATGCCTCTTTTGAAAGCTATTGTGATAGCCTAGGCATCTCCCATGAGTTTTCGGCTCCTAGGACACCTCAACAAAATGGAGTTGTTGAGAGGAAGAATAGGGTCCTCCAAGAGATGGCCCGTGTGATGTTGCTTAGCAACAATGTCCCTAGGAACCTATGGGCCGAAGCCATCAACACGGCTTGCTATATAGGAAATAGAGTGTTCCTAAGGCCCGGTACTAGAAACACCTCCTATGAGTTATGGAAAGGCAAGAGGCCAAATGTTAGCTACTTCCACACCTTTGGGAGCAAATGCTACATTTTAAATGACCGTGATCAACTTGGCAAGTTTGATGCTAAGAGTGATGAGGGTATCTTTATTGGCTATGCCTTGAATAGTAAAGCCTATAGAGTTTTCAACTTGAAGACTCGAACCGTTATGGAATCATCGAATGTTATCATTGATGATACAAGGCTCAAGTCCAAAGACCATGAAGAGGAGGATGTTTTAGAGGATGACTCTCCTTTGGAGAGGGTTATGGTGACTCCTAATGTTGGGACATCTAATGAAGTCACACAACCTAGTACTAGAGTTCCTAACTTGGACTCTAATGAACCCGCTCCATGGGTTAGAAGACTCCATAACAAAGAGGATGTTATTGGAGATGTTAATGAGGGTGTTAGAACTAGGCGTCAAATAGCTAATCTAATTAGCTTTACATGCTACACCTCTCAAATAGAACCCAAAAAGGTTGATGAAGCCTTGAATGATGAATTTTGGGTTCTTGCCATGCAAGAAGAGCTAAACCAATTCGAAAGGAATGAGGTTTGGACTCTAGTTCCTAGGCCTAAGACCACTAATGTCATAGGCACTAAATGGATATTTAGGAACAAATCCGATGAGGATGGCAACATAGTGCGGAACAAGGCTAGACTTGTAGCACAAGGGTACTCTCAAATTGAGGGTATCGACTTTGAGGAGACTTTTGCTCCCGTTGCCCGCTTAGAGTCCATTAGGCTTCTCTTGTCCATCTCTTGTGTGCACAAGTTCAAATTGCACCAAATGGACGTCAAGAGTGCCTTCCTCAATGGCTTCTTGCAAGAGGAAGTGTTTGTTGAACAACCTAAGGGGTTTGTGGATGCACACCACCCCAACCATGTTTATCGCCTCAAGAAGGCACTATATGGGTTGAAACAAGCACCGAGGGCTTGGTATGAGCGCCTCACTCAATTTCTTGTTGACAATAACTACACAAGAGGTAGTGTTGACAAGACACTATTCATCAAGAGAGACAATGATTAGTTTTTCATAGCTCAAATATATGTTGATGACATAGTGTTTGGCTCCACCAACAACACCAAGGTCCAACAATTTGTTGATGTCATGTCTCATGAATTTGAGATGAGTCTTGTTGGTGAGCTTAGTTACTTCCTAGGTTTGGAAATTAGGCAAATGAATGATGGGATTTTCATAACCCAAGCCAAATATGCTAAGAACCTAGTGAAGAAGTTTGGTTTAGAAAATGCCAGACGTTGTGATACACCCATGAGTACCACTTTGAAGCTAAGCAAGGATGCTAGTGGTAAAAGTGTGGAACAAACGTTATATCGTGGCATGATAGGAAGCTTGCTTTATTTGACCGCAAGTAGGCCCGATATATCATTTAGTGTGGGTGTGTGTGCTAGGTACCAAGCGGATCCTAAGGAGTCCCATCTCTCTTCCGTGAAGAGAATCATTCGCTATGTGAATGGGACATCCAACTATGGGATTTGGTACTCTTTTGACACTAATGCTAGTCTTGTAGGCTTTAGTGATGCGGATTGGGCAAGAAATTGTGATGATAGGAAGAGCACATCGGGCGGTTGCTTCTTTCTAGGCAACAACTTGGTGTCTTGGTTTTGCAAGAAGCAAAACTCGATTTCCTTGTCCACGGCCGAGGCCGAGTACATAGCCGCGGGGAGTGGATGCACACAACTCCTATGGATGAAGCAAATGCTAGTAGACTACGGATTCAACCAAGGTACTCTCACTCTCTTTTATGATAATATGAGTGCAATTAATATTTCCAAGAATCCGGTGCAACATTCTAGAACTAAGCATATTGACATCCGCCATCACTTCATTAGAGAGCTTGTTGAAAATAAATGCATAATACTTGAACATGTAGGTACTAATGATCAACTTGCGGACCTATTTACTAAACCCTTAGATGCTACTCGATTTAAAACTCTTAGTAGATCTATTGGGATATGTCTTGTGGAGTGATGTGTTCTATGATTGACCCCATATGGGGAAACTCAAGCAAAGAGAGCTATTTTGCATTCTTGTAACTTGCAAAAAATTTGAAATAACTTATGCCTCTTCTTTTGATTGCTTGAGTAAGCTTGGTTGTACATATGTATATATGTTTTCAATTCTATAAGTGTGAACCTTGCTTGTCTACAATCCATGTCATATTTATGTTCAAACATGCATATTTGGACTAGGAGATTTACATAGGAAGTATGATGTGAATGACCTATAGTTATCTCCATGACATGATGATTCTTTAATAACATGCTAATGATAAATGAAAAAGCATGAAATTCATACAACATGCTCACATGAAAAGCATGAATTGATGATTGCATATTCTTAAAATGCAAAACTTGTGTGAAAGCTAATGAGACTCAAAATGAATAAAGGATCTTGTATCCGTTAACAGGAATTTACATTCCAAATGTCTCTCTTTCTTTATTAGTTGAACATGGTTACCATCATACGGATATCTTATCCGAAAAAATCAAATAGGGTGCAAAGTCGCTCATGCCATGTTTCGCTTATAAAGTTGGATATAGTTACTCTTAAATTGAAATCAATAATCTCTATATCCTTGCTTTTCCCATGACATTGGTGAAATTGGTTTGAATTCTTATTAGAAACCTTTGTCATTTGCTTTGCCAAATACCATTGTATTTTGGACTTGAATGTTATATGTCTTGTATGCAAAGCATGTTGGATTCACACATTTTCACAAATAAATCTCCTTGTTTCTCTCAAATTAATTGAAGTGCATAAAGTGACTTATATGTATATGCAAATCTTGCATGCTTCTATCTCTCGTTGCTATGAGTGACCCGGTTGGGGACTACTCCTTTGCCTATATCATGACAAAAAGGGGGAGTAGGATATGGTAAGGGGAGTTGCAAAATATAGAAGCTATTGTGCACTTTGGGGAGAACATACATTGAGGGGGAGTAACCCGTTGAGGGGGAGCATTGCATACACATACATTTCATAATGTTGTGCCTATATTGTAAATGCAAATGCGTGTTATTGTTCTCACATGATTAATCTCACACTTTACTTGTATTGGAAATGCTAGAAACTTTATTTTCAGGGCTTGATTGTTCTACAAGAGATTGAAGACTTGAAGTTTTTACTTTCTTATCTCTTTGTAATGTAGATAATCATTGTAGTCCCGTAGTTTCTAATTCTATATGAGGAATCAATGTGAGTGGTGGTTTTATCACGAAATAGCCAAAGGGGGAGATTGTTAGGATTCCCGTTGTTTTTAATTGGCTTATTTCGTGATCAAACCACATGTGGGGATGCTTTGTAAGGGTAGCTTAGATGTTGTTGTTATTGCTTAGGCCCTTTTGAAGACCTCACTATTGACAAGCACCAAAGGTAATATTCTAAGTGCTTACTTGTCTTGAAGAGATAGATGCACACACTCACAACTCATGCATATGTTTAATCCTTGTATGTTGTGTGTCTTTTATGTGTGCCTTAATGCTCATTAACATCTCTTCTTGCATGTTAGGTTGATTGCATCTTGCATTGCCCATTGCCTCTTCATGCACATTTTTAGAATTCAAGCTTTGCATTGGGCGTTGTTCAAAGCGCTCTACAAAGCGCTGTTCGAACAGCGCCCATCACACCTGGTGCAAAAAATGTGATTTAAATGCATCAGGTCTGATGCAATTTTCATGGGCGCTGTACGAGCGCTGTACAAAGCGCTGTTCGTACAGCGCCCCTCTGTTTCCTCGTGAAAACAGAGCAAGGGCGCTGTACAGGCGCTGTACAAGGGCGCTCTACGTACAGCGCCCAAGGCAAATATGGGCAAACTTATCAAAACGACCACACTTTGTTTTGGCCCCCTATATATATGCCACTTTGACTTTAGGTCAATCACAAGAGTTCATATTCAGATTCCATACTTAGGAGATTTTTCAAAGAGAAGAAAAATTCCAAAGAACTCATTTTTAATTACTCAAACACTTGTTCCATGATCATCAATCATCATCTAGCATCATCTTAGATCATCTAGATGACATCTTGCATGGATTCTTCATCATACTTTACTTGGTAAGCTTTTCACTAATATCTTACATATTTTGTGTTTCTCTTATTTAGCAATCTCAATTTAATTACTTGTATGTGATTTTATATTCCTTGAATACAAGATTGAGATTAGTATGATGTATGTTTGAGAAGTTGTATTGTGCTAGCATATTAGGTTTTGTGCTTGATATTGATTAGCTAAACTAATTGACATGTCATTT
The DNA here is from genome assembly GCA_030490815.1 of Acer saccharum. Taxonomy (NCBI): domain Eukaryota; kingdom Viridiplantae; phylum Streptophyta; class Magnoliopsida; order Sapindales; family Sapindaceae; genus Acer; species Acer saccharum. The sequence continues at coordinate 5,069,708 of CM059875.1, read as the reverse complement.
AGTTTTGATATCTAGGATTGTTCTTAATTGCATATTAATCATCTTAGATAAGCATATAGGGTTTCCCTTGCTCTATGTTGCATTTTGGATATTTTCACATATTCACTTAGGGTTGTATTCTCTTCAAGAGAAGCTAAGTCTTGTGTGTAGCAATCGGGATTAGGTTGCTTAGATCGCAAGCAAAATCGGACTAGGTTCACTCATACCGGGATTAGGTAGGTGTGTGATTACTTCCGGGATTAGGTTGTAATCGTTTGCACATTTAGTGGATTCGAGGTTCGAGTGTGGCTTACTTACATAGCCCGTGGTTTTTCCCGTGAGGGTTTCCACGTAAAAATCAAGTGTTAATTTAATTTCCGCACCATATTACACTTGCTTGTTTATTTTATCTTGAGGGTAATTTCGTAATTTTGACTAACACGAAAAATTGGGTAAAAAGCGTAAAATCTATTCACCCCCCCTCTAGATAGTTTTATACACACCGTGCTATAATTAGTTTCAAATTGCAAGGCTAAAATTGAAAACGCTGGTTGTTATGTTAACAATTAGGTGGGACCTAGTCTAACTAGTAAATGGTGCGAACTCCCAAAGGAGGCGTAACATTTATGGGTGTTGGATCACCGTTGAATTTTATGATTGAGTTATTTATTTAATTCAAGATAAATATTTAAAAGTGCTTTATCATGATTATTTACTTATATATGTTTTGTTTTATTCAGAAATCATGACCCCATCACTTATGAACATCCTGAAAGATAACACTTTAACTGGAGATAATTATGTCACATGGAAAAGGAAAATTGGGTTGTTGCTGCAAAGTGAAAAACATAAGTTTGTTCTAACTACTCCTAAACCACCTGCTCCTAATAATGAATCTAGCATAATGTATGGAGATGAGTATGAGCAGTGGAAAACTTCAGATGATATGGCCAAATGTTATATTATGGCCACTATCTCCGACGTGTTGCAACAGCAGCATGAAGGAATGGAGTCCGCTGCTGATATAATGATGTCTCTAGAGGAGATGTTTGCTATGAAGTCCAGGATGACTAAGAGAGAGGCAGTGGCTGCTTTTATGAATCTTAGAATGAAACCTAGACAAGCTGTGAAAGATCACATGATGAAAGTCATAGCACATCTCAACATTGCTGAACTGCATGGCACTGAGATAGATGGTGAGACAAAGATTGATATGGTTGTCAATTCATTGTCAGATTCCTTTGATCAGTTCAAATTGGACTACACTTTGAACAAAAAGGAATACACCTTACAAGGCCTGATGCAAGATGTTCAAAGTGCTGAAAAGATCCTTGTGAAAGGCAAAGGTCAAGAGATTCATATGGTTGGTAAAGCTGCTATTGTTAAGGCCCGTCAAAAGGTCAAGAAACAACAGAAGAAAAAGCAACTTGGGCCTACCAAGAAGGAGACCAAGAAAGTAACCAAGATCAAAGGGAAATGCTTCCTTTGTGGTGAAAAAGGACATTGGAAAAGAAATTGCCCAAAGTCCCAGAATAAGAAGGAAGAAAGTAATGTGAATTATCTTGAAACATGTTTTTTGGCAGATTCTACAGATTCTTGGATCATAGACTCTAGAGCCACTAATCATGTTTGTTATTCCTTGCAGGGGTTCCAAGAAAGGAGAAGGCTGAATAAGAATGAAATCAATTTGCGCTTGGGCAACGGAACGTTAGTGTCTGCAAGTGCAGTGGGAGATATTAGAGTTTGTTTGGATTCTAGAAGGCATTTAGATTTGATAGACGTTTATTATGTACCTCAATTCAAGAGGAATTTAATTTCAGTTTCTTGTTTGAATAAATTTGGATATTCGGTTACTTTTAATAAAGTTTTTATTATTAGTAAGAATGACAAAATTATTTGCCAAGGTACATTGGAAAACGGTCTATACTTTTTGCATAGAAATATCTCTCACTCGTTAGACACAGAATTAAGGGAACCTAATCATAAAAGAGTAAAATTATCAATAGATGAAACCTACCTTTGGCATTTACGCTTAGGTCATATTAACCTTAATAGGATTAAAAGATTGGTAAGTGACGGACCTTTAAGTGACTTAAAGGTTGATGATCTACCAACTTGTGAATCTTGTTTGGAAGGTAAAATGACCAAAAGGACGTTCTCTGCCAAAGGTGCAAGAGCCACTGAATGTTTAGGATTGATACACACTGATGTATGTGGACCTATGAGCATTCAAGCTAGAGGTGGATATGAGTACTTCATCACCTTCACAGATGATTACTCGAGATTTGGTTATGTGTATCTCATGCGACATAAGTCGGATGCTTTTGACATGTTCAAAGCATTCAAAGCTGAAGTGGAAAATCAGCTTGAGAAACACATAAAAATCTTGAGATCTGATCGTGGTGGAGAATATCTATCTGGTGAGTTTCAGCAATATCTTATTGATAATGGGATAGTTTCTCAGTTTTCTGCACCAGGTACTCCTCAACAGAATGGGGTAGCAGAAAGGAGAAATAGAACTCTTTTGGATATGGTTAGGTCTATGTTGAGTTATTCAACGCTTCCTATTTCTTTTTGGGGATATGCTTTACAAACTACTATATACATTCTAAACGATGTACCATCTAAGTCTGTTCCTAAAACACTGCATGAGTTGTGGATTGGGCGCAAGGCTAGTTTACAACACTTAAGGATATTTGGTTGTCCTGCGCATGTGTTAAAAGGAAAGACAGAAAAGATGGAGTCCCGTTCGGAAACATGTATATTTGTAGGGTATCCAAAAGAAACTAAATGATATTATTTCTATAGTCCTTCAGATCTTAAAGTATTTGTTTCGACAAATGCTAAATTTCTGGAAAAGGACTATATGAATGATTTTGTGCCTAGAAGTAGAATTGTCCTGAATGAGATGTCAGGAGATACAATTCCACGAGAGGTTACACAACCTAACCCAATTGTAAGTTCCGATCCAACACAAGATCAACAACCTACCATTCCTCGTCGTAGTGGGAGGGTTAGAACACAACCCGAAAGATACATCGGTCTGGGAGAATCAGTGGAGAATCTCCCGGACGACGATGATCCCTATACGTACAAGGAAGCTATGGAGGATGTTGATAGTTGCCATTGGCAAAAGGCAATGCAATCTGAGATTGAATCTATGTTCGATAACAAAGTCTGGTCCCTTGTAGACATGCCTAAAGGGATAAAACCCATTGGGTGCAAGTGGGTATACAAGAGGAAAAGAGGTATGGATGGAAAGGTGGAAACCTTTAAAGCTAGATTGGTAGCTAAAGGGTATACACAGAAAGAAGGTATCGATTACGAGGAAACCTTCTCTCCTGTGGCCATGCTTAAATCCATTATGATACTCTTATCCATTGCAGCATCTTTAGATCTAGAGATTTGGCAAATGGATGTCAAGACAGCTTTCCTTAATGGAAGTCTTGACGAAAGCATCTACATGATGCAACCAGAGGGATTCATTGAAAAGGGCCAAATGGAAAAGGTATGCAAGTTGCAGAAATCCATATATAGATTAAAGCAAGCATCCAGATCCTGGAACATAAGGTTTGTTAGGTTGATAATTAGTGTTGGCATTAATTCCATATCAAAACGTGTTTTACTTGTAATGTTTAGTGGTTAGTAAATGAAGGATTTCGAAGACGAAGGACGTCTCAACCATTATTCGTTCAAGTTGCCGGCTTTTAAGAGTTTCGGACATTATCGGTCTACAAAGGTATACAAAGACCTCTTATCTCTTACAAGGCTAGGCACACACTCACACATATCATTCTTGTGTGTCCCTTCATGATTTTATTTCATTTACATTTCACTTTCACACACTTGGCAAAATATGCTCATGCATTCACATTTAGTTAATAAACTTTGTGTTTTGCATTTTCTAGGACTATGTCCGGAAACTAGCATATGTGTGTGTATTTGTATTTGTATGTTTCCGTATTTTGTGTTTAGGACTTGAACATGTTCTTATTCAATGCCTTATTGAGTTCCGGTCGTTTCGGTTACTCATTCATAAGGTTTCGAGTCCAAACGTGTTGACTATGCCACTTTACGTTCTCTTACGTTGTGTTGACTTCATCAATGATTTCCGAGATGATTTCTCAACCGTTTTTCAAAGTTGTATAGTCGTTTTCGTGCGTGAGAGAGTCACGGTTCGTAATCCGAAAACGAATTTGAATTCAGAGTTCGGACGCCCGAGATACGGGCCGACGAACCGAGGGAGCGCGGGAGAGGACAGCCCAGGCCGTGGGCCACATGGGCTGGCCGTGGTTGAGGCCGTGGGCCCCACGGCCTGGAGCACCCTCTGCTCCCGTGTGGGCCACGCGCCCCCCACGGCCTGGGGGTGACGTGGCACCACGTGATTGGCCGAAAAATCTTTTCTCTCTCCTCCTATTTCTTCCCTCTCTCTCTCATTTTGAATTTTTAAGAAGAAAAATCAAGTTTTCCCGTCAGCCCTCTCCTCTGAATTTTTAGATTTTCGAAACACCATATCTTCCTCATTCGGAGTCGGATTTGAGTGATTCAAGTTGGAGAGTGTTCGTATTTGAGTCCTCTAACATCTCCAAGTGGTTTGGTAGCTGTTGGATCGTGATTTCCAGTGGTTGATCACTGAATTCCGAACCAGCTTCAAAATCCGAGGTAATGGTCTCATCTTAGGGATTTCTTGTTATTTGACCTTCCAAATGCTTGGGGTTTCTTCTTCTATATCTATGTTATTGTTTTATGAAAGCTATTTGAAAAGGTAGCTTGATTATCATTCCAATTGAAACTCAATTTGTGGACTTATGTTGACTAGATTTTATGATTCTAGGTTTTACATTTGTTTGTGAGTTGTATTGTGATTAGAATGGCATCTTAGGTTGTTTGATACTTAATTGAATTAATTTTGTGTTAAAATGACTTTGAGATTTGATTTGGTCCTTTGATTGAAGAAATCAAGGATTTGTGTATTTGTTTATGATTTAGAGAATATAGGTTTTGATTGATGTAAATCTCAAAACCTTGCTCTATATTTTTGTCTAGTATATTGATTGATTTTAATCTCATATATCTAGCCTTTGATTGTATATTGATAGCATCTTGAATTAGGACTTAATGAACATTTTGTGATTCAAGTGTTATGTGTGTGAATGAGACTTTGAGTGTATGTGTTAGGTGTTTCACATGTTTAGGTTTCTATTCATGTATTTTTGCATCTAGACTTGATTAATTGTGTTTTCACATGTTTAGGTCTATTTGTGCCATAGAATGTATTGATCACATGTTCTATGTTGAAATGAATGTTTGCATCATTTGCATTCACATGATCACACTAGGAAGTCCTTGTAAAAGGCATGAAGTCTTGGTTAGAGTCGGGATGACTCGGATAGCCAAGCAAGAAGACTTTCCTAGAGTCGGGATGACTCGGATAGGTAAGCAAGGAGTCATGGCTAGAGTCGGGAGGACTCGGATAGTCATGCATGGGAGGCTCCCTAGAGGCAAGAGTGCCTTGGATAGGGAGTTGGCTAACATATTGGTAGGCCTAGGCGTATGGTTAGACATAGACTCCGATAGAGCGGGGTACACGGGATGTGTATGCACTCTTGAGGAATTTCTAATCTTCCATCGATGTTGGTTGAGTGTGTTGTCCAATATATGGTGGTTCCGCATCATTGAGGGATTTCATACTTTCCAATAGGGTTGGGTAGGCTTAGACTTCACTAGGTTGGGTGAGCTAAAGATTGGTCACTTTGTGAATGTTCTATGTTTACTTTCCAATAATATAGTACCCAATGGTTGTAGTTCAACCCGTGGATGTTTCCTCCTTGGAGGTTTTACCATGTTAAAAAATCCCTTGTGTTAATTCTTTCTATCTCTTCTCTTATATTTTAATTGTATATTTTATTGTCTTGATTCATAATATTCACTTGTGATGTATTGTGAACCAAGTCTTTGTATAGTGTGATTAGTGTACTCATTCTATAGATCAATTTGTATCTTTGATTCTTTTGTATATTGTAATATTTGTTTAGTGACATTTTACTCACTCTTGTAACACATTGAACATCTTATGAAATACAAGCTTATTTTGTTGTTATGTTTATTTGATATTTTACCTCACATGACTTGTTGATATACTTAGACATTTCTCTTATGATTGTGTCATTGTATTGTCTATGTATGTCTACCTTGGCTTATTGTGTTGTGTGTAAGGCTACCTTGAGGGACAAACGGATGTTTGTTCAAGGGTTTGAAAAAAGGTGTAAAAACCTATTCACCCCCCCTCTAGGTATGCTTTAAGCAATTTAACTTCGTTTGTGTACATTCAAGGTTTGATCAAGCTGTCAAAGGTTTTGGATTTATTCAGAATCCTGATGAACCTTGTGTATACAAAAGGATTAAGGGCGACAAGTTGGTTTTCCTGATTCTTTATATTGATGATATACTACTCATTGGAAACGATGTAGGTGTATTGACATCAGTAAAAGAATGGTTAGCAAAACAATTTGATATGAAGGACTTAGGAGAAGCAAGTTTTATTCTAGGTATCCAAGTAATAAGGGATAGAAAGAATAGAACGATTGCATTATCCCAAGCTTCATACATAGACAAGATCTTGTCTAGGTTTTCCATGCAGGATTCCAAGAAAGGTATGTTACCTTTCAGACATGGAATCAAGCTTTCTAAGGAACAAGTTCCTAAGAATGAGCATGAAGAGCAATTCATGAGTAGAGTTCCATATGCCTCGGCAGTTGGAAGTCTCATGTATGCAATGCTCTGTACTAGACCAGATATTTGTTTTGCTGTTGGCATAGTTAGCAGGTTTCAATCGAAACCTGGTCCTGATCACTGGACGGCAGTCAAGCATATTTTCAAGTATCTTAAGAGAACGAGAGATAATATGCTTGTATACTCTAGAGGGGATTTGATTCCCGTTGGGTATACAGATTCTGATTTCCAATTAGATTCTGACTCCAGAAAATCCACATCAGGGGCTGTGTTTACTATTGGAGGAGGAGCAGTCATATGGAGGAGTATCAAGCAATCTTGTATTGCTGATTCCACCATGGAAGCTGAGTATGTTGCTGCATGCGAGGCTGCCAAAGAGGCTGTTTGGCTCCGCCAATTCTTGATTGACTTGGAAGTGGTTCCTACTGCGAATAAGCAGATCACTATCTACTGTGACAACAGTGGAGCAGTGGCTAATTCGAAAGAACCAAGAAGTCACAAGAGAGGAAAACACATTGAAAGAAAGTATCATCTTTTAAGGGAGATTGTTCAAAGAGGTGACGTGACGATTACAAAAATCGCGTCAGCAGAAAATCTAGCGGATCCCTTCACAAAGGCTCTACCTCAGAAGAGTTTCGATGGGCATCTAGAGAACATGGGCATGAGAGATATGACACATTTGCTATAGCGCAAGTGGGAGATTGTTAGGATTATGCTCAATAGCAAGAGTGTAATATTGTAATTAACAATCTTTTTCATATTAATAAAGTGATTTCTGGTTTAACAAATCGTATAGTATTTATAGTTTAATATTATAATTGTCAAAGTAAATAATCATAAGGTCTAAAGACTATGAGAAAAGAAGAATTGTTCGTACATCTGGATATGTATGTGGTAGACACAATTCTTTAGTTAGTCTTGAATAATGTTAACAACTTAAGTTAAAGGTTGGGCACCTTTATCTTGTTAAAGTTGTAGAATTCTTTTACTAGCATTTGAGTGGGATCAAATGAGATATGATGAGTCTAAAATCATCGGAGTGTCTTCGAGTAAAAGAATCTAGTGCACTGGGTCCATTGAACTGGATCACAATGAAAAGCTTTATCTAGAACCGTCAATAGATAATAGTCTTTTCATTATCAGGACAATCGGAGAGTCTATCTTAATCCTAAGATAAATGATGGACTTATGGTTGCAAGTGATATCATTTGAGTTATCAATGAGTACGATTATATCGCATAGTCTATCCTCCATAGTTTGGTGATATTCATTTGTTAATCGATAGAGGACTTCATTTATAGATATGGACATCGTGGCTCCATTTAATAAATGAGAGTATAATATCATCATATGGATGTTTTGAGGTAATTGGATATTAAATCTCCACGTTGTGTTTTCGATAGTGTCTATTGAAAACATGGCTTCTGGACAAGTCAAAATATCCAAGTTCAAAACGTGGTCATATGAGTAAATATGGTAACTTGGAGAGTTATAGGCGGTCTATGAACTCTTGGCGATTACTGATATTAATCACGAGGATACACTATCTCCAACATGATTGTCTAGGGTATGAATGAGGAACATCTTCCTTTTCTATCTTTATTTAAGAGTTCAATTTTAGCTCTTTAGTGGAATGAGTTAAAATTAATGGATCGGACCTAAGTGAATTATTTGTTGATTGTGATTAGGTTGTGTCTATTGAAGCTTAAATTTAGATAGCCCGCCAAGATCCCCAATCCACACGGACTTGCATGGATCACTTGATATATTCTACCGGACCAATTTAAAGGTCCATCTAGAATTGCATTTAATATATTAAGAATATAATTTGCACATTATTTATGTAATGGGCTGCTCAATTATATTAATATATTAATAAAAGACATGTGGGCTTGTTTCTTTTAGTAAGAATGGGTCTGGCTCACATGTGGGCTTTTTATTTAAAGTCCAGTGGATTAAATGAAATAAGAAAATAATATTATGCCCAATTTTAGACAAGTGGGGCGGCAAGGTTAATATATTAGCCTATATATTATTTTGTTTTCATTGTTTAATTAAATAAGAATTAATTAATTTATTAATTAATTGTTTAATTAACAAACAAATCTTTTTCTGAACAGGAAATATATTTCCTAGAGTTATACTATTGCTAGTAGTATACTAAAAGTAAAAGACTTATTTGGTAAAAAAATAAATAATTAATTTTATTTATTTAATCAAATAAGAAGTCTTTTAATTTAGTCAATTAAAAAGAATAAAATATCTATGAGTTGGATTAGGGTTTGAAGTCTATTCTTTGATGGAAATTAGGGTGCAACACAAACCCTTTTAGGAGTGTGATTTGCGGCAACCCTAGTGTCAAAAAGGAGCAAGATTTCGGCAACCCTAAAAGACAAGGAGAGGAAAATTTCGGCCACCTATATATTCCCACATATAGAATTCTGCCACCCTAGTTGTTCTTGATACAATTTTCTTCTTCTTCTCAATTCATAGAAAGTGATTTTATTTTACTAAAAACATAAAAGAGTGAATAGATTATTCTTTGATGGTACACTAATTGCTTGTTCATCAATAAGCTTGTGTGTACAACATCGATTTAGGTTCACGCGAGTTTCGATCATTAGATTGAGAACTCAAAAGTGACCGGAATAATCTTAGACTTCTTTTGATTGTTTTGTGACTAACAAAAGAAAAAGAAAAGTTTGTTTGTCCATTCTCAGGTTTGCAATTCAAAGAAAAGGGAGACCACGCTCCTAGGTGATCCACGTTCGTGCTAGGATTGAAGATCTTGCGGATTACCATCGACGTAAGTCAATCGGATCACGCGACAAAAGGTATTCTTCTTTTGTTGATTGTATGTATGTTTAATTAATTAAAGAGTTAAGGTTCATAAAAAGGAAAAAATTTTAAAACTACTAAATCTCTTTTTAGTCTCGCTTCCGCTGCGTTGACTGGTATTTTTCCCTACACTTGGGACATGTCTCTTAATTCTTCAAGTTCGTCCAAACTTTGGAGTAGCATACTAACATTGTGATCTTGGTCGTATAACCGAATCCTTGGAGAAATGTAGGATTTTTCCACCGAGAAGACGGCTTCCGTTCCAAATGCTAATGAAAAGGGCGTCTCTCCTGTAGAGGTTCTTGCGGTTGTTCGGTATGCCCATAAGACTTCATGAAGCTTGTCTGTCAAGTTTCCTTTCTTTGCGACCATTTTTGCTTTCAGAGTGTGTTTGATCACCTTGTTCACTGCCTCAGTCTGCCCGTTGGTTCGAGGATGAGCGGGAGAGGCGTAGTAGTTTTAGATCTTGTGATCTTTGCACAACTTCCTGAATTTCTTATTATCGAACTGAGTATCATTGTTAATGATGATAGTACTCGGGATCCCGAACCTATATAATATATTCTTTTTGATAAAGTTAGTGGTGTTTGCCCTAGTGATGTATACGAGCGTTGCCTCCACCCATTTGGTGAAGTAGTGCACCACCACTATTGCGTCTTTTGCTTCTCCTTTCACCCATGTAGGCATCGGTCCTACAAGAACAAGGCCCCACATGGTGAACGGCCAAGGAGATGTGAAGCTTATAAGCAACTCGGGTGGTTGCCAAATATTATTGGCGATCTTCTAACAGGTCTCGCAGTTTTTCTCTAACTGTTGAGTGTCGACAAACAGAGTTGGCCAGTGGAACCCTTGCTTGAGTATTTTGTGTGCCAGACTCTTACCCCCGGTGTGGTTTCCGCACACACGGCTATGGACATCCTTTAGGATCTGTTTGGGTTCTTCATCCCCTACGCATTTTTGCAATGCTTAATGGTGAATCAGGTCGACCTGTACTTGATGCGCTTTGCCTCAAATGTGTCTTCTAGTAGAATATCTTCTTCTATGTACCTCATAATTTGAGTTGTCCAATTGCTTGACTGCCCTTGGATTTCTACTATTATGAGATCTTCAGGTTCAGATATACTCAGTCTGGCTAAGTGTACAACCGGGATCGTCTTGGGTCTAATGCATGTTGTTACAGATGCTAGTTTGGATAGAGCATCTGCTTTCTCGTTTTCTTCTCATGGGATCTGAGTGATCTTGTACTCTTTGAAGCACCTGAGCAACCTCTTTGTTGCGTCCAAATATGCTATCATACATTCATCTCTTGCTTGGTATTCATCTAAGACTTGATTGACTATAACTTGTGAGTCATTGAAGATTTCTATCTCATTCGCTCCTAGTGCGATGCACACTCTTAAACTAGCTAGCGAAGCTTTATACATGGCTTGGTTGTTGGTTGCCTTGAAGTTAAACCATATGGCACATTCTACGGCATCCCCTTATGGGGTAGATATCATTATCCCCGCCCCGCTGCCATGGGTGCGTGATGAACCATCCACATGTAGTCTCCATTGGAAGTTCTTCTCTTTCATCGTTCTTCTCACTTCCATCTATGGCTCGGTGAATTTGGCCGTAAAGTCTGCCATTGTCTGTCCCTTGAGTGATGCCTTTGGCGTGTATTTGATGTCAAACTTGCTCCGCTCTATCGCCTACTTTGTTAGTAGCCCTAACAATTCTGGTTTCTTTAGGAAATTTATGCAGTCCCGAATTATGGTGTAGAACCACCACAAAACTTGAACAAAAGACTTCAAACTTACATGGAGAAGATAGAGAACTCCAACATGAAGATTCTCCAACTTGAATCACTCAAATCGGATGAGAAATGAGAAAGTTACGGTGTTCAGAAGTTGAGAGAATTTTGAGAGAAAATTCTGCACTTTTTCTCCTTAGAATAGAAAATGATAGAGAGGGAATATTTAAAAGAGAATGGGAGGGAAAGTGAGGTGGAGTGTGAATCACCAATAAAGGTCTACCACATGGGCTCCTCATGGAGGTGCATGGCCACCACGGGGGCAGGGAGTTGCCCTTCTCGTGGTGGCCACGCGCCTCCATGGAAAGGAGCCCTTATGGCCTCTTTCCACTTTGCTTCCCTCCTTCGCGCATCCCTTGTGTTTTTCGATTGTTCTCCGGCCTCCGAACTCCAAATTCGAATCTACTTTCAGATTACGAACCATAACTCTCTTACGCACATGGACGACTATGAAACTTTGACAATAGGCTTGGAACTCGACTCGATAAACAAGGACAAAAACCATAGACGATGAATGCACAAAAATTTTCGTAACTTCAAACTTGGAAATCGAAAACTAATGAATGAGTAACCAAAACATTTGGAACTCAATGATGAACAAAATGGAACACGTTCAAGTCTGATACCAATAAAACACAAACAAATAAACACAAGATCATAAAAGTATGCCATTTCCTAGAGATAGTCTTAAAACATGCAATTTTACAATGTTTGTCAAATTAAGTCTAATGCATGTGCATACTAGAATATGTGTGCGAATGTGTTATACCAATTTAACGCTACGATACAGGGACACAAATGTATGTAATGTGTGTGTTTGCACTTATGCCTTGCAAGAGGAAGAACAATCTCGTTACCTTAGTATATGAGTAAGCACCTTTCCTCTTGACGACAATCTTTGCATGAGAAGTTGTCCAACTTCCTTGAAGCTTGATATATCGTGAATCCTAGACAACTAAACAATAAAAAGGAAGTGTCATTTTGATATAGAATAATGCCAACATAACTCAAAATCCTAACATAAAACCGCTTACAACCTTCAAACTTGATTTCACAACTAAATTTATGATGTGACATTCACACCGTTGGTGAAAGAGATGACCCCCAGCTTGAGGGACATTGTTGGCTAAAAACAAGTTAATGGATGCAATGTTTGATGATGCATTATCTAATGTGAGGGAAAGCATGTGTCTAGTTAGTCTAAAATCATTTAAAACATCAGAAATAGCATTATAAATATTTTAAGCGATATGGGCAAAATCCATGGGACGAAAACCAAGAATTCTTTTTTGGATCTTCCAATTAGGATCTAATAGTGTCCCTTGACACATAAATAGTCCTATTTGGAACGTGCGTTCCAAATATCGAAAGTTAGTGCAATAGAAACACTTAAACGCTCTAATTGAGCAACCAATTTGAATCAGTTGGATTTAAAACATTTTAGCAAATCGCTTCTAGTGGTGTTTCTAGACACAGCTGTAAATTGCGGGTTGAATGCATTTTTGATAAACTTTTCAAAAAAAGGATTGTCATCGAAACCAGTCGGTTGATTGGTTTGTGCAATATAACGTGCCATGCATTCCCTAGCATTGGCATTGTCATATCTCCAGCTGGTAATGGACCCATCTAGGTTCCATTGTAGTTATGTCTGTCTAGTAGTATCTACCTGACTGTGATAAAGCATGCATGAATCTATATGCCTTTTCAAATTTCCTGTTCCTTTCTTAGTATCGGACAATAATTTCTTACAAAATTTACAAAGAGCCTTAGATATTACCTGACCATCCGGGCCAGTTACGTCTTCCGAGTTAAAACATTCCCATACCACATATTTTAACTTTCTGGTTCTAGGTTTTGATGTGGTTGACCTCGGTGTCGAGGCGGAAGGACCGATTTGTCCTTTAGTATCTTCCCCAACTTGACTTCCTCTTCTAGTGGCAAAATTTGAAAGTCATCATTGTCCAAGTTTAGTCCATCTTAGAAATAAACAGGAATTCTAGTAGGATTCATTTCCTACAATGCATAATAAATATATAAAACATTAAATTAAAAACTAAGCAATTAATATTAAATATACTAAATAGAAAATCATAAATATTAAAATTAAAAGCTAAGCAAATAAAAAAAAAAAATACTAAGCATAAATATTAACATTAAGTAAAAACTATCCCATAAATATTAAATATACTAAACATAAAATCATAAATATTAAAATTAAAAGCTAAGTAATAAATATTAAAAATACTAAGCATAAATATTAACAATAAGTAAAAACTATACTATAAATATTTAATATACTAAACCTAAAATCATAAATATTAAATATACTAAGCATAAATATTTAATATACAAAACATAAAATCATAAATATTAAAATTAAAAGCTAAGCAATAAATATTAAATATACTTGAAATATATAAACTAAGTGTCTAAACCAAATTAATCGTCAACTATTTCGATTAGTCAATAGTAATTGCAAACACCTTTAATCTCTAACACAAATCATTATGTAAAATAACTGCGGAAATAATCTAAATGACACAATAATTTTTTTTACGTGAGAAAACCCCAAAATGGTAAAAAAAACTCATGGGCATAATTGCCAATCGAACCCTCAAATCCACTATTTGTAAATATGATTGCAATCTAGGTTGACTGCATCACACCTATATGATTACTAATCCATCTTTGCTACCCGCAGGCCTTCCATAGTGATTCTAGGCTCTTGCTTGCAAACTACCCAAGATAAATACAAGACTTAACTCTCAAAGAGAAGAGATAAACAACCTAATGTGAATATTAGTAATATTCAAAGTACATATATGCAATGTCAAACATTTAAGCTTATTTAGCTATGGATGAACATTTCAAACACTCCTAGATATCAATATGTTGCTATATGACATGCATACAACTTGGCTATATGTGTAAATAAAACTCTATATGCAATAGCTATCACAAACAAATCACAAAACACAGCACAAAAACTAATCTTGATACTAGTCAAGTCACAAAGGAACTATCTTGTAAAGTAAGAACATGTGAAAAGTTGAAGATGATGTTCTAACTATAAGTCATGTGAGCAATAAAGAAAACCCATGAAAAATCATACCTATAAGATGCTAGATGATGTATGAATCATGAAAGGATGATTGGTGTTTGTGTTTTGGATGATAAAAATCAAGTCTTGATGACTTTGCTTTGAAGACACTCTTTGGCTCTCAAAAGTTGTAATTTTTGCTCTAAAAAACTAACCAAGAATATCAAGACATATATATATATATATATATAAGACCTAGACAAAGTGAGGTAATTTTGGGAAAAACGTTTCAGCTTCCCGTCATGTGTGCTGGTCGAGTAGCGCATGACCAGCGCACAACCTCTGTCCAAGTTGCGCTGGTGTGAGCTGCGCATGACGACCAGAGTATGACCAGCGGAAAACCTCTGCTCGAGTTGCACTGGTTGCTGCGCTGGACGAGTAGCGTAATGCACGAGTGTGCATGGGTTAGGGGACCAACGCACAGCACAGTTGCACAAATCAAACATAAAAAATGGTGCAAGTGTGAATAGTGAAATACATACACACAAGAAGCAATAATCACACATGCATGCTAGAGAAGTGTGTGTGTACAACTAAATATTTTCAATTAACAGTCAAGACAAGTAAGCTACCTTCCTTGAAGCACTTGAGGTCCACAATGAGGTCCATTGGCATTTAAGGAGAATTATTCAATCCTAAACTACCCTTATATATTTGAACCCCATTGTGATTTTGTTAACGAAATAAGCCAATCAAAAAGTGAGGCATTCATAATCTCCCCCTTTGGTTATTTCGTGACAAAACCACTACTCACATAGCAACCTCACAAAAACAAAAATGGTTGGTCAACAAGTTTTTCTACATTACAATAAAGCTCCTAATCTAAGTCTTGAACATCTTCAAGTCAATCCCAAGCTTGTAGAAAAATCCAACCTACACACAATCAACAAGAAAGATACCTTCCAAGAGCAAGTGTGTGTGAGGTGCTTATAACAAGTGAGAGCATTTGCAATTGCCTTAACAAAAATAAAATAAAATAAAATAAAAAAATAAAGTAATCATGCAATGCAATGCAACTCCCCTTAAATGCAACATCCTAAAAAAAATGGGTTATTCTCTCTCAACTCTCTCTAAATGTGATGTCAAAGATGATACAATCTCTCACAACCTTACTCCCTATTTGTTGTGAGATAGGCAAAGAGAGTCTCCCCTAATAGGTAAGCATTAGCAAGGAGAGCTTGTAGCACAAACACATATGCATAGTCATATAAGAAACTTTATGCAACTCAATTAAGTAAGAGAGATTCAAGGAGTTTTATTTAAAGAAAATGTGTGACAAAGATGCTTTGCATGCAAGACATGTTGCATTCAAGTTCAAAAACAATGGTATTTGGCAAAACAAACAACAAAGGTTTCCAATAGAATTCAAACCAATTTCACCATTTGTCATGGAATAAAGCAAGGGTATAGATTTTAAGCATTTCAATTTAAAGAGCAACTATATCCAACTTTATAAGCAAAACAAAACATGAGCGACTTTGCACCCTATTTGATTTTTCCGGGTAAGATACTGGTATAATAGTAGCCTTGTTCAACTAATAAAGAAAGAGAGACTTTAGATTTTAAGATCCTTATTTATTTGAGTCTCAATATTGCTTTTGCACACATATTTGCATTCAAAATAAAACAATCATCATTTTCATTTCATACTTTTTATCTTAAGCATGTCATTAAAAAGAATCATCATGTCATTGAGATCAATTATAGGTCATTCAAAAAGTACTCCCAAAGTAAATCTCCTAGTCCAAAAATGCATGTTTGAGCATAAATATGACATGGATTGAAAGTAAGACAATGTAGCACACTTATTAAGAAAAAATACATATAAGCATGTACAACCAATCATCTCAAGCAATTAAATAAGAGGCGTAAAATTTATCAATGTAGCACAATGCATGATCATGCAACTTTGCTCTCTTTGCTTGAGCTCCCTATATGGGGTCACGACATACCATTTCAACCCAAGTGACAAATCCCAATAGACTTGCTAAGGTTCCCAAATCTAAGAGTGTCTAAGGGTTATGTAAACAAATTCGCTAGTTGGTCATTTATTCCCACATGTTCTAATGCAATGGTTTTGCTCTCAACTAGCTCTCTTATGAAATGGTGTCTAATGTCAATGTGCTTTGTTCTAGAATGTTGGACAGGATTTTTTACCTTGCTCTAAGCCATAATCGACTAGCATTTGTTTTATCCACAATAATTGAGTATAAGCACTACTGGTGGTAATGTATTCCGTCTTGGCCGTGGATAGGGAAATTGAGTTTTGCTTCTTGCAAAACCGAGATACAAGATTGTTCCTAAGGAAAAAGCAACCGCCTGATGTACTCTTTCTATCATCACAATTTCCCGCCCAATCGGCATCACTAAATCCAACAAGACTTGGATTAGTGTCAAAGGAGTACCAAATCTCATGATTTGAGGTACCATTCACAAACCAAATGATTCTTTTCATCACAACAAGGTGAGATTATTTGGGATTAGTTTGGTACCTAGCACAAACACCCACACTAAATGAAATATCGGCCCTACTTACGGTCAAGTAAAGTAAGCTACTTATCATGCCCCGATATAAGCTTTGCTCAACACTCTTTCCATTAGCATCTTTGCTTTGCTTCAAGGTAGTGCTCATGGGTGTGTCACAATGTTTGGCATTCTCAAGGCGAAACTTCTTCACTAGGTTCTTTGCATATTTAGATTGTGATATGAAGATCCTATCATGCATTTGCTTATTTTGCAAGCCTAGGAAGTAATTTAGTTCACTAACCATGCTGATTTCAAATTCATGAGACATGACATCAACAAATTGTTGCATTTTAGATTTGTTGGTGGAACCAAATACAATGTCATCAACATAAATTTGAGTATGAATAGCTCATCTGTATTGTACTTGATGAATAATGTCTTGTCATCACTACCTCTAGAGTAGCCATTGTCAACAAGATAAAGAGTGAGGCGCTCATACCAAGCCCTCGGTGCTTGTTTCAACCCATATAAAGCCTTCTTGAGGCGATAGACATTAGAAGGGTGGTGTGGATCCACAAACCCTTTAGGTTGCTCAACAAACACTTCCTCATGAAAGAAGCCATTGAGGAAGGCATTCTTGACATCCATTTGGTATAATTTGAACTTGTATACACAAGAAATGGACAAAAGAAGCCTTATGGACTCAAGGCAGGCAACGGGAGCAAAAGTCTCCTCAAAGTCAATACCCTTAATTTGAGAGTATCCTTGTGCAATAATCTTAGCTTTATTTTGCACAATGTTGCCATCCTTATCGGATTTGTTCCTAAACACCCATTTGGTGTCTATGACATTGGTGTTTCTAGGTTTAGGAACTAGAGTCCAAACTTGATTTCTTTCGAATTGGTTTAGCTCTTCTTGCATGGCAAGAACCCAAAAATCATCATCCAAGGCTTTATCAACCTTCTTGGGTTCTATTTGAAAGGTGTAACAAGTATAGCTAATTTGATTAGCTATTTGATGCCTAGTCCTAACACTCTCATTAACTTCTTCAATAATATCATCTTTATCATGGAGTTTCCTTGCCCAAGGAGTGGGTTCACTAGAGTCCAAAGGAGGAGCTCTATTAAAAGGTAGATCAACCTCTTCATTTTGGTTTGACTTCATACCACTTGAAGTCTCATCACACTCCTTCAAAGGAAGGTCATCTACATCCTCTTTATGGTCATCATGTTTGGGCCTACAATCATCAAAGACAACATTTGATGATTCTATAAGGATTCCCATTCATTGATTGGCTTATTTTGTGGACAAACCACATGTTGGGGTTCATTGTAAGGGTAGCTTAGGTATTAGTGTTCATGTTCAATGCCCTTTGAAGACCTCATCTTGATAAGCACCAAAGGTAATTTCTTTGTGCTTAATTGCTTTGAAGAGATAGTTGCACACACTCACAACTCATGCATAGTGTTTAATTCGTGTATGGTGTGTGTCTTATTTATGTGCATTAATGTTCATTAACATCTCTTCTTGCATGCTTTATATGATTGCATTTTGTATGTCCAAATGCCATGTCATGCATAGGCTTAGGATTTCATTGTCGCAAAGGGCGCTATTTAAAGCCCTCTACAAAGCGCTGTACGAACAGCGCCCATATTGACCTGGTGGAAAATGGCCTTTTAATGCATCAGACCTGATGCATTTTATTGAAGGCGCTGTACGAGCACTGTTCAAAAGCGCTATACGTACAGCGCCTATCTGAAACCTTAGAGGTTCAGAATTGTGGCGCTATTTAGGCTCTGTTCAAAAGCGTTGTTCGAACAGCGCCAATGAAGAACAGTATTCATTTTCCTAGGAAGGCACTGTACGTATAGCGCCCAAGGCAATTTTTGTGTCACTTATCAAAACGCACAACTTTGGTTTTGACACCCTATATATATGCCTCTATGCCTTTAGGTCAGTTTGCTGAGTTCAAAATATCATATATTTTCCTTAGAATATTTTTCAAGTGAAAAATTCTCAAAGAACTCACCTTTAACCACTCAAATCAAATCCTTTGTGCATCAAATTTCATATTGCATCTTCTATGTCTATATAGAATGCATCCATGCATGGTTTTGGATCATAACAACTTACTTGGTATGTTCTTCACTAATATCATCTATTTTAAGTGATTTTCATATTAAGACATCTCTTTGATTACTTGTATGTTTTTAGATCATATGCTAAATACAAGTTAGGGATTTGTGATTTAATTGATTGAGTGTTGTATTGTGATAGCTATCTAGGTTTTGCTTAATCTTGATTAGCTAAGCTATTTGACATGTCATCTAGTCATTGATATCTAGGATTGCTTTTATTGATATATCATAATCCTAGATAAGCATATAGGGTTTACCTAGCTCTTTGTGTATTTTGAGTATTTTACATATTCACATAGGTTGCATTATCTCTTCATTGAGAATTAAGACTTGGGGCTAAGATTGCTTAGGCCTCAAGCAATTGGACTAGAGCCATTTTTAAAGGCCCGCATGGTAGAAGTGGGGGGTTATTGACCGGAGTGTTAAACGAGGTCTACATAGGTTGTAAACTCCATTTCAATTAGTGGATTTCAAGGTTCGAGTGTGGTGCACTAAACAACCCATGGTTTTTTCCAATGGTTGGGTTTCCACGTATATATCAAGTGTTATTTAATTTCCGCACCATATTACACTTGCTATATTATATTGACTATTAGGGGTATTTTCGTAATCTTGACTATAAACGAAAATTGGGTAAAATTAGTTAAAATCTATTCACCCCTCTCTAGATAGTTTTATACACACCGAGTATTTGTTTCAAATTCCATAACACTTCGAGTCTTTAAATTGAAAACTCCATAGGTATTGCTATTGAGTGCATAACCAATGAAAATACTCCTATCACTCTTGGCATCAAACTTGCCAAATTGATCTTGGTCATTAAGTATATAGCACTTGCTCCCAAAGATGTGGAAGTAGCTAACATTGGGTTTCCTACCCTTTCATAACTCATAGGATGTTTGTTTAGTCTCGGACCTAAGGAAAACTCTATTTCCTATACAACAAGCCGTATTGATGGCTTCGGTCTAAAGGTTCCTAAGGATTTTGTTGCTAAGCAACATCACACGGGCCATCTCTTGGAGGACCCTATTCTTCTTCTCAATAACACCATTTTGTTGAGGTGTCTTAGGAGCCAAAAACTCATGGGAAATGCCTAAGCTATTACAAAAGCTTTCAAAGCTAGCAATTTCAAACTCTTTCCCATGATCACTTCTAATTTTCTTAATGCTTATAATGTGAGAAGTTTTCTCATTTTGAATTTTAACACAAAGCATTTTGAATTTCATAAAGGCTTCAGACTTCTCTCTAAGAAAGTAAATCCATGTGAGTCATCAAGTACAACAAGAATGTACCTTTTACCACATAAGCTTTCGGTTTGGATGGGACCCATAAGGTCCATGTGGAGAAGCTCCAATGACTCTTTGGTGAAAAGGTATTTACCTTTCTTATGCACACTCTGGGTTTGCTTCCCTTGTTGGCAAGGTCCACAAACTCCCTCAACCTTTTTCCCAAGCTTGGGAAGGCCTCTCACAACATTCAACCTATCAAGGACTATCAAGTCCCTATAGTTCATGTGGCCAAATCTTTCGTGCTACAATTCAACTTTCTCAAAAGTAGACAGGTTACAAGAGATGAGATTAAACTCAAGACAATAGCAATTGTCACTTGATCTCTTACCTTTCAACAAAATTTGCCCATTTTCTTTTAGAATAGAGCAATCAATTGTGCCAAACATAACCGAAAGCCCTTCATCACTCAAATGTGATATGCTAATAAGATTGGTTTGCAAGCCATCTATATCAAAAGCATTGGGCAAGGAGGGTAAACTGGGAATAGATATATTACCTTTCCCTATGACCTTTTTCTTTGACCCATCACCAAAGGTGACGAATCCACCATCCTCCATCATAAGAGTTTTAAAGAAACACTTGTTTCTGGTCATGTGCCTAGAACACCCATTATCAAGGTACCAAGTTGTTAGGTTTTTGGTTTGTCTTGGCATGTATTCCATATCAAAATGGTGTTTATCTTGTATTGATTAGTGGCCGTTGACAAGATGATTCCAAGCTTCAAAGAAAGACTCGGCCACGGTTCATGCAAGATGGTGTCTTGTAAAGGGGAATAAGCTTCATTGCTCATCAAAGGTATAATTGACCTCATTCCTCTTACAAGGCATATGCACACACACAAAATTCATTCATAAGTGTCCCTACATCATTGTACACCATTTATATAACACATTCACATAGTTTAGTATGCTCATGAATTGAACTCATATTGACATAAATTGTAGAATTGCATGTTCTAAGACTATGTCTAGGAAATGGCATACTTGTGTGTGATCTTGTATTTATTTATTTTTATTGTATTTGAACTTGAACATGATCTCATTTGATTCCTTATTGAGTCCTAGTCATTTCAATTACTCATTCATTAGGTTTCAAGTCCAAATGATGTAGCTACGCTACTTTGCATTCTCATTCCTTGAGTTGTCTTCGTCATCATATTCCGAGATGAATTCTCAACCTTTTATCAAATTTTCATAGTCATCGTTGTGTGTGAGGGAGTCACAATTCGTAATCCGAAGATGGATTCAAAATCAGAGTTCAGAGGCTTGAATACGGTAGAAGAATGCGAGAAGAGCGCAAGGGAAACAAGCTTTGGCCAACAGCCAAGCTTGTAGGCGCGTAAGGGAGGTCGTGAGCCTCACGGCCAGGCAGTCCCTTTACCCCCATGAGCCTCATGCGCCCCTCACAGGATGCTAAGGTGGCACGCTCCCATTTTCCCATTCTTTCTCTCTCTCTAATTCATTTAAATCACCTCCATTCCCTCCCATTTCATTCTAAGAAGAAAAATTAGAAAAGCTCAATTGCAGAATTTTCTTTCAACTTTTTCTCACCTTCCAAATACCATAACTTTCTCATACAAAGTTGGAATTGAGTGATTTAAGTTGGGGATTGTTCATAATCAAGTCCTCTACCTTTTTCAAGTGGTCTTGCAGCTGTTTGATTGTGTTTTCTGGTGGCTTCAGCTTCAAAACCAGCTCATGAATTTGAGGTAGTTGTTATATCTTTGAGTTTTCTTCTTTTATAACCTTCAATTTGCTTAGGGTTTATTCTTCTATATGTATGTGTATGTATGGTGAATGCTATTGAGAAAGATAGCTTCATAATCAAACCTAATCAAAAGTCTAATTAGAGACATATGTAAACTAGTTTCTAGGATTCTAGGTTTTTCACATGATGAGATTTGTATTATGATTAGTTTGATATCTAGGGTTATTTGTGGATTGATTGATGTATTTTATGATTAATAACCTTCACATGTGCTTTGATCCTCTAATTGAGCAAATCTAGGATTAGCACTTGTGTAATTGTATTTAGAGGCTAATAGGATTTAATTGATTATTCATTATATCATTGCTCTAATTGTTGGCTAGAATATTCATTGAACACATTTTGTGATTCTAGCATTTATGTGTATGTTTGTAACATCTTGAATTTGTGCTTCATGTATATGATTTATTCAAGTGTTATTTGTGTTAATAAATATAGGAGTTATATATGTTAGGTGTTTTCACATGCTCTAGGTTTAATTCATATTTTACATCTAGACTATTTTGACTTGTGTTCTCACATGTTTTAAGTCTAGTTTCCATGGAATGTAATGATCATATGTTCTATGTTGAATTGCTTGTTTGCATCATGTGCATTCTTTTGATCACACTAGGAAGTCCTTGTAAAAGGCATGAAGTCTTGACTATGACAAGGTGTCTGGATAGTCAAGCAAGGAAGACTTGGTTAGGACAAGAGGTCTAGATAACCAAACAAGAAGTCACGGATAGGATCGGGAAGGTCCGGATAGCTATGCATGGGAGGCTCTCTAGAGGCATGAGTGTCTTGGATAGGAAGTTGGCTACATTATTGGTAGCCCGGGCGTTTGGTTAGACATAGACTCCAACAAAGAGTGTTGCATGGGATGTGCATTGGCTCTTGAGGAATTTTTAATCTTCCAACGATGTTGGTTTGGTATGGACTCCAATATATGTTGGATTCACATCATTGAGGGATTTTGTATCTTTCAATAGGGATTGGGTAGACATAGACTCCAATAGGAAGTAGATCAAGGTTGGTCACTTTTGAGGAATTTCTAATCTGTCATCCAATATATATAGTACCTAATGGTTGTAGTTCAACCCGTGGATGTTTCCTATTTGGAGGTTTTACCAAGTTAAAAAATCTCATGTGTCAATTCTTTCTATCTCTCTCTTTCTTATTTGTTTTTGTGTATGTTTTAATCATGTTGCATATTATTCACTTGTGATGTATATTGGAATAAGATTTTGTTAAGTGTGATTTATAAGCTAATTCATTTTGATCATAATTGTGAATATAATGCTTTTATATAATGTTATCTTTGTGTATAGTTATATTTGGTTATACATGTAATACATTGAACAATATTGAAATGCAAGTATTTTTTGTTGTTAAGATTTTATGTTATTCTTCCTCAAGCAACTTATTAATATATATAGACACTACTTAAATGATCACATACTTATCTTATCTATGTATAAATATTTGATTTATGCGTTGTATGTAAATCTACTTTAAGGGACAAACATGAGTTTGTTTCATGGGATTGAAAAAGACGTAAAAACCATTTCACCCCTCCCTCTAGGTATGCTTTAAGCAATTTAACTACGTTTGTATACTTTCACAAGTGTTGGAGGCATTGGTTTTCAAGGCTACTTGAGCCACATCACAATAATACTTATCATTTCTATTCAACCTAGGTGCAACATGGAGCCATGAGACCATTACCTCTAAATTTCCTAGGTGCATGCTTTTTGGCTCTTCTAAGCATATTTTTCTCAATCATTCTTTCTCTTCTACATGATTTAATATACTTAAAGCAATTTGGCCTAATGTGGCCGTCAATTCCACAATAATGGAAAGTGAAATTCTCTTAAGCAATAGTGTATAATATACCTAAAGGGGGGGGGGGGGGGGGGGGGGGGGGGGTGAATAGGTATAGGCCCAAATCTCTTCCAATATTAAAAATTATGAGGAATATAACAAAGAAAATGCACACTTGAAATGATATAGCAATTGTATCGTATGAGTCAATACATGTGAAAATAAATATACAAGAGATACATTCAATACATGATATGGAAGATAATGAAAAGTAAAGCGAAAATAGACACAAGGATTTTTACGTGGTAAAACCTCAAAGAGGAAACATCCACGAGTTGATACCACAACCACCGGCAAAGCAATTCACTATGAAAGAAAGAGATACACACTCAATGCAATCAACTCCTAGTCTATCCATAAGACCTAGTGAATCACTATCCTACTTCCTATCCAAGGTGAGTCCTTCACTTTTAGGAAGCAACTTCCTATCCAAGGCTCTCAAGCCTCTAGAAAGATTTCCTTGCTTAGCTATCTAGATCTAAAAATCCTAGTCAAGCTTCCCTAGCTCAACCATCTGAAGTATCACACTCCTAACTAAGATTTTCGCTTAATTATCCGGATCCTCTTGATCCTAACTAAGACTCCTTGCTTGGCTATCCAAAATCCTTTCCTAGCCAAGTCTTCTTGCTCAAGACAAAGTTACACACACTTCAATCAAGAGACTTCAACCTTTCTACAAGGCAATGATCTAAGTGATGCAAATGATGTGAATCACAATCAAATAAAGCAAGATGATCAATCAAGCTATATGAGCATGCTTAGAGACATTCTAGGATATGCTTTCAACAAACAATCACAAATGTACCTAGAAAACAATGCATGTAATAACAATAAGAACAAGATATGAATATTCAATATATCACACAAAAATCTTAGTTCTTAGATGATGAAATTAAACCTAGAAAATAACATGAGGCACATCATATACAACATTTCTAGAATCAATTTCAAGATTAGTCAAGTTTAGCTAAATATGTTCAATTGAGATCACAAGGCTAAAAATCAACAATCAATAGATCAACCACCCCTAGAATATGATCTAACAATATTCTAAACACATATCATCTATCAATTAGGAATATTAAAAGAGATGATCAAAAGATGAAGTGAGAAGAAGAAGTTTCACATATAAAAGTTGAGTCACGGACTGAAATCAGCTCATTGCGAAAACTCACAAACTTAAATGACTCTAAAAATGCTTGGAGTTTGTAGCTCTCTTCAAAATCAACCATTTTGGTTTTTGAATCACTCAATTTCGATTTTGTATGAGAGAGATATGATCAAAATAAAAAAACAAAAATTGAGAGCAAATTTCTGATGTTCTTTCTTTTTCAAATTTTCTTCTTAGAATGAATGAGAGGGAATGGAAAGCATTTAAAAGAATTCAAGAGAGGGAAAAAGCAACCAATCAAAAGATGACACATCACCAGCCACGTGTGGCACACGTGGGTAGAGAGGTGTGCTGGATGTGTGGCACCACGTGGACTCCAAGCTTGGCCTTTGGCCATGCTTGCTCCTCTCGCGCTCCGCTTGCGTTCTTCAACCGTATTCGGGCATCCGAACTCTGAATTCGAATCCGTTTTTGGATTACGAACTATGACTCCCTCATGCACAATGAAAACTACAAAACTTTGACAAAAGGTTGAGAATTTATCTTGGAAAACGATGATGAAGAAAACTCAACGAATAAGAACGCAAAGTAGCGTCACTACATTGTTTGGACTCGAAACCTAATGAATGAGTAACCGAAATGACCGAGACTCAATAAAGAATCATATGAGATCATGTTCAAGTCCAAAAAACAAGAAACACAAACAAATAAACACGATGTCACACAAGTATGACATTTCCTAGAGATAGTCCTAGAACATGCAATTCTATAATGTTTGACAATATGAAACAAATGCATGTGCATACTTAAATGAGTGTGAATGTGTTATATCAAATGTTTGCACAACGATGCAGGGACACACATATATGAATTGTGTGTGTGTGCGCTTACACCTTGCAAAAGGAAGAAGGATCTTGATTCCTTAGCATCCAAGAACGAGCTTTCCCTTTTGAAGACGACATTTGTATGAGACGTTGCTTTCCACCTTTGAAGCTTCTTTTCTTCAAGAATCACCTAAGCAACTAATCAATACAAATAAAGAGAGTTTTTGCAATGGAATCAAACCAATAAAGATCTAGGATCTTACAATCTCCCCCTTTGGCTATTCTATGGCAAAACCTCATCCTCACCATGCAATGTTCACTCCAATAAACTCAATGTTGATTGCATTCTCTCATCCTCACATTACAAAGAGATCCCTAGAATAAAACCGTAGACTAAAAGATCTTCAAGTCTTCTTGAGTCTTCAAGAATCCCTTCTTTGAACTTCAAAGTACCTATGAGAAAAGAAGCAAACCAACAAGAGATCTTCTTCTAAAGAAGAATGGTGAGATATCATCAAATAAACAAATAACAAGACTTCCCTTATGTCATACAAAAATGCATTATCTCAAGTGAATAAATGTTTTCATATTAAAGCTCTTCCTAAGTCTCTCAACCTTGTTAAGCCAAGAATTCTTGTCCCCCCCTAAATACGAGAATTCTTCACCTTAAGACAAAGTCTCCATAAAAGCACAAAGAGGTACAACACTCACACATTTGGAACATTTTTCCACACATGGTGTGAGGTATACATTTTTCTCCCCTATTTCAAACATAGATTCCTCCATATCAAACATGGTGATGTATACAATTTTTCCCCCTTTTTGTCAAGGAATAGACAAAGGACACAAGAGATAAAGAACGAGATATTAAGCAAACAAATCATATAGAAAGCGAAGTTGAATAAACTAAAGCTCCCCCTTAACATATGCTCCACATATTATCACCAAGTTGATTTGTTCACAAGGGATACACACATTCACACATTCAAGCAATAAGAGAAAATATTTCATCACTTTTCAAAGTCCAAGAGAGAATCATAGATTTTCATTAATCTCTCAAAAATATTCTCACATTGCTAATGAATCAAGCACATAAGCAAAATGTGTGTGTGTGAATGCTTCGCACATATATAGTAGGAGTAATTGTGATATCAACATGCAAACAATTTCCACACCTATCCATCTAAAGCATTTCCAAAAATAGGTCAAATCGATATTCATCTGGGTTTTTGTTTTAAAAGAATAGTTATCAACATTTGAGCATGTGTGTGCATATGGCTCGTTTACTCGTTTTTATTTGTCAACCCGAGCTTTTCACAATTATCAACTATACACCATTAAGCCTTTTATTTTTCATTTCTTTTAAGCTTAGAATCAAAGATTTTTTTTTTTTTTGATGATTGTTTTCAACACTTCTTTGATTTTTCTAACATAAACATATACACCTCATGGCGGTTTTCACTCATCACAATGGCATAGCCTTTTCCTACATTGGGCGGCTGCACAACCAAGGTGTGTAGCCCTTTCAATGAGGGTGCTCGTTGAATACTATGTAGTGCCGAAGCAAAATGGATACATACCAAAGGTCATCTATCATGTACTTAGCAATAAACTTCTAGATTCATCCATAATCTACAAACTTTCAACCACATATACTCAAAAACTAAAACATATAAGAGAAGCATTAGTGCACTTTTCAAAAATAAGATTTTCAAGCTCAAGTGCATGATCTAGAAACAATAAAAGATACTTGTTTAAGATCACTACTTCTCAAGTGAGTAGCTCTCAAAGATATTGATATACAAATAAAGTTTTGCTCATCAAGCCACTCACAATCACACAAAGATATCAATCAACACAAATCATGCCAATGGACATTCTAAGAGTTTTAAACCTCTCTTTGTCCATAGGCTTGGTGAACAAATCCACAAATTGATTTTTAGTAGGCATATGCTTTAGAGTAACAATAAAATGTTCAACTAGGTCTCTAATGAAATGATGCCTAATATCAATGTGCTTTGTGCGTGATGCACACATAGAGTTAAAATGATGAAATAGAAAGCAAGCTTTTA
Source organism: Acer saccharum (assembly GCA_030490815.1). NCBI lineage: Eukaryota > Viridiplantae > Streptophyta > Magnoliopsida > Sapindales > Sapindaceae > Acer > Acer saccharum. The sequence continues at coordinate 5,041,737 of CM059875.1, read as the reverse complement.
TAGTAGAGAAATGCATTAGCAAGCTTTTTCATCAATGAAAAGTCTCCGCTCTTTTTATGAGCTCTCTTGGCTTGTTTGTCCCCATGACAAAAAGTTGTTGGTGTGTCATCTTAAGAGAATAAAGACTTAACTTTTCAACTCAAACACATACAAAAATGACTTTATCTAAAATTCTAAACAAATTTTTTCACCAAATAAATTTCAAAATTTAACTTCTTAAAAGTTAATCAACAAATTTTGACTATCATAGCAAATTATGTGAGATAGCTAAGTTCATGCCAAGTTATAGAGATACAAAGCTAGCTAGCTAAATTTCTTAACAACTTGACACTAATCTTCAAGCTAACTCACATGTGCAACTTACTCTAATGGTAAGAGTACTCACCCTTGACCAATTTGGTCTTGGGTGAACCTACACAAACACTATCAAGATTCTTATTGACAATAATGTTGAAACTAGAATAAAGTTCTTCCATCTCTTGATTCACAAGAATATCATTGATACTCTTCTTTTCAACATTACTAGCAACACATGCATTGCCAAATTTTGCAAGGTTTCCATTCTTCACAATCCGGACATTCTTAACATGCTCTTTTGACATTATCATGCTTTTCATACTGAAAAGCTTTAGCATGCTTAATTGAAGTTCAATCTCTTTATCCCTAGATGCATTTCCTATTTCGTTATATTCAATATATTTAAAGCATTTGAGCTTGATATGACCTACGGTATTGTAAAAATGACATATGGGAATAAAATGAGAAATTTTACCTTCCGGGATTGGAGAAGCACAAATGGGAGTTTCAAGGGGTACTTGTTCTTCAATTTGTTCTTGGTCTTGGAACGTCTCTTCTTAGGAGCTTTCATGTCAACAATGACATTATCCTTGCTTGAAGGAAGTGATGCTTCTATGAGCTTCTCCTCAACTACTAAGTCACTTGAGCTTCCTAAAGACAAACTAGAGATGATCCTATCTCTTTCAAGAACAATCCCTTCAACTTCTCTAAGCTTCTTGGCAAGAGCATATTTTTCACCCAAGAGCCTTTGAGTTGTTGAAACAAACTCATCCACTCGTAATTTGATCAAATCATTCTTCTCATCCACCTCACTTAAGGCTATCTTCAAACTATCTTCAAGACATTTTACCTTAGCCAAAGAACAATATAGAAGGATTCTCACTTAAGCACACTTGATGATTTGTATCAACCTCCTTGTCCAACGAATCTTGACAAACATCCTTTAGGGTAGAGTAAGAGACCGTGAAGGCAACAAAGTTGCTCACAAGCTCTTTATCACTAAAAGACTCATCACTCTCCTCCTTATTAGAGTCCTCATCATTGACCCATTTGGTCTTTGGAGCACTAACACAAACATCATGATCATTTCTCATGGCAATAGTATATCTAAAAGATTAAACATCAACAATCTTCTTTATAAAGATATTACTCATGTTAAACACATCATTATTGCCATCAACAAAAATCTCATCAAGACTATGAATATGATCATGTGAAACACTCTTTTTCAACCAAATCTTCTTGACATTCTTCTTCACATGATTATCATTATCATGCACAACATTCAAAGAGTTATCATTAGAAACATGTTTAGAAGAATGACTAGGAACATTTTTCACATCATACTTTTTAATCCAAGCTTTCTTAGCATGTTCCTTTACAAGATTATTGGCAATGTGCACAAGTTCTAAGGGCTTCTTGGTAGCAATGTAAGTGCTCCTTTTGTGAGACACTTTGGTTTGTTTACCTAATTGGCAAGGTTCACAAACACTTTCTAGCTTCCTACCAAGACTAGGTAGACCTTTAACAATGCTATCTTTTTCAAGCTTGTTGCACTCATGTGCCATGTTGCAAGTTAGAGGATCTATTTCAAGCTAATAGCAATTGTCTATAGACCTTTTGACTCTTAGGACAACATTGCCCTTTTTATCAATTATAGTGCACACATCTTTGTTAAAGCTAACTTCCTTAAAAATTTCACACAAGTGAGTAATGCTTATCAAGTTAGCTTGTAACCCATCAACATACAAAGTATTGCGAAGTTTAGGCAATCTGGGAATACATATTGTTCCCTTACCTAAAACTTGCTTTTTGGTGCCATCATCAAAAGTAACCCAACCTTCATCCTTTGAAACAAGATTCTTAAAGAACTCTTTGTTCCCAGTCATGTTCCTAGAGCAACTGCTATCTAGGTATCAAGAATATGAAGAGTTGGCACGAAGCGCATATTGTGCAACTAGACAATTAGATGTGACTTTTCTAATTCACACACTTTTCACAACATGCCTCTCACTTTTACTTCTAACATGCTTTGACTCAATATTAGGCTTTTTATCATGTACCTTGACCTTATTGGTCACATTTTAAAAAATATCAAACAAAGCATTATCAACTTTCTTATGCATAGTAGAGTGAGGTACAACACAAGATTTAGCAAGCAAGTCATCAACAAGTTTCTTCACAACATGCTTTTCCAAGGTCTTCTTAGGTCTAGTAATAAATCCATACATGGATGATTGCCTAGGTCCATTCAAAGACATATCATGAAAAACATTATCAAGTTCGCATTTTCGAATATACTCAAAGCACCTAGGTCGAAGATGTCCTACCATATTACAATGATGACAAATAGGTATGAATTTGAAAAATTTACCATTTGCATTTGCTTCCAAAGCATTTGGTCTTCTCACATTTTTACCTCTTTGAAGTGCAACCTTTGATGCTCCACCTCTTGCATTTGAGGATGATGCTTTTTTACTTTGATTTTGTTGTGATCTTCCATTTGAGATCCTTGTTGATGTAGAGGCATCTCCAGTAGCTTTCGTTGCTTTACCTTGAGAGAGAGAGAGTACCTATATTTGATTCAACACTTGCTTTGACAAAAGTAGATTTGTTAGATGAAGGGGTTTCCTTCTCATTGATATAACCCAAACCTCTTTTGTCATAATGATGCTTTCCACTTTTAATGGGGTTTTCAACCTTGTTAGAACTAGATGACACCTTGTGAATCATCATACTAGCCTCATCAAGGTTATCACTAAGCATCCTATTTTTAATGGCATATTTCTCTAAGATGTCATCACTTTTCCTAACATCTTCACGTGATTTATTTAGCCATTGTTCATACTTTTTCTCTTGATTTAAGTTCTCATTAAGTTTGGCTTTAAGCATGTTTTCTAACCCTTTAGCACTAACAAGAGAACTATCCCTTTGCTCAATTTCTTGCTTCAAGATGCTAAGTCTATCATTACTATCTTTTAGATTCAATTCTAGACTTCGGATCTTGTCTTTAAGATCATTGAAATCTTTTGAGCCTAGTCCATGATTATCTACCTTTTTATTGAAGGACACATTGACTTTGGACAAACGTTCATTTTCAAGAATAAGATCATTGATCTTTTTCTCATCCAAGTCAATAGGTTCAACAAAAGAAGCCACATAGGAGCACACTTCCTTAATCATGACTATCACAAATAAAACAAAAACATTATAAAGAAATGATCAATCTAAGTGCGTCTAGACATCCGCTTTGATCATTGATCTTTTTCTCATCCAAGTCAATAGGTTCAACAAAAGAAGCCACATAGGAGCACACTTCCTTAATCATGACTATCACAAATAAAACAAAAACATTATAAAGAAATGATCAATCTAAGTGCGTCTAGACATCCGCTTTGATACCAAATGAAATTCCCTTAAGTAAAAGTGTATAATGTACCTAGAGGGGGGGGGGGGGGGGGGGGGGGGGGGGAGGGGTGAATAGGTTTAGGCCCAAATCTCTTCCAATATTAAAAATTATGCGGAATATAATAAAGAAAATGCACACTTTAAATGATATAGCAATTGTATAGTATGAGTCAATACATGTGAAAATAAATATACAAGAGATACATTCAATACATGATATGGAATAATGAAAAGTAAAGCGAAATAGACACAAGGATTTTTACGTGGTAAAACCTCAAAGAGGAAACATCCACGGGTTGACACCACAACCATCGGCAAAGCAATTCACTATGAAAGAAAGAGATACACACTTAATGTAATCAACTCTTAATCTATCCACAAGACCTAGTGAATCACTATCTGTAAGGATTCCTGTTTTGTTGATTGGCTTATTTCGTGGGCAAACCACATGTTGGGGTTTGGTTGTAAGGGTAGTCTAGGTGATTTGTTGAAGATCAAAGACCCTTTCCAAGACCTCAAGAGGACAAGCACCAAAGGTATATCTTGTGCTTACATTGGCTTGAAGAGATATAGTTGCACACACACACAACATGCATAACTCTTATTCTTGAATGTTGTGTTTGTATTTTGTGTGCATTGTGCTTTATTGATTTATTCAATATCTCTTCTTGCATTTAATTGATTGCATCTTATTCTATGAAATGCCATGTCATGATAGGCATTAGGATGCATTCAATACCCACACTTGCACTTCATGATTAGTCTTAAGTGTGGTGTAATTCGTTTCCGTTTGTGTGATCGGAAACGTCCGCGCTTGCACGATGGTGTGCATGTCTTAGCGCGATGGTTGACCACTTGAGAAGGTCTCATTCTTCTCTTGGATAAGTGGTAGTTTTGGTTTGGTTGATTGGAGTAAGGTGTCTAGTTTTAAAAGATTGGATTTCAATGTTTTAAGTGTTTTCAAAACTGACCTTTGCATGGTCTTGTGACCATAACTTTTTATACAAAGCTTCAAAATCAGTTTTGAAAATTTCTGTACAAACTAGACATCCATACCTTTCCAACGGTATATTATTCGTAATATTTCATGACCGTTTGGATTGGTTTTAAAATCTCCAAAGTTACAACCAAAACAGGGCAACTCTGTTGTTGTCTGTTTCTGACCTTTGGTCACTTAATTGACCATAACTTTTTCTACAGATATCAAAATGTCATTCTGTAAAAACGAGTAGAAAGTAGACATCCATACCTTTCCAACGATATATTATATGAAAGGTTTCGATGTCGTTTGGTCATGTTTCGAAGCGCTCGAATGTTGAGTCGCTGCACTGACGCGAGTACCGCGAAAATGCCCATACTTTTTCCATTTCTTCCAAAACGACGTAGTTTCATTTGGGCATTATAAATACATATCTTTCTCATCATTTTGAGAGGAGAGCCACAAAATCAAACCCTAGAGAGAGAGGCTCCTTATTCTTGAGAGAGAAAGAGAAACTTGAGAGAAAAAGCTTAAAGATTACATCTTTATCTCTCTAAACCCATTCCCACATGCACAAATCATCATCTAGGCATCATCTAGGTTCATCTAGCATGTGCTAATGCATGGGTCTTCTTCAACACACATGGTATGATTTGTTGAACACTTTTATCTTACATAATTAGTGTTTCTACTTATCAATTTTATCTCATTTATTACTTGTATGTGTTTAGATTAATTTCTACATACATGATTGAGATTATGTGTTGATTGGGTTATTTATGTTAGCTAGGTTTTCATGCCTATTTTATATCTAGCTAATTAATCTCATTATATGATTGAGATTATTTTTGATAGCTTAATTGATTAGGTCATTATTGCCTAAAAGCTATGCCATAAACATTCTTGTGTGATTTATTTATAACTAGGTTGATAGATTGTTTTTTAATCAACTAGTTAATCTTTTGAATGTTTGTGGGTTTTTTGTGATAGCTTTGTATCTAGGATTGGTTATCCTTTACTTAGCTAAAGTTGTATGCCATGACATATAGCTATTTTCATATCTAGGATTGATTTTATTGTCATCATATAATCCTAGGTAAGCATCTAGAGTACCCTAGCTCTATATTGCATTTTTGGATATCATTGCATATTCACATAGGGTTGTGCATCTCTTTTGAGAGATTTAAGTCTTGTGTGATTGACCGGGATTAGGTCGGACACCGGGAATAGGTGGTCACATAAGCAATTGGACTAGAGCCACTTTTAAAGGCCCGCGTGGTAGAAGTGGGGGGTTATTGACCGGAGTGTTAGACGAGGTCTACATAGGTTGTAAACTCCATTTCAATTAGTGGATTTCGAGGTCCGAGTGTGGCGCACTAAACAGCCCGTGGTTTTTCCCAGTGGTTGGGTTTTCCACGTAAACATCAAGTGTCATTTATTATTTCCGCATCTTATTACACTTGTATGTATTGTTGACTTGCTAGGGGTATTTTCGTAAAATTGACATGCACGCAAAAATTGGGTAAAAATTAGATAAAATCTATTCACCCCCCCTCTAGCTTTATATTAAACACGCCTTGAGTATTTAATTACTTACACTATCCTTCTTCCTATCCAAGGTGAGTCCTTCACTTTTAGGAAGCAACTTCCTATCCAAGGCTCTCAAGCCTCTAGAAAGATTTCCTTGCTTAGCTATCTAGATCCAAAAATCCTAGTCAAGCTTCCCTAGCTCAACCATCTGAAGTATCACACTCCTAACTAAGATTTTCGCTTAATTATCCGGATCCTCTTGATCCTAACTAAGACTCCTTGCTTGGCTATCCAAAATCCTTTCCTAGCCAAGTCTTCTTGCTCAAGACAAAGTTTCACACACTTCAATCAAGAGACTTCAACCTTTCCACAAGGCAATGATCTAAGTGATGCAAATGATGTAAATCACAATCAAATAAAGCAAGACAATCAATCGAGCTATACGAACATGCTTAGAGACATTCTAGGATATGCTTTCTACAAACAATCACAAATGTACCTAGAAAACAATGCATGTAATATCAATAAGAACAAGATATGAATATTCAATATATCACACAAAAATATTAGTTCTTAGATGATGAAATTAAACCTAGAAAATAACATGAGGCACATCATATACAACATTTCTAGAATCAATTTCAAGATTAGTCAAGTTTAGCTAAATATGTTCAATTGAGATCATAAGGCTAAAACTCAACAATCAATAGATCAACCACCCCTAGAATATGATCTAACAACATTCTAAACACATATCATCTATCAATTAGGAATATTAAAAGAGATGATCAAAAGATGAAGTGAGAATAAGAAGTTTCACATACAAAAGTTGAGTCACGGACTGAAATCAGCTCACTGTAAAAATCACAAACTTAAATAGCTCTAAAAATACTTGAGGTTTGTAGCTTTCTTTGAGACCAACAATTTTGGTTTTTGAATCACTCAATTTCAATTTTGTATGAGAGTGATTTGATCAAAATAAGAAAACTAAAATTAGGAGAAAATTTCTGATGTTCTTTCTTTTTCAAATTTTCTTCTTAGAATGAATGAGAGGGAATGAAGAGCATTTAAAAGAATTCAAGAGAGGGAAAAAGCAACCAATCAAAAGATGACACATCACCAGCCATATGTGGAGCACGTGGGCAGAGAGGTATGATGGACGTGTGGCACACATGGACTGCAAGCTTGGCCTTTGGCCACGCTTGCTCCTCTCATGCTCCGCTAGCTTTCTTCAGCCGTATTCGGGCATTTGAACTCTGAATTCGAATCCATTTTTGGATTACGAACCATGACTCCATCACGCATAATGAAGACTACAAAACTTTGATAAAAGGTTGAGAATTCATCTCAGAAAATGATGACGAAGACAACTCAATGAATGAGAATGCAAAGTAGCGTAGCTACATCGTTTGGACTTGAAACCTAATGAATGAGTAACCGAAATGACCGAGACTCAGTAAGGAATCATATGAGATCATGTTCAAGTCCAAAAAATAAGAAACACAAACAAATAAATACAATGTCACACAAATATGCCATTTCCTAGAGATAGTCCTAGAACATGCAATTCTACAATATTTGACAATATGAAACAAATGCATGTGCATCCTTAAATGAGTGTGAATGTGTTTTATCAAATGTTTACACAATGATGCAGGGACACACATATATGAATTGTGTGTGTGCGTGCTTTCGCCTTACAAAAGGAATAAGGATCTTGATACCTTAGCATCCAAGAACGAGCTTTCTCTTTTAAAGACGACATTTGCATGAGACGTTGCTTTCCACCTTTGAAGCTTCTTTTCTTCGAGAATCACATAAGCAACTAATCAATACAAATAAAGAGAGTTTTGCATTGGAATCAAACCAATAAATATCTAGGATCTTACAGGAAGTATGAGTAAAATAGGAGTTCATACCATAGCCTTGTGCAAGCACTTGTGCCCTCCTTCTATTTTGAGTTGCTCTTTGATGTTAAAGTAGCTCTCTCCTTTGTGGTTGAGCCAAGTTTGCATGTCTTCTTGGTTGAGCATGAAGGACACTATGTTGAGCTTGTGGGATCCTTGGTTGTAGAGGTCTTGGTTGTGGTGCTCTAGCTTATTGTGGTGGAGCTCTAGTTGGAACCCTTGCTTGAGCTTGCTTTGAGGATTCACCAACTTCAACCCATTTGGTTGATTGTTGAGGGGTTTGAGCATTTTCAATCTCTTTACTCTTGACAAATGTTGTCTTCTTCAAAGATGTTGTCTCTATTTCTTCCACATATCCTAACCCCTTCTTATCACTAGGACTCTTTCCATAAGATAGCGTATTGTCAAGTTTTTCGATTCTGGAGGTCATTTTAGCAATCAACTCTTTTGCTTCCATGAGCTCTTTCTTCAAGCTTTCTTCATTCTTTTTGGCCAAGACTAATTCCATCTTCAACCCTTCTTCCATTTCTCTTGCTCTACTCATTTCCTTACTCAAATGAGTCACCTTGGAAGTTAATTCAAGCTTCTCCCCTTTTAGCTTTTGTATCTCCTTTTTCTTCTTCAATTTAGAGTTCTCAAAAAACCTCATGAAGTCATTATAGTCCATTTCTTCACCAAAGTCAAAGTTGGACTTAGATGAGTTGTTCTCACCATTTAAGTCACTCTTATCTACTTCTTTTTGCTTGACCTATTCATCTTCTTTGTCACTCATAACTTTATTGCAACATCATTTAAAGACTTATCTTCTTCTTCTAGGTTATCACTATCACTCCAAGTAACCGCCATGACTTTTCCTTTCTTTTTCTTCAAATTAGCACACTCGGGAGCAATGTGTCCATAGCCATTACACTCGTAGCATTAAACACCCTTCTTGTGGTCCTTCTCTTAAGTTCGCTCCACTTTCTTGAAAGAAGTCTTCTTCTTCACAACCTTTCCCTTGGAGCCAAAATCTTTCTTCTCAAATCTCATAAATTGCTTGAACTTATTTACTATTAAAGCAATTTCTTTATCCGAGTCTACTTCCTCCTTTTCCACCTTGATGGTCTTCAAGGCAAGGCTCTTTTGCTTCTTTGGAGGTGTAGTTGTTGAAGCCTTCCTAGATTCATAAGCCAAGAGCCTTCCAATCACTTCACTTGGCTTCATTTTTGAGTAGTCACTATTTTCCTCTAAGGCCATCACTTTGGATTCGAATCTTTTGGGAAGCGATCTCATGATCTTTTGCTTGATCCTCCTATCCAAGTAAGAGTCACTAAGTTGGTGACTTTGATTCACTATATCCATAAGCTTCACTTGAAAGTCATTAAAGCATTTGTCATCTTCCATTCTAATCGTCTCAAATTGAGTTTGGAGGACTTGGAGTTTGGAGTCCTTGACCACCTCCGTTACTTTGTTAGCCGTCTCTAGGATCTTCTAAGATTCCTTTGCAATCCTTGTGGTTTGAATCAATTTGTATTGGTTATCATCCATGGCATAAAGGATTGCATGCATGGCTTTGTTGTTCCACTTGGAGGCCTTGAACTCTTGGGGACTCCATTATGCCTTCGGCTTGAGGACTTCCTCTCCAACTCCCATAGGAGTCATCATAAGTGGGGTGTAACCATCTTCAATCGCCATCCATGCACGGTCATGAATTTGGCACACATAAGCTTCCATTTTGTCTTTCCATGAGGCGTAGTTCACCCTAGTGAGTAAGGGGGGTCTTGTGCTAGAAGCACCTTCGCCTCCAATTCCGTTTGCATTCATTTGTTTCCATTCATTGTGTTTGGGTGAGAATGAGATGAATGCAAACAAACAAGCAAGACACACAAGACACACAATAAAATAAAATAAAATGCAAACAAATGCAAGACACTCTAATAAGAGCAAGGGATCTCCTAATTATGTTAAGGAACCCGCTCTGATACCAAGTGAATAGGTTTTAACCAAATTAATCACCAACTATTTCGATTAGTCAATATTAATTGCAAACACCCCTAATCTCTATCACAAACCATTTGATCGGTCATTTATTGTTTATGTTTTTGATCCCCATTCCTCTATTCAATTGCTTATTTCTCGAGTCTTTTTGGGTTTTAATTTGTGTGTATGAGCATTTTCAGGTTATTGGATCCAAATGAGATGTTTGAAGTATTTCAGAGGAAAAATGTGATTTTGGAAGATTCAAGGGACTATTATGCAATTTGCCACCAAACACCTTTAAGACTGTTGTGAATTTCCACACAGCGGCATGCAAAGTGGTGCAAAAACAGTGTAGACTGCTGCGAAAACCGCTCTGGCTTTCTCAACGGTAACCCGTCACAGTGCAGATCATCAATATTGCAGGGCTCATATCTCTCAACTCCGATTGAATTGTGTGTCCTACCACCTATAGATTTGAAGCCCCGGAAGTCTAGTTTCCAACCCAATTACGACTTGTCAATCCGAATTTTCTAGAAGAAGTTATGCCCGTTTTAGTGCCCGAAGGTCAAATCAGTCAGTCATAAAATCCGTGAATACTTTCAGGATTTGTTTCGCAAGTTGTCGGAACGGGAAATGTTACCTTCTTGGACATGTGTGAGAGTGTTGGGAAGCAAGTAGACATCTAATCCTTATCTTCCTTGTAAGGATTCCCGTTGTTTTTAATTGGCTTATTTCGTGATCAAACCATATGTGGGGATCATGTAAGGGTAGCTTAGGAATGTGTTCAAGCTCAAGGCCCTTGCAAGTGTTAAGCACTCCAAAGGTATATGTTTAGTGCTTAATTTTCTATGAAGAGATTTAGTGCACACACTCACTTAGCATACCTGAATTTGTGTGCATTCTCTTCACATGTCACTTATCACACTTGCACTTCTTTGTTATATGTTGTTGTGTGTTTATGTGTCTTGTAATACGTTTCCCGTTGTTGTTCGGAAACATCCGCGCATGCACCTTGGGTACTTGTTTTTAGCGTGAAGATCGCCGTTGGAGAATGCCCTTGGCTTCTCCCTTGGTTTCACCAAAATTGGTGAAACGATGGTTTTGATCGGCGGCCTGGCCGCCGAATTAAACCGCCGTTTGAGTCCAGAGGTCTCTGGATCTATTCGGCGGTTGGATTGGCGGTTTCGTGGCCACCGATCGAAAATGCCATTTCAGACCTGATTGATTTATTTCTCGGTCCTGTTTCGGCGGTTTCGAAACCGCCGTTTCTCCCCTGTTTCCCCTGGAGCAATTCGGCGGTTGAAATCGGTGGCCTGGCTGCCGATTGAAACCGTCGATTGGCGCGTTTCGTTGAAACTTACTTAAACGACATCACTTTGATATGGCCCCCTATATATATGCCATTTTGTCTTTAGGTCAAGTAAGAGAGTTCATATTTAGATTTCATACTTAGGATATTTTTCAAAGAGAAGAAAACTTCTAATAACTCATTTTTAATTACTAAAACACTTATTCATGATCATCAATCATCATCTAGCATCATCTTTGATCTTCTAGATGTCATCTTGCATGGATTCTTCATCATACTTTGCTTGGTAAGTTTTTCACTAATATCTTACATATTTTGTGTCTTTCTTAACTAAGAAATCTCAATTAATTACTTGTATGTTATTTTATATACTTTGAATACAAGTTTGAGATAAGTATGATGTATGTTTGAGAAGTTGTATTGTGCTAGCTTATTAGGTTTTGTGCTTAATATTGTTTAGCTAAACTAATTGACATGTCATTTAGTTTTGATATCTAGGATTGTTCTTAATTGCATATTAAACATCTTAGATAAGCATATAGGGTTTCCCTTGCTCTATGTTGCATTTTGGATATTCACATATATTCACTTAGGGTTGTATTCTCTTCATAGAGAAAGTAAGTCTTGTGTGTAGCATCCGGGATTAGGTTGCTTAGATCGCAAGCAAAATTGGACTAGGTTCACTCATACCGGGATTAGGTAGGTGTGTGATTACTTCCGGGATTAGGTTGTAATCGTTTGCACATTTAGTGGATTCGAGGTTCGAGTGTGGCTTACTTACATAGCCCGTGGTTTTTCCCGTGAGGATTTCCACGTAAAAATCAAGTGTTGTTTTAATTTCCGCACCATATTACACTTGCTTGTTTATATTATCTTGAGGGCATTTTCGTAATTTTGACTAACACGAAAAATTGGGTAAAAAGCGTAAAATCTATTCACCCCCCCTCTAGATAGTTTTATACACACCGTGCAATAATTAGTTTCAATTGGTATCAGAGCGGGTTCCTAGACATACATAGGTGGTCCTTGCTTATTTTGGTGTGTTTTGCATTTTGTGTGATTTTTGATCATTCATACATTTGCATTCATTTCATTCATTCATAAACACTATGAGTGGAAACAGTGGAAATGGTGGTGGCAACGAAGGTGCCTCTAGCACAAGGCCTCCACTTCTTACCGGATTGAACTATTCCCAATGGAAAGGGAAGATGGAATCCTACATATGCCAAATTCACTACCGTGCATGGATGGCGGTGGAAGACGGATATGATCTCCCTATGATGACTCCCGCGGGTGGAGGAGAAGATGTTTTGAAGCCTAAGGCGCAATAGAACGCGCAAGAGTTTGAGGCTTCAAAGTGGAATAGGAAGGCGATGCATGCCATCTTGTGTGCTATGGACGAAAATCAATATAAATTGATTCAAAATACTAGGATAGCTAAGGAGGCTTTGGGACATCCTAGAGATTGCACATGAGGGAACCGAAGTGGTGAAGGACTCTAAGCTTCAAGTCCTCCAAACTCAATTCGAGATGCTTAAGATGGAGGAAAATGAGTGCTTCAACGACTTTGAGATCAAGTTGATGGATATAGTCAACCAAAGCCATCAACTTGGTGATCCATATTCGGATAGGAGAACCAAGCAAAAGATTATGAGATCTCTACCCGATAGGTTTGAATCTAAGGTGACGGCTTTAGAAGAAAATAGTGGATATAAGGATATGAAGCCGAGTGAGGTGATTGGGAGACTTCTAGCTTATGAGTCTAGGAAGGGGCCTATCTCCACACCCACTAAAAAGCAAAAAGGAATTGCTTTAAAAACCTCCAAGGATGAAAAGGAGGAAAAAAAGGTTGACTCGGATGAAGACCTTGCCTTGTTTGTAAAAGGTTCAACAAGGTTATGAAGTTTAGAAGAAAGGGCTTTGGATCAAAAGGACAAGATTTGAAGAAAAAGGGCTCTTTCAAGAAGTTTGAACCTAGGCAAGAGAGGACCGAAAGAAAAGGGGTCCGATGTTTCGAGTGTGGTGGCATAGGTCACTTTGCCCCCGAATGTGCAAATCACAATGAGAGGAAAAAGGGAAAAGTGATGGCCGCCACTTGGAGTGGAAGTAGTGATGACTCCATTGAGGGAGATGAGTCTTCGGATGATGAAGAGCTCATGGCTAATCTCCTTGCTTTTGCCTCCTCCCATAAGAGCAAAAGTGGTAGTGAGAGAGAGGAAATGAGTCAAGAGGAAAATGACTTAAGTGATGTAGAAAGTGATTCCTCTTCTAACTCCATAAATGGATTTGTGGAGAAAAAGGTGCTTGCTAAATATCATGCCGAATTTAATGATTTAGCAATCAAGAGCTCAAGAAAGATCAAGATGTTGAGAGAAGAAAATCTTGAGCTTGCATCTCATAATGACCACTTAAGTGAACAAGTGGAAAAATTCAAGAAGATGGAAGATAAGCTAAAAGAGGAGTTAGTCTTATCTAGGAGGAATGAAGATAGCCTAAAGAGGGAGCTTGAAGAAGTTAGAGAATCTATGACTATGATGGATTCTAGCACCAAGAAGCTTGACCATATGCTTGGTGTTGGAAAGAGTCCATGTGACAAGAGGGGTCTTGGGTATGAAGATGGCAAGAAGATCTCAACCTCTAACAAGACCGTGTTTGTCAAGGATTTGAGGAAAGAAGAAACTTCATTTGTGCAAATTCCTAGGAAGAAATTAGAAGTAGGACAATGCTCAAATGCTCAAGTGAAGATGGGGCCAAGAAGGCAACCTCAAGCTCAACCCCCTAGGGTCCCTCAAGCCAACATTCCTCCTCAAATGGCTCACAAAGGAAAGAGGCCTATCATGCAACCTCAAGCTTGGAAGCAACCTAGACTGGTTCGACAACGAAGACACATTGAACCCTTTCATCCACAAAGACAAGGACAAGGTATGATTCCCTATTTTACTCCTATTTGTCACTTTTGTAGATTTGATGGTCATATTAGACCACATTGCTTTCGCTATATAAAAATGTACAAAACTAGAAGCATGATAGAGAAGAAAAAGAAAAGAGCCATGATGCATGTTCCTAGGAATGATAATAGTGATTTGCATGATACTAGGAATAGTAGAGCACATGTACCAAAGACCACTAAGAAAGCTAAAATTGTTGCTAAGTGGATTAAAAAGAATGAAAATGTTTGCCATGTTGCACAAATAGCCTTGAAGGCAAATTCTTCTAATTTTTGGTATTTGGATAGTGGGTGCTTTAGGCACATGACAGGAAACAAGAGTTTCTTCAAGACTCTTGTTATGGAGGAAGGTGGATATGTCACTTTTGGTGATGGATCCAAAAAGAAGGTTGTAGGGAAAGGATCCATTTCCGTTCCCGGTTTACCCTCCTTATCCGATGCTTTATTTGTTGATGGCTTGAAAGCCAATTTAATAAGCATTTCACATCTAAGTGATGAAGGATATTCCGTCTTGTTTAGTAAAAATGATTGCTCAATCCTAAAGCCCGATGGACAAACCTTGTTGAAAGGTATGAGATCTAGTGACAATTGTTATTGTCTTGAAGCTAGAATAGTCTCAAACAATGTGTCCATGGATGAGCAAGTTGAGTTGTGGCATGAAAGACTTGGCCACATGAACTTTAGGGATTTAAGAACCCTTGGAAAGTTCGAGTGTGTGCGTGGCCTCCCTAAGCTTGGGAAGAAAGCCAATGGTATTTGTGGACCTTGCCAACAAGGAAAACAAACCAAAAGCATGCACAAAAAGGGCAAGTATCTCTCCACCAAGGAGCCCCTAGAGCTTCTCCACATGGATCTCATGGGTCCCATGCAAACCGAAAGTTTGGGTGGAAAGAGATACATTTTTGTTTGTGTTGATGATTTCTCTAGATTTACATGGACATATTTTCTTAGAGAAAAATTCGAAACTTTTGATAAGTTTAAAATGCTTTATACTAAATTACAAAATGAAATGAAATCTAACATTAGAAGCATTAAACAGATTAGAAGTGACCATGGGAGGGAATTTGAGAATGCATCTTTGAAAGCTATTGTGATAGTTTAGGCATCTCCCATGAGTTTTCGGCTCCTAGGACACCTCAACAAAATGGAGTTGTTGAGAGGAAGAATAGGGTCCTCCAAGAGATGGCCGGAGTGATGTTGCTTAGCAACAATGTCCCTAGGAACCTATGGGCCAAAGCCGTCAATACGGCTTGCTATATAGGGAATAGAGTTTTCCTAAGGCCTGGATCTAGAAACACCTCCTATGAGCTATTGAAGGGTAGGAAGCCAAATGTTAGCTACTTCCACACATTTGGAAGCAAATGCTACATTTTAAATGACCGTGATCAACTTGGCAAGTTTGATGCTAAGAGTGATGAGGGTATCTTTATTGGCTACGCCTTGAATAGTAGAGCCTATAGAGTTTTCAACTTGAAGACTCGAACCGTCATGGAATCATCAAATGTGGTCATTGATGATACTAGGCTCAAGTCTAATGACCATGAGGAGGAGGATGTTTTAGAGGATGACTCTCCTTTGGAGAGGGTTGTGGTGACTCCCAATGTTGGGACATCTAATGAAGTCACACAACCTATTACTAGAGTTCCTAACTTGGACTCTAATGAACCCGCTCCATGGGTTAGAAGACTCCATAACAAAGAGGATGTTATTGGAGATGTTAATGAGGGTGTTAGGACTAGGCATCAAATAGCTAATCTAATTAGCTTTACATGCTACACCTCTTAAATAGAACCCAAAAAGGTTGATGAAGCCTTGAATGATGAATTTTGGGTTCTTGCCATGCAAGAAGAGCTAAACCAATTTGAAAGGAATGAGGTTTGGACTCTAGTTCCTAGGCCTAATACCACTAATGTCATAGGCACTAAATGGATATTTAGGAACAAATCCGATGAGGATGGCAACATAGTGTGGAACAAGGCTAGACTTGTAGCACAAGGGTACTCTCAAATTGAGGGTATCGACTTTGAGGAGACTTTTGCTCCCGTTGCCCGCTTAGAGTCCATTAGGCTTCTCTTGTCCATCTCTTGTGTGCACAAGTTCAAATTGCACCAAATGGACGTCAAGAGTGCCTTCCTCAATGGCTTCTTGCAAGAGGAAGTGTTTGTTGAACAACCCAAGGGGTTTGTGGATGCACACCACCCCAACCATGTCTATCGCCTCAAGAAGACACTATATGGGTTGAAACAAGCACCGAGGGCTTGGTATGAGCGCCTCACTCAATTTCTTGTTGACAATAACTACACAAGAGGTAGTGTTGACAAGACACTATTCATCAAGAGAGACAATGATGAGCTTTTCATAGCTCAAATAATGTTGATGACATAGTGTTTGGCTCCACCAACAACACCAAGGTCCAACAATTTGTTGATGTCATGTCTCATGAATTTGAGATGAGTCTTGTTGGTGAGCTTAGTTATTCCTAGGTTTGCAAATTAGGCAAATGAATGATGGGATTTTCATAACCCAAGCCAAATATGCTAAGAACCTAGTGAAGAAGTTTGGTTTAGAGAATGCCAAACATTGTGATACCCATGAGTACCACTTTGAAGCTAAGCAAGGATGCTAGTGGTAAAAGTGTGGAACAAACTCTATATCGGGGCATGATAGGTAGCTTGCTTTATTTGACCGCAAGTAGGTGATCGCGCTCCAAATGTTTACATTTAGCGCTCCCTAACTTAGCTTTTGTAACCGTTTTCCAAGCCTTTTTGGTATTTAATATTGTAAATAAGTGTTTTTCAGGTATTTCAGCTCATTAGGGGTATTTTGGACCAAACTGGAGAAAAGTGGCGAAATCGGGGCAAAAGAGGGCAAATATGTCATTTGGGAAAATCAGGGGTCAAAGTGCAATTCATGAGAAATTAATGCAGAATCGGTGATTAGTGAAGAGCTGAGGGGTATATTGTGTAATTTGCCAGAAATTAAGGCGGGTTCTGAAGGCGGGCACATGCCAGCCTTCCCTGAAGGTTTGAAGTCGCCAGAAAGAGGGCGGGTTCGCGCGGCGAGCTCGATGGCGGGAAAGAAGACTCCGAGGGCAAGGCGGGTTCGGGGTTCGTGCGGCGGGAACAAGCTAGCCTTCCAGAAAGCATGAACCCGCCGGAATGCCTGGAAGAAATTCAACTCATCCCACTTGCTCTCCAATCACATGAGCTTGCCCAAAAACTCTTCCCACTTAGATATTTTGAGATATTTTTCCATACAATTATCTTAGATAAAATATCTATTCTATCTATCTTAGTTTGTAAGTAATACTACACACATATACTACACACAACACTTAGTCATTAGTTACCAATTTAGAAAGAGACATTAGTTTTGTAACTTAACTTTTAGTTTAGTTTTAAGAGAGAGAATAACTCTCTCAACTTTAGTGTAGTTTTTCTCATCATTTTCCATCACTTTCTAGGTAGCCAAACACCAATTTAGGTTACCTAGACTTGATCCTTTGGAGTTGCTCTAGAAGGATATTGTGCTTGGATTGCTAGGAGGAGCCTTCTTGCGTCAAGAAACGAATCCGGATGGGTTTGTTAGCTCTTCTCTTGTATTTTCATGCTTATATAATTCTATGTGTAACTAAACTCTTTTGTTAAGGGATTGATGTAATTCTTGTAATTATACCATAGATGTAATCAATCAATTTGTTATTTCACTCTTTAAGGCTTGTATGTGTGTATTATGAACTCTAATAATTAAGACATGTGGATGATATGTTTGCATGTACATCTATGTATACACACTTGGTAGTTAATCTCATGCATGTAGTGTCCTACAATATGTATGAATGTTTTACTATCAATTTCATAGAGATGTATCTAAGTAATTCATGAATTGAGTTAATTAGAAAATCTCTACTTCACTATTCCTAAATCCTCTCTTAATCACTTATCTATGATATTAGATTATGTGTTAGATGATGGATTTTGTGCTTAACATAAATGATAAATGAAATACATGCCTTAGAAAGTTGTGAATGTGCTTAATTAATGATTGATTAATGATATGGTAATTACTTGAATGAATCAATCCCCTAACATCTTTAGTCTAGCTTAATCATCTTAATTTAGCTTTAATCATTAGTTAATTGCAAGCTTAGAATTAGAGCTTTAGAAAACATTAATTAGTAAATTTGTTAGACTTTAGAAGTAGATAATTAATGACAACCTAGACTCACGTAGCTAATCACTTCCTCGTGGGAACAATACCCTTACTCGTTACCCTTTTACTACTCATACGACTCGTACACTTGCGAAGGGTGAACCACCCACGTGCCCCTTAGAATAACCGTGGTAGAATAGCGTAATTTAGCATAGTTAATTTAGACACGGTTTGGCGCGGTCAAGACTTTTGGTGCCGCTGCCGGGGAATAGCAACGTAGTCTAGATAGTTTTAGAATAATTGCTTTTAAATTGTTGCATTTTTAATTTCTTGTTCATTTGATCGTTGGTAGTTGTCTTGTGAGTGTATTTTCAGGAATATAGATCGACATGGAGAGGAGCAAATTGAACTTAGCCGCTCAATTGGACGAGTTGACAAGAGAAGTGAGGAATTTTGCGTCACAGCGTGAGCAACCTCCGACTATGGTTTATTCACCTTGTGGGTGGGAATAGGCCTATGATGACCTTTTGTCCTCAAATAGAGCAATGGCCGAGAATGCAAGAAGAAGTATCCTCCATGTATCTATATCCAGACTACACCCACCAAGCAAGAAGTGATCAAGAGTGGCAAGACACCCAACGGGACAACCTTGACGATGAATCCTACCACCATGCCATTGGCCCACAAATGTGTGACATAGAAGAAAGTGTGGATAGGATTGGAGTTCAATTGGCACAATATGTGGAAGACCAACGCCTGCTTGACGTGGAAGCAACCATTGAGAAACTAGCAACCCAAGTAGGGGAGTTGGCAGAGATCGTCATAGAAGAAGAGGGAGAGGAGTGCTCGGACCCTAGTGAGCAAGAAGAAATGGAGGAGCCTCCCAAACTCCACAAATCGACAAACCCTTTTTTCTATCTAACTCTTGACGAAACCAAACCGGTGAAATCTTTAGAGAGCTCGGAATGCGACTTAGATGAAGTCTTACTAGAGTTCGAAGAAGAGCTCAAGGTCAAAAGGAATGGATAAGTCAAATTCTAGAGGTCGACTCACTTGAATTGGAAGAGGGCTTGACAACGAAGAAAATGGAAGAACTCTCCAAAGAAGTTGATGAACCGGTGGATTCCTCAAATAGCTCAGAGTATGACCTTGGTAAAGTCTTACTCAAATTTGAAGAAGAGCTAAGACTTGAAAAAGATGGAAAGGAAGTAGACTTGGTCAAGGAAAATGCGGAATTGTTGAGTCTAAATGTAGACTACATCCTGAAGATAGACTTGACTGAGAAGGAAAGGGACTCATCCTTGAAAGAGCTTGAAGACATCAAGGAAGACTTTGCTAGGAGAATGCGGCTCATGGAAGCCGAAATAGAAGCAAGGGACAAAGCTCTTGAGATCATGAGAACCAAGGAAAATGAGCACCTAGCCAAGCTTGCCATGCCAAAGATTGAAACTAAGGGCAAGTCCAAGGGAGTCATCCAACAACCACAAGTGTTGGAAATGCAAGCTAAGCACAAGGAGCTCAAACCTCTTGCCTCAATGTCTATTCCAAGCCAAATCAAGAAGAAGAGGCCAAGAAGAAGGAACAAGAAGAGATTCAACCCTTCACCAACAACAATAGGTACATTTCAATCTTTAAACCCTACTTGTTGCCATTGCCATAATTTAGGTCAAAATCGGCCTTATATTCCAAAGCAAAAATGGCAACGCGTGCACAAATTGGTTGTCAAATCCATATGGATTGACAAAACCAAATTGGAAGGACTTGATAGGGATGGACCCCTTTGGGTTAAAAAGAAAGATGATGGGTACATTGTTGTTAAACCACCTATCATGGGTGGTGGTTGACTCTTATGAGCTTTTTGATGTGTTTGTTAAGTGTGCAGGGAATTGAAAAAAGGCACTTGATGGACATTTGTGGTGCACTCATTTGAGTTGCACTTGTTGTAAATATATGAACTCTTAATGTTTTGTTAAGTAATTAGAGTAAATGTTGTGTATTTGGTTTTTAGACACCTTAGCTATCTCTATTTATTGCCTTAATACTCAAGATACTCATGTATGATGATAGGAGTGAAAGAGATAGGTTTGGGGGTTTGGACTCCAAACACATTGCATTAGTTGCAAGTGTTGGTATTTTTGTGTTTGTTTTTGTGCCATGTGCAGGTGTTTAGGTGGGCAACATGTTACATGAAGCTTGGGAAAGTTTTGGACACATTTTGAGTAGCACCGAGAGTCGGCGACTTCATGCCGCGGGCTCAAGCCCACCTTCCAGAAGGCATGAGCTCGCCAGAATTCGCGGCGACTTCGTGAGGCGGGTTTATTCCAGCCTTCCTGAAGTGGCTGAGCTCGCCAACATAACGGCGACCTTGTGCAGCGGGACTTGTCCAGCCTTCCAGAAACAACAAACTAGCCAGGTATCCCTGCGACTTCGGTCCGCGGAAACAAACTCGCCAACCCTAAGCAACCATTTTTACATTAGTGTTAGCGGATATTTTTATGTTATTTACATTTTGCAATTTTAATAGCATTATTAGTTTTCTTAGAATAAGTGTGGTTATGTGGTGTGATTGATTAGTGCCTAGGATGATACTAATGGAATTGCCATGTTCCTCATTGGAGGAAAACTTGTATGTTAGTGGATTAGGCCATTTGGGTGGATAGGAATTTTGGATGAATTGAAATACCATGTATAGTTGTTGTAGGTTATTTTTGTGCTTGTTTGCAAAGTTGCTTGGTGCCTAAGCAACCAAACCACGGAACTCACATTCTTGTTCTTAAACGTTCAAACATTGAGGTCAATGTTGAGTTTAGGTTTGGGGGTGTGGACACGTTAGCACTTTGTCACGTTTTGTTGTGTTTTTGTGTTGAAAATTGTGTTTTTGTGTTTTTGTGTAAAAATTTTCGTTTTTATTGCGATTGAGCCAAACTTGACAAATTGTCTATTTTGATGCTAGAGTGTATGTGCTGTAAAGGAATGTATTACATGTGTTAATTGCTAAGTTTTAGCTAACGGATTTCCTTCCGAGATTACATGTAAGCATTGTGTATTAGTTCCTTTCTCTTTTGCTTAGTGAATAGGACTTATTGCAAGATTGCTTGAACCAATAGTGGAGACTACCCATGTAAGATTTAGAGCTTTAGCGTTCATATTTTGAGGGTTTTTGTTTCTACTCGTATACACACTCTTCGAAACAGTTTTTCAATTATGATCTCATTTTGCATAATGCTCATTGATTGCCATAGAACATGAAAATTATGTGGACTGCTTGTGTGAATTGTATTCCTTTGTTAGATAGACTTTTTGATATGATTCTAGGCAATGTGTGTGCTTAACTACTACTTATTGCCCAAACACATTCCATGTCCCTTATGTGTGCTCCTATCGCCAACTTTGAGGCCAAACACAACCATTCATTTCATCACTCACATCTCCATAAACAACCATATACATTAAACACAAGCCATACCATAGTTGTTGATCATAAAATTAGTGCATAAAGTATAAATGCAAATATATAGCTCAAATTGTAAATAGCGTGTACTTAGGCGTTTATGAGAAACGATGCAAGTTTAAAAGGCAAAAATTGTACAAGTGTGAAAAATTAAACACTTGAAGCCTTTGATGTTATCAAATTGAAAAGCTACTAAAAATAAGAGTATAGAAATTTGCATTGTTGAAATTCAAAGTCTTAGCCTAGACGCTCTAAATTTAAATTGTATAATGAGCTTGAAGTTAAATTGTTTAGTATGATCAATAACTCTTGAATTCCATTCCATTTCTTTCATCCACCATAAATCTACCCATGGCCCCATTACAAACCATAAGGAAAGCCCTAGTTGATCTTTTAGGAAGTCTAACTTGGGAATACGGTTTTTGCATGTTCTTTCCACGTTCGTGGCACATCAATTCTTTCATGAGATTAATTCCATAAACTGTGCTTTATTTGATATTATTCATATGCGTTATAATTGTTTTCTTTACATAACTTCCAAACTTGCATATGCTTGATTGAGAGTGAACTTAGGATTCCGAGGTAAAATTCGACTGAAATCGGGTGAGGATTAGAGTCAAGGCGAATTGTGTTCTTGCATTCGAGTGCTTCGTTTTGAAACTTGGTATTTAGAGTGTGGGATTCACGATGTTGTGTGCTTTTAAGGAAGTAATCATGTTAGCTTTTAATTAGCAGTTTTGACATGTGTCATTCCTATATTGCACATCTCTATTTGCATCACCTTAATGTTTGGCTCTCGCAAAATATTTTTTGTGTGCGTTGTATTTTATCTTGTTTTATTTTAGGATTGTATAGTTTTTGTGTTAATATTATTTGTAATTTGCTCGAGGACGAGCAAAAGTCAGGTTTGGGGGTCTGATCGCGCTCCAAATGTTTACATTTAGCGCTCCCTAACTTAGCTTTTGTAACCGTTTTCCGAGCCTTTTTGGTATTTAATATTGTAAATAAGTGTTTTTCAGGTATTTCAGCTCATTAGGGGTATTTTGGACCAAACTGAAGAAAAGTGGCGAAATCGAGGCAAAAGAGGGCAAATATGTCATTTGGGAAAATCAGGGGTCAAAGTGCAATTCATGAGAAATTAATGCAGAATCGGTGATTAGTGAAGAGCTGAGGGGTGCATTGTGTAATTCGCCAGAAATTAAGGCGGGTTCTGAAGGCGGGCACATGCCAGCCTTCCCGAAGGTTTGAAGTCGCCAAAAAGAAGGCGGGTTCGCGTGGCGAGCTCGACGGCGGGAAAGAAGACTCCGAGGGCAAGGCGGGTTCGCGCGGCGGGTTCATGCGGCGGGAACAAGCTAGCCTTCCAGAAAGCATGAACCCGCCGGAATGCCTGGAAGAATTTCAACTCATCCCACTTGCTCTCCAATCACATGAGCTTGCCCAAAAACTCTTCCCACTTAGATATTTTGAGATATTTTTCCATACAATTATCTTAGATAAAATATCTATTCTATCTATCTTAGTTTGTAAGTAATACTACACACATATACTACACACAACACTTAGTCATTAGTTACCAATTTAGAAAGAGACATTAGTTTTGTAACTTAACTTTTAGTTTAGTTTTAAGAGAGAGAATAACTCTCTCAACTTTAGTGTAGTTTTTCTCATCATTTTCCATCACTTTCTAGGTAGCCAAACACCAATTTAGGTTACCTAGACTTGATCCTTTGGAGTTGCTCTAGAAGGATATTGTGCTTGGATTGCTAGGAGGAGCCTTCTTGCGCAAGAAACGAATCCGGATGGGTTTGTTTAGCTCTTCTCTTGTATTTTCATGCTTATATAATTCTATGTGTAACTAAACTCTTTTGTTAAGGGATTGATGTAATTCTTGTAATTATACCATAGATGTAATCAATCAATTTGTTATTTCACTCTTTAAGGCTTGTATGTGTGTATTATGAACTCTAATAATTAAGATATGTGGATGATATGTTTGCATGTACATCTATGTATACACACTTGGTAGTTAATCTCATGCATGTAGTGTCCTACAATATGTATGAATGTTTTACTATCAATTTCATAGAGATGTATCTAAGTAATTCATGAATTGAGTTAATTAGAAAATCTCTACATCACTATTCCTAAATCCTCTCTTAATCACTTATCTATGATATTAGATTATGTGTTAGATGATGGATTTTGTGCTTAACATAAATGATAAATGAAATACATGCCTTAGAAAGTTGTGAATGTGCTTAATTAATGATTGATTAATGATATGGTAATTACTTGAATGAATCAATCCCCTAACATCTTTAGTCTAGCTTAATCATCTTAATTTAGCTTTAATCATTAGTTAATTGCAAGCTTAGAATTAGAGCTTTAGAAAACATTAATTAGTAAATTTGTTAGACTTTAGAAGTAGATAATTAATGACAACCTAGACTCACGTAGCTAATCACTTCCTCGTGGGAACGATACCCTTACTCGTTACCCTTTTACTACTCATACGACTCGTACACTTGCGAAGGGTGAACCACCCACGCCCCCCTTAGAATAACCGTGGTAGAATAGCGTAATTTAACATAGTTAATTTAGACCCGGTTTGGCGCGGTCAGTAGGCCCGATATATCTTTTAGTGTGGGTGTGTGTGCTAGGTACCAAGTGGATCCTAAGGAGTCCCATCTCTCTTCCGTAAAGAGAATCATTCGTTATGTGAATGGGACATCCAACTATGGGATTTGGTACTCTTTTGACACTAATGCTAGTCTTGTAGGCTTTAGTGATGCGGATTGGGCAGGAAATTGTGATGATAGGAAGAGCACATCGGGCGGTTGTTTCTTTCTAGGCAACAACTTGGTGTCTTGGTTTTGCAAGAAGCAAAACTCGATTTCCTTGTCCACGGCCGAGGCCGAATACACAGCCGCGGGGAGTGGATGCACACAACTCCTATGGATGAAGCAAATGCTAGTAGACTACGGATTCAACCAAGGTACTCTCACTCTCTTTTGTGATAACATGAGTGCTATTAATATTTCCAAGAATCCGGTTCAACATTCTAGAAGTAAGCATATTGACATCCGCTATCACTTCATTAGAGAGCTTGTTGAAAATAAATGCATAGTACTTGAACATGTAGGTACTAATGATCAACTTGCGGACCTATTTACTAAACCCTTAGATGCTACTTGATTTAAAACTCTTAGTAGATCTATTGGGATATGTCTTGTGGAGTGATGTGTTCTATGATTGACCCCATATGGGAAACTCAAGCAAAGAGAGCTATTTTGCATTCTTGGTTGCAAAATATTTGAAATAACTTATGCCTCTTCTTTTGATTGCTTGAGTAAGCTTGGTTGTACATATGTATATATGCTTTCAAATTCTATAAGTGTGAACCTTGCTTGTTTACAATCCATGTCATATTTATGTTCAAACATGCATTTTTGGACTAGGAGATTAACATAGGAAGTATGATGTGAATGACCTATAGTTATCTTCATGACATGATGATTCTTTTATAACATGCTAATGTCAAATGAAAAAGCATGAAATTCATAAAACATGCTCACATGAAAAGCATGAATTGATGATTGCATATTCTTAAAAATGCAAAACTTGTGTGAAAGCTAATGAGACTCAATGAATAAAGGATCTTGTATCCGTTCAAAGGAATTTACATTCCAAATGTCTCTCTTTCTTTATTAGTTGAACATGGCTACTATCATACGGATATCTTATCCGGAAAAATCAAATAGGGTGCAAAGTCGCTCATTCCATGTTTCGCTTATAAAGTTGGATATAGTTGCTCTTAAATTGAAATCAATAATCTCTATATCCTTGCTTTTCCCATGACATTGGTGAAATTGGTTTGAATTCTAATTAGAAACCTTTGTCATTTGCTTTGCCAAATACCATTGTATTTTGGACTTGAATGCTATATGTCTTGTATGCAAAGCATGTTGGATTCACACATTTTCTCAAATAAATCTCCTCGTTTCTCTTCAATTAATTGAGATGCATAAAGTGGCTTATATGTATATGCAAATATCTTGCATGCTACTATCTCTCTTTGCCTTGAGTGACCCGGTTGGGGACTACTCCTTTGCCTATATCATGACAAAAAGGGGGAGTAGGATTTGGTAAGGGGAGATGCAAATTGTTGTTGCAATTGTGCATGATTGGGGAGAATATGTATTAAGGGGGAGTAACCCTTTAAGGGGGAGCATTGCATTTATCATACATTGCATATCTTTGTAATGTTGTGCCTAAATTCTAAAAATGCAAATGCTTGTTTTGATATCACTTGATTAATCTCACATGTACTTTTTGGAAAAATATAGAAACCTTGTTTTGTAGGGTTGGTTGTTCTACAAGAGATTGGAGCATTGAAGATTTTATTTTGATTACTATCTCTTTGTATTGTAGAAGATCTATATTATCCCGTTGTTTCTATTTTTTGTGAGGAATCAATGTGAGTGATGGTTTTGTCACGAAATAGCCAAAGGGGGAGATTGTAAGGATTCCCGTTGTTTTTAATTGGCTTATTTCGTGATCAAACCATATGTGGGGATCATGTAAGGGTAGCTTAGGAATGTGTTCAAGCTCAAGGCCCTTGCAAGTGTTAAGCACTCCAAAGGTATATGTTTAGTGCTTAATTTTCTATGAAGAGATTTAGTGCACACACTCACTTAGCATACCTGAATTTGTGTGCATTCTCTTCACATGTCACTTATCACACTTGCACTTCTTTGTTATATGTTGTTGTGTGTTGTTGTGTCTTGTAATAAGTTTCCCGTTGTTGTTCGGAAACGTCCGCGCATGCACCTTGTGTACTTGTTTTTAGTGCGAAGATCGCCGTTGGAGAATGCCCTTGGCTTCTCCCTTGGTTTCACCAAAATTGGTGAAACGGCGGTTTTGATCGGCGGCCTGGCCGTCGAATTAAACCACCGTTTGAGTCCAGAGGTCTCTGGATCTATTCGGTGGTTGGATCGGCGGTTTCGTGGCCGCCGATCGAAAATGCCATTTCAGACCTGATTGATTTATTTCTCGGTCCTGTTTCGGCGGTTTCGAAACCGCCGTTTCTCCCCTGTTTCCCCGGGAGCAATTCGGCGGTTGAAATCGGTGGCCTGGCCGCCGATTGAAACCGCCGATTGGCGCGTTTCTTTGAAACTTACTTAAACGACCTCACTTTGATATGGCCCCCTATATATATGCCATTTTGTCTTTAGGTCAAGTAAGAGAGTTCATATTCAGACTTCATACTTAGGATATTTTTCAAAGAGAAGAAAAATTCCAAGAACTCATTTTTAATTACTCAAACACTTATTCATGATCATCAATCATCATCTAGCATCATCTTTGATCTTCTAGATGTCATCTTTCATGGATTCTTCATCATATTTTGCTTGGTAAGTTTTTCACTAATATCTTACATATTTTGTGTCTTTCTTAACTAAGAAATCTCAATTAATTACTTGTATGTTATTTTATATACTTTGAATACAAGTTTGAGATAAGTATGATGTATGTTTGAGAAGTTGTATTGTGCTAGCTTATTAGGTTTTGTGCTTAATATTGTTTAGCTAAACTAATTGACATGTCATTTAGTTTTGATATCTAGGATTGTTCTTAATTGCATATTAAACATCTTAGATAAGCATATAGGGTTTCCCTTGCTCTATGTTGCATTTTGGATATTCACATATATTCACTTAGGGTTGTATTCTCTTCATAGAGAAAGTAAGTCTTGTGTGTAGCATCCGGGATTAGGTTGCTTAGATCGCAAGCAAAATTGGACTAGGTTCACTCATACCGGGATTAGGTAGGTGTGTGATTACTTCCGGGATTAGGTTGTAATCGTTTGCACATTTAGTGGATTCAAGGTTCGAGTGTGGCTTACTTACATAGCCCGTGGTTTTTCCCGTGAGGGTTTCCACGTAAAAATCAAGTGTTGTTTTAATTTCTGCACCATATTACACTTGCTTGTTTATATTATCTTGAGGGCATTTTCGTAATTTTGACTAACACGAAAAATTGGGTAAAAAGCGTAAAATCTATTCACCCCCCCTCTAGATAGTTTTATACACACCGTGCAATAATTAGTTTCATTCCTTCAATTAGTAATCAATTTGGATGGATTAGGACATAAATAGAATTCCAAATAGGCTTGTATTCTCAAAGGGAATAGATTTCCTTGTTGTTTAAGGTCATGGCCTTGCATCTACACCTATTTAAACCCCTTTGAACCCTAATTTCGGGAGACCATCTGGAAAGCCAGCCAAGGGAGGTCCCAAGCCACCAAGGGGCCGTCCCCCATCACCATCATCCATCTTTACACATCGAGGGTTTGCAAGACGAAGAAGACTCACCATGGAAGATGGGAGAAGTCGTTGAAGGCCTCAATGGGTTTTATCTCCTCTATCTCTTGTCTTGTTATTTTCATGATGTGTAACTAATTCCATATTAGGGAATC
Source organism: Acer saccharum (assembly GCA_030490815.1). Classification (NCBI taxonomy): domain Eukaryota; kingdom Viridiplantae; phylum Streptophyta; class Magnoliopsida; order Sapindales; family Sapindaceae; genus Acer; species Acer saccharum. Next base: position 5,013,320 of record CM059875.1, on the reverse strand, counting down.
AATGTGAACTTCTATGAATGCTCTTTGTTAGAATTGATTATATTTTCTTAATTCAAGTTTTGATTCATTCAATTCACCCTATATCATAATTCTTTATTCTTGTTGATGCATAGTTTTATGCTAGGTATGAATTTAGGGTTTTTGATGATTTAATGGTTGAGATGCGCGTGGGTTTCACCATTCTCAACCAATCTTTAATTGAATTGATAAAATTATTAACCCCAAGTTTTTGGACGTAATTTTGGTTCACTTGTTCTTTCGCTTAATGGGTTTTTGGTTGTAATTTATATCTCAAGATTTTGAAGTAAATTAAATTATAATTGAAAACACTTTATTCATCCCATGATCATACGGTAACAATTATACTTAAGATAAGAACGAACCCTTAACTGGATTAACATCTTTTATCAAAGTCAATTCGAAGCATTGAGTAAACGTAGTTGGGGAGCATTGATGACCTAGTCCTCTCACCTCTTGATCACATTCACATATTCTTGATAATTGCTTTCTTATTTTAATTTAGTTTTAATTAATAATCAATCAATCAATCTCAAAATCTCTGGATACTGTTAATTGCTTAGCTTTAATTAGAACTAGTTTAATCAGTAAATCACTTTTCCTCGTGGGAACGATCCCTACTTGTCGCTATACTTATCTCACGATTCGTGCACTTGCGAGATAGGTTTTTATAACACGATTTTACACATCACCATTATGTAAAATAAGTGTAGAAATATTCTAAAAGACACAATGATTTGTTTTACGTGATAAAACTCCAAAAAGGTAAAAAACTCACGGGCATAATTGCCAATTGAACCCTCAAATCCACTATTTGCAAATACGATTACAATCTAGGTTGACCGCATCACACCTATATGATTACTAATCTGTCTTTGATACCCACATGCCTTTAATAGTGATTCTAGGCTCTTGCTTGCAAACTACCTAAGGTAAATACAAGACTTAACTCTCAAAGAGAAGAGATAAACAACCTAATGTGAATATGAGTAATATTCAAAGTGCATAAATCCAAGGTCAAACATTTAAGCTTATATAGCCATGGATGAACATGTCAAACACTTCTAGATATCATGTTGCTATATGACATTCATACAACTTGGCTATATGTGCCAATAAAACCCTATATGCAATAGCTATCACAAACAAATCACAAAACACAACACAAAAACTAATCTTGATACTAGTCAAGTCACAAAGGAGCTATCTTGTAAAGCAAGAACATGTGAAAAGATGAAGATGATGTTCTAACTACAAGTCATGTGAACAATAAAGAAAACCCATGAAAAATCATACCTAGAAGATGCTAGATGATGTATGAATCATGAAAGGATGATGGGTGTTTGTGTTTTGGATGATAAAAATCATGTCTTGATGACTTTGCTTTGAAGACACTCTTTAGCTCTCAAAAGTCATAATTTTTGCTCTAAAAAAAGAACCAAGAACATCAAAACATATATATATATATATATATAAGACTTAGACAAAGTGAGGTCATTTTGGGAAAAACGTTTCAGCTTCCGTCATGTGCGTTGGTCGAGTAGTGCACGACCAGCACACAACCTCTGTGTAAGTTCTTCAAGTTTGATTGGCTTATTTCGGTGATAAACCACAATTGGGGTTTGACATGTAAAGGTAGCTTAGGCATTGATGATCAAGCTCAAAGGCCCTTTCAAGACCTCAAGATGATAAGCACTTCAAAGGTAAATTTCTTGTGCTTAATTTTCATTGAAGAGACTTAATTACACACACACACACTTCTCATGCTTGCATATGTATTCATTGCTCTTGTGTGCATTCTCTTCACTTTTCATACTTGCACATATTGCACATTTTAGACTAAGTGTGAATTGTCTTTGAAAAGAGAAAACATCTCTTTACCGCTGCCTGTACTGCCCCTAGTACACTTGCATGGGTAGAGGTCCAAGCCAGGTTCAAAACCAGATGCTTTTGTGCTGTACATACCGCGGCTGAGACACTTGCCTCTGGGGCGGTCTCTACAGCGGCAGGTCTCTATAGCAGCAGTCTCTAGAGCTTACACGCTCTGTGTACAGTGGTGCAGACACTTGCCTGAGCAGCATTATGCACAACAGTTGTAACGGGGTTTGGTTTTAAAAATGACCAAAACGGCGTGGCTTTAAGGGGATCACTTATATAAGTGCCTCTTTGTCTTTAGGTCAGCCCACATGAGTTCAAAATCATATTTTAACTTAGAACATTTTCAAGAGAGAAAATCTTCCAAAGAACTCACCTTTGATCACTCAAAACCATTTTCATGTGCATCATACTTCATCTAGCATCATCTAGGATGCTTTCTTGCATGGGTTTTCTTCAACACATGTGACTTGGTAAGTTGAACACCATTTAATCCATTTTTGTGTTCTTTCTTAATCAAGAAATCTCATTTATTACTGGTATGCATCTAGATTAGATTTTAAATACAAGATTGAGATATTTGTGCTGAATGACTGAGTGTTGTATTGTGATAGCTATTGCCTAGGATTGCTTTATCTATGATAGCTATGTTGTATGCCATGACATATAGCAATATTGATATCTATGACTGATTATTGACATATTTATTCTCTAGATAAACATTTAGTGTAACCTAGCATTAATTGCATATTGAATACCATGTTATTCACTTAGGTTGTTGATCTCTTCATTGAGAATTAAGTCTTGTGGCTAAGATTGCTTAGTGCACAAGCAAGTAGGTCTCGAATAGCTATTAAAGGCCCGTTGGGTAGTAGTGGTGGGTTAGTGACCGTGTAGGGTTTGACAGTGGTCAACCTAAGTTGTAAACATCATTACAAGTAGTGGATTTAAGGACCGTGTGTGGCTCGTATAGTAGCCCGTGAGTTTTTCCCTGTTGAGGGTTTCTCACGTAAATCAATCAACTTGCAATTTATTGTTTTCCGCACGTAAATTAAGTTGATTGTATTTTTGACTAGTTTAGGGTTTTATTGAATATTGACTAATCAAGAAAAATTAGTAATTAACTTGATTAAAATCTATTCATCCCCCTCTACATATATTTAGACACGCCATATTTGTTTCAATTGGTATCAGAACGGGTTCCTAGACATATTTAGGAGATTCATGATTTTTGGTGTGTTTTGCATTTTGTGTAATTTTTGATTATCCATACACTTGCATTCATTTCATTCACTCATAAACACCATGAGTGGAAACGGTGGTGGAAACGAGGGTGCTTTGAGCACAAGGCTTCCATTGCTCACCGGAATAAATTATGCCTCTTGGAAAAGGCAAGATGGAGTCGTACATTTGCCAAATATATGATAGGGCTTGGATGGCGGTTGAAGATGGCTACGCTCCATCGATGATGACTTCTATGGGTGGAGGAGAGGATGTACTCAAGCCTAAGGCTCAATGGAATGCTTAAGAATTTGAGGCATCAAAATTGAATAGAAAGGCAATGCACACCATCCTATGTGCCATGGATGAAAATCAATACAAATTGATTCAAAATACTAGGATCGCTAATGAGGCGTGGGACATCCTAGAGATGGCATATGAGGGAACCACAGTGGTTAAAGACTCTAAGCTTCAAGTTCTCTAAACTCAATTCGAGATGCTTAGGATGGAGGAGAACGAGTGCTTCAACGACCTTGAGATCAAGTTGATGGACATAGTTAACCAAAGTCATCAACTTGGTGATCCTTATTGGATAGGAGAATCAAGCAAAAAATTATGAGATCTCTCCCTGAAAGATTTGAATCTAAGGTAACGGCTTTAGAAGAAAATAGCGGCTACAAGGATATGAAGTTGAGTGAGGTGATTGGGAGACTTCTAGCTTATGAGTTTAGGAAGGGACCTACCTCCACACCTCCTAAGAAGCAAAAGGGAATTGCTTTGAAGGCCTCCAAAGTTGAGAAGGAGGAAAATGAAACTCGGATGAAGACATGGCCTTATTGTTGAAAAGGTTCAAGAAGTTCGTCAAATTCGAGAAAAAGGGTTTTGGATCCAAAGGCAAGACTTGAAGAAAAAGGCTCCCTTCAAGAAATCTGAGCCTAGGCAAGAGAAGAATGAAAGAAAAGGGATCCAATGCTTTGAGTGTGGTGACATAGGACACATGGCTCTCGGTTGTGGAAATTTGAAGAACAAGAAGAAGGGAAAGGTGATGGCTGCCATTTGGAGTGGAAGTGATGACTCCGATGAGAGAGATGAATCTTCGGATAATGAAGATGAATTAGCTAACTTCATAGCCTTTGCCTCCTCCCACAAGAGCAAAGGTGGTAGAAAAAAAGAGGAAGAGAGTCAAGAGGAAAATGACTCAAGTGAGGATGACTCCTCTTCTAACTCCACAAATGGAAATGTGGAGAGGATGGATGTTCATGACTACATAGTCAAGTTTGAAAGCTCAAGGATGAAAAACAAGAGAGAAATTAGGAGATTGAAGGAGGAAAATCTAGATCTTTCAACACAAGTTGACCACTTAAGTGAACAAGTGGTAAGATCCAAGAAGATTGAAGATAAGCTAAGAGAGGAGTTAGTTTTATCTATGAGGAATGAAGAAGGTTTGAAGAGGGAGCATGAAGAAGCTAAAAGGTCAATGACTAGGATGAATTCTAGCACCGAGAAGCTTGGCCACATGTTAAGTGTTAGAAAGAGTCCTTGTGACAAGAGAGGTCTTGGGTTTGAAGATGGCAAGGAGACCTCCACTCCTAACAAGACCGTGTTTGTCAAGAGCTTGAGCAACAAAGAAGTTTCATCGGTGCAAACTCCTAGGAAGAAGATTGATCTAGGACAATGCTCTCATAGTGCACAAGTGAAGATGACGCCAAGAAGACAATCTCAAACTCAACCCACAAGAGCTCCTCAAGCCAACTTTCCTCAACAAATGGCTCACCAAGGAAATAGACTGTAAGGTTGATAATTAGTGTTGGCATTAATTCCATATCAAAACGTGTTTATCTTGTAATGTTTAGTGGTTAGTAATTGAAGAATTTTGAAGACGAAGGACGTCTCAACCACAACTCATTCAAGAAGCCGGCTTTTAAGAGATTCGGGCATTATTGGTCGACAAAGGTATTCAAGGACCTCTTATCTCTTACAAGGCTAGGCACACACTCACACATATCATACTTGTGTGTTCCTTCATGATTTAATTTCATTTACATATCACTTTCACACACTTGGCAAAATATGCTCATGCATTCATATTTAGTTAATAAACTTTGTGTTTTACATTTTCTAGGACTATGTCCGGAAACTAGCATATGTGTGTGTATTTGTGTTTGTATATTTCTGTATTTTGTGTTTAGGACTTGACATGTTCTTATTTAATGCCTTATTGAGTTCCGGTCGTTTCGGTTACTCATTCATAAGGTTTCGAGTCCAAACAAGTTGACTACGCTACTTTTCGTTCTCTTTCGTTGAGTTGACTTCATCGATGATTTCCGAGATGATTTCTCAACTATTTTTTAAACTTGTGTAGTCTTTGTCGTGCATGAGAGAGTCACAGTTCGTAATCCGGAAATAGATTCGAAATCGGAGTTCGGATGCCCAAGATATGGGCCGAAGAACCGAGGGAGCGCGCCAGAGGACAGCCCAGGCCGTGGGCCACATGGGCTGGCCATTGATGAGGCCGTGGGCCCCACGGCCTGGAGCACTCTCTGCTCCCGTGTGGGCCACGCGCCCCCCACGGCCAGGGGGTGACATGGCACCACGTGATTGGCTCCCTTGGCCTCTCTCTCTCTCCTCCTATTTCTTCCCTCTCTCTCTCCATTTTGAAATCTAAGAAGAAAAAGTTTCAGCTTTCCCGCAATAGAGTTCTCTCCAATTTTCAGATTTTCAAAACACCATATCTTCCTCATCCGGAGTTGGATTTGAGTGATTCAAGTTGGAGAGTGTTTGTATTTGAGTCCTCTAACATCTCCAAGTGGTTTGGTGGCTGTTTGATCGTGATTTCTAGTGGTTGAACACTAATTTCCGAACCAGCTGCAAAATCCGAGGTAATGGTCTCAACTTTGGGATTTCTTGCTTTTTGACCTTCCATTTGCTTGGGGTTTCTTCTTCTATATCTATGTTAATGTTTGGTAAAAACTATTGAGAAAGATAGCTTGATTATCATTCTAATTGAAAGTCAATTTGTGGACTAATGTTGACTAGATTCTATGATTTTAGGTTTTACATATGTTTGTGAGTTGTATTGTGATTAGAATGGCATCTTAGGTTGTTTGGAACTTAATTGAATTAATTTTGTGTTAAAATGACCTTGAGATTTGATTTGATCCTTTGATTGATAAAATCTAGGATTTGTATATTTGTTTGTGATTTAGAGAATATAGGTTTTGATTGATGTAAATCTCAAAACCTTGCTCTATATTTTTGACTAGTATATTGATTGATTTTAATCTCATATATCTAGCATTTAATTGTATATTGATAGCATCTTGAATTTGTACTTCATGAACATATTGTGATTCAAGTGTTGTGTGTGAATGAGACTTTGAGTGTATGTGTTAGGTGTTTCACATGCTTAGGTTTCTATTCATGTATTTTGCATCTAGACTTGATTATTTGTGATATCACATGTTTAGGTCTAGTTATGCCATAGAATGTATTGATCACATGTTCTATGTTGTATTGATTGTTTTCATCATTTGCATTCACATGATCACACTAGGAAGTCCTTGTAAAAGACATGAAGTCTTGGTTAGAGTCGGGGTGACTCGGATAGCCAAGCAAGAAGTTTTGCCTAAAGTCGGGATGACTCGGATAGGTAAGCAAGGAGTCATGGCTAGAGTCGGGAGGACTCGGATAGTCATGCATGGGAGGCTCCCTAGAGGCAAAAGTGCCTTGGATAGGGAGTTAGCTATTGTATTGGTAGGCCTAGGCGTATGGTTAGACATAGACTCCGATAGAGCGGGTTACACGGGAGGTGTATACACTCTTGAGGAATTTCTAATCTACCATCGATGTTAGTTGTGTGTGGTGTCCAATATATGGTGGTTCCGCATCATTGAGGGATTTCACACTTTCCAATAGGGTTGGGTAGGCTTAGACTTCACTAGGTCGGGTGAGCTAAAGATTGGTCACTTTGTGAATGTTCTATGTTTGCTTTCCAATAATATAGTATCCAATGGTTGTAGTTCAACCCGTGGATGTTTCCTCCTTGGAGGTTTTACCACGTTAAAAAATCTCTTGTGTTAATTCTTCCTATCTCTTTCTCTTATATTTTAATTGTATATTTTATTATCTTGATTCATAATATTCACATGTGATGTATTGTGAAGCAAGACTTTGTATATTGTGATTAGTGAATTCTTTCTATAGATCAATTTTTGTTTCTTTGATTCTTTTATATATTGTAATTTTTGTATAGTGACATTTTGATCACTCTTGTAACCCATTGAACACTTATTAAAATACAAGCTTATTTTGTTGTTGTGTTTATTTGTTCTTATACCTCACATAACTTATTGATATACTTAGACCTTGCTCTTATGATTGTATTATCGTATTGTCTTTGTATGTCTCCCTTGGCTTATTGTGTTGTGTAAGGCTACCTTGAGGGACAAATGAAAGTTTGTTCAAGGGTTTGAAAAAGGTGTAAAAACCTATTCACCCCCCCCCCCCTCTCTAGGTATGCTTTAAGCAATTTAACTTCGTTTGTATACTTTCATAGACCAATCATACATGCTCAACCAAGGAAGCAAGCTAGACCGGTTCAACAACAAAGAAATAATGAACCAATTCAACCATAACGACATGGAAAGGCTCTTATGCATTCACAAGGACATGGTATGATTCCTAACTTCAACCCTACATGTCATTTTTTGTGGCATTGATTGTGTTATTAGACCAAATTGCTTTCATTACATTAAAATACGTATAGTTTAAAGCATGATTGAAAATAAAAAGAGTAAAGCCAAGATGCATGTTCCTAGGAAGAATAGAATAGAACAAATTTGCATGATTCAGGACATCTAAAGCCCATGTATCAATGACCACTAGGAAAGAAAATGTTTCTCCTAGGTGGATTAGAAGAGATGAATACTTTTGCAATGTTGCACAAATTGCCTTGAAGGTAAATTCTTGTAATTTTTTGTATTTAGATAGTGGGTGCTCTAGGCATATGACGGGAAACAAGAGTTTCTTTGAGACTCTTGTCATGGAGGAATGGGGATTTGTCACATTTGGTGATGGATCTAAAAAAAAGGTTGTAGGGAAAGGAACCATCTCCATTCCTGGCTTACCCTCATTGTCCAATGCTTTATATGTGGATGGCTTGAAAGCTAATCTAATAAGCATTTCTTATCTTAGTGATAAAGGACTGTCCGTCTTGTTTACCAAAAATGATTGCTCTATTATAATGCCCAATGAACAAACCCTGTTAAAAGGAATAAGATTTAGCGACAATTGCTATTGTCTTAAAGCTAGAGTTGTCTCGTGCAATGTGTCCAAGAATGAACAAATTGAGTTGTGGCATGAAAGACTTGGCCACATGAACTATCAGGATTTATGAATCTTAGATAAGTTCAATGTTGTACGTGGCTTTCCTAAGCTTGGGAAGAAAGTCAATGGTATTTGCAGGCCTTGCCAACAAGGGAAATAAACCAAGAGCATGCACAAGAAGGGCAAGTATCTCTCCACCAAGGAGCCCCTAGAGCTTCTCCACATGGATCTTATGGGTCCCATACAAACCGAGAGTTTAGGTGGAAAGAGATATATTTTTGTTTGTGTAGATGATTTCTCTTGGTACACATGGACATAGTTCCTTAGAGAAAAATCTGAAACTTTTGACAAGTTTAAAATGCTTTGAACTAAAATTCAAAATGAAAAAGACTCTAACATTAAAAGCATTAAACGGATTAGAAGTGACCATGGGAGGGAATTTGAGAATGCTTACTTTGAAAGCTATTGCAATAGCTTAAGCATTTCCTATGGGTTTTTGGCTCCTAGGACACCTCAACAAAATAGAGTTATTGATAGGAAAAATAAGGTCCTTTAAGAGATGGCTTGTGTGATGTTGCTTAGCAACAATGTCCCTAGGAACCTATAGGCCAAAGCCGTCAACACGACTTGCTATATAGAAAATAGAGTATTCCTAAGGCCCGGTACTAGGCAAACCTCCTATGAGTTGTGGAGAGGTAGAAAGCCAAATGTTGGCTACTTCCACTCCTTTGGAAACAAATGCTACATTCTAAATGACCGTGATCAACTTGGCAAATTTGATGCTAAGAGTGATGAGGGTATTTTTATTGGCTATGCCTTGAATAGTAGAGCATATAGAGTTTTCAACTTGAAGACTCGAAGCGTCATGGAATAATCTAATGTTGTCATAGATGATTGTAGGCTTAAGTCTAATAACCATGAGGAGGAGGTTGGTGTTGTTGATAATTCTCCCTTGGAGAAGGTTGTGGAGATTCCTATTGATGGAAGGTCTAACCTTAATGAAGAGGACACACAACCTCTTGATAGAGTTCCTCTATTGGACTCTAATGAACCTGCTCAATGGGTTAGAAAACTCCATAATAAAAATGACATCATTAGAGAAGTCAATGAGGGTGTTAGAACAAGGCGTCAAATAGCTAATCTAATTAGCTACACTTGCTACACCTCTCAAATCGAACCTAAAAAGGTTTATAAGACCTTAAAAGATGAATATTGGGTTCTTGTCATGCAAGAAGAGCTAAACCAATTCGAAAGGAATAATGTTTGGACTCTAGTTCCTAGGCCTAAAAACACAAATGTCATAGGCACCAAATGGGTGTATAGGAACAAATCCAATGAGGATACCAACATAGTAGGTAACAAGGCAATGCTTATTGCATAAGGGTACTCTCAAATTGAGGGTATCGACTTTGAGGAGACTCTTGTGCATTGTACTTGAACATGTAGGTACAAATGTTGTGCATTGTACTTGAACATGTAGGTACAAATGATCAACTAGCGGACTTATTTACTAAACCCTTAGATGCAACTAGGTTTCATGCACTTAGTAGATCTATTGGGATATGTCTCGTGGATTGATGTGGTATGGAAATTGACCCCATATAGGTAATTCAAGCAAAGAGAGCAATCTTGCATACTTGTCACATGCAAAAATTTGATATACATTATACTTCCTTATTAATTGCTTGAGTATCTTGGTTGCACATATGCTTATATGATATTTTCTTCAATAAGTGTGAACCATTACTTTGATTGCAATCCATGTCATATTTATGTTCAAACATGCATTTTTGGACTAGGAGATTTACTTATGAAGTATTCTTTGAATGACCTCTAATTATTCTCCATGACATGATGATTCTTTAAATGACAAGCTTAAAATGAAAAGTATGAATTCAAATGACTTGCTTAAAAAATGAAAAGCATGATTGTTGATTGCAAATTTCAAAATGCAAAATTATGTGTGAAAAGCAAATGAGATTCAAATGAATAAAGGATCTAGTATCCGTTCTAAGGATTTTAAAATCCAATGTCTCACTTTCTTTATTTATCAAACATGGCTACTATCATACGGGTATCTTACCCGGAAAAATCGAATAGGGTGTAAAAGTTGCTCATACCATGTTTTGCTTATAAAGTTGGATATAGCTGCCCTTTAAAAGTGAATAATGACATTTCTATATCCTTGCTTTGATTCATGACAAATGGTAAAATCGGTTTGAATTCTTTAGGAAACCTTTATCATTTGCTTTACCAAATACCATTGATTTTTGGACTTAAATGCAACATGTCTTGCATACAAAGCATCTTGATCAACCGTTTTCATAAAATAAATCTCTTTGTTTCTCTCCAATTAATTGACTTGCATAATGTTCTTGTATAATGACTATGCAAATGTCATGTATGTTACAATCTCTCTTTGCTAAAATGACCTGGTTGAGGGATACTTCTTTGCCTATCTCATGACAAAAAGGGGTTGTAGTATGTGGTAAGGGAGAGTGCTAATTTAGAGTAGCTAATTCGCACACTGGTGAGAATGCATAATTGAGGGGGAGTAACCCGTTGAGGGGGAGCATTGCATTGCACATTCATTGCATGATGTTGCTTGATTTCTTTAAATGCAAATGCTTGTTTTGATTTCACTTGATAACCTCATATACACTTGCTTTGGAAAGTGTAATCTTTTTTGTTTTGAAGGATTGATTGTTCTACAATAGATTGAGGATTTGAAGTTTTATTTTTTTTATATATCTCTTTATAATGTAGAAAATCATTGTTGACCTTTAGGTTCAATTTTGTTGTGAGGATCAATGTGAGTGGTGGTTTTGTCACGAAATAACCAAAGGGGGAGATTGTAAGTTCCTTAAGTTTGATTGGCTTATTTCGTTGACAAACCACAATTGGGGTTTGACATGTAAGGGTAGCTTAGGCATTGATGATCAAGCTCAAAGGCCCTCTCAAGACCTCAAGATGATAAGCACTTCAAAGGTAAATCTCTTGTGCTTAATTTTCATTGAAGAGACTTAGTTGTGCACACACACTTCTCATGCTTGCATATGTATTCATTGCTCTTATGTGCATTCTCTTCACTTTTCACACTTGCACATATTGCACATTTTAGACTAAGTGTGAATTGTCTTTGAAATGAGAAAACTTCTCTTTACCTCTGCATGTACCACCCTGGTACACTTGCATGGGCAGTAGTTCAAGCCAGGTTCAAAATCTGATGCTTTTGTGCCATACATACTGCGGCTGAGACACTTGCCTCTGGGGCGGTTTTCACAGCGACAATCTCCAAAGCTTACACGCTCAGCATATCGCGGCGCAGACACATACCTGCGTAGCAGTATGCATAGCGATTGTAACGAGGTTTTGTTTTTAAAATGACCAAAACGGTGTGGCTTTAAGGGGATCACTTATATAAGTGCCTCTTTATCTTTAGGTTAGCCCACATGAGTTCAAAATCATATTTTTAATTTAGAACATTTTCAAGAGAGAAAATCGTCTAAAGAACTCACCTTTAATCACTCAAAACCATTTTCATGTGCATCAAACTTCATCTAGCATCATCTAGCTTCATCTAGGATGCTCTCTTGCATGGGTTTTCTTCAACACATGTGACTTGGTAAGTTGAACACCATTTAATCTATTTTTGTGTTCTTTCTTAATCAAGAAATCTCATTTATTACTGGTATGCTTCTAGATTAGATTTTAAATACAAGTTTGAGATATTTGTGTTGAATGATTGTGTGTTTTATTGTGATAGCTATTGCCTAGGATTGCTTTATCTATGATAGCTATGTTGTATGCCATGACATATAGCAATATTGATATCTATGATTGATTATTGACATATTTATTCTCTAGATAAGCAATTAGTGTAACCTATCATTAATTGCATATTGAATACCATGTTATTCATTTAGGTTGTTGATCTCTTCATTGCGAATTAAGTCTTGCGGCTAGGGGTGGGCATGGGTTGGTTTGGGTTGGATTTGACTATACCCAAACTAAACCATTATAAAATCGGTTTAATTTTTTACAACCCAAACCAAACCATTTATAAGATAAAACCAAACCAAACCAAACCGATAAAAATTGGTTTGGTTCAATTTGGTTTAACGGTTTAAGAAAATAATTACATTATTTTTTATTTGAATAAATTTAATAATATCAAATTATCAATATAAGTAGTTTAACCAATTATCAATAAAATAAACAATAATACTAATTTATAATACTAAATTTAACTCAAGTGCATAACGATAATCGTTAAAAAAAAAAAAAAAAAAAAAAAAAACTCAAGTGTAGAACGGCTAAAACTTATAAAATAAAACTAAATCGTTTAAGCTTCTAAATTAATAATATCTACCACCGTCGAAGCAACCACTTTGAAGTTTCGAAGTTCACTTCTTGTTGCATTGGGTTAATTTTAGTTTTTATTTGTTTTCTCCGATAATTTAATTAATAATATATATATATATATATATATATTTAAGTATGTAATGGTTTGGGTTGGGTTATACGGTTCGATAAAACGCAACCCACAAACCAACCCAAACCAATTGGGTTGCTAAAAAACAACCCAATCGATTTATTTTATTTAACGAAATCAAACCAACCCGCTTAAATTGGTTTGGTTTGGGCGGGTTGATCGGTTTGGCGGTTTGGGTGCCCACCCCTACTTGTGGCTAAGATTGCTTAGTGCACAAGTAAGTAGGTTTAGAATCGCTATTAAAGGCCCGTTGGGTAGTAGTGGTGGGTTAGTGACCGTGTAGAGTTTGACGGTGGTCAACCTAGGTTGTAAACATCATTACAAGTAGTGGATTTAAGGACCGTGTGTGGCTCACATAGTAGCCCGTGAGTTTTTCCAGGTTGAGGGTTTCTCACGTAAATCAATCAACTTGCAATTTATTGTTTTCCGAACGTAGATTAAGTTGATTGTATTTTTGACTAGTTTGGGGTTTTATTGAATACTGACTAATCAAGAAAAATTGATAATTAACTTGATTAAAATCTATTCACCCCCTCTCTAGATATATTTAGACACACCATATTTGTTTCATTCTATCCAAGTTACGCTGGTGTGAGCTGTGCATTCACTACTACAAAAATGTTAAAAGACATCACTAAAAGACATCGGTTTTTATAAAAAGCGATGTCTTAAATATTGCAGTTTCAAAAGACATCGGTTTTTAGGAAAACCGATATTAAAAAAAATGTTTAGACATCGGTTTTTATAAAAACCGATGTGGATTCGAAAGCAAAATTCTGCAATGCAAATCTGACCTATGTCCACATTCAAGTGTGCATCTCTAAAAATACTCAACGTTATTTGCACAAATTTTGACACAAGAAAGTAGACATGCAAACAAACACTTTTCAATCAGAAAATATTCCAAAAATCGATTTGGAAAAGTGTGAAAATGAGCGATGAAAACAGCTCACTCGTGGATTCGCGAATCGCTTCCGACCTTTGACTGAATAATTGATCATAACTTTCAAAATACCACCCAGAATTTTACTTTCTTTATACCGTTTGATTCATATCGAAAAATTGAAGAACCCAGCATGGACAAAAAAAACTTATTTCCTTGCCAAAAGATACCATTTTAAGGAAAAAGTTTGCACAAAAATATCTCCAATCGCTTCAATTCTGACCTTTGACTGAATAATTGATCATAACTTTCAAAATCCCACCCCGAATTTTACGTTCTTTATACCGTTGGATTCATATCGAAAAATAGAAGAATCCAATATGGACAAAAAATTTATTTCATTGCCAAAAGATATAGTTTTAAGGAAAACGTTTGCATAAAAATATCTCCAATCTCTTCTGACCTTTGACTAAATAATTGATCATAACTTTCAAAATACCATCCAGAATTTTACGTTCTATATACTGTTGGATTCGTATCGAAAAATTGAAGAACCTAACATGGACAAAAAAAATTATTTCCTTGCCAAAAGATACAGTTTTAAGGAAACATTTTACACAAAAATATCTCCAGCAGAACACACAACCACACAAAAAAAAAAATGAAATGAAAAATAAACCCACCAATAATTTTTTTTTTTTAATATATATATGTTTGTAGTAGAAATTAGAATTTTGATTAGTTGAGTAAATTTAAATTTATCAAACAATTTTATTTTTATTTTTATTTCTAACAACTGATATAGGTTATATATAAATATTGTGCAGTTGTTAACACATCCAATTTTGTAGTCAGGCGGTAAAGGCTTTACCATTTTGACTTTGTGGTCGCATGTTCGATTCCTCATAACGACAATTAGTTTTCATTATTATCAGAGGTGGGGCGAGCCAGACGACGGTGGTGGGGCGGTCCGGTGACGGTGGCCGGACGGCGGGATTAATTTTAGTAATACATCAATTTTACGTCACGGTTTTTAAATCGGTTTTATTTAAAACCGATGTGTTTTCTCTTGTTTTTACATCGGTTAAAAACCGATGTCTTTTGTGTGGTTTTTTCTAAATCAGTCAAAAAGACATCGGTTTTAAAAATTTCAAAAACCGATTTCTTCCATATAAAAAAAAACCGATTTCTTTTGTGCTTTTTGTAGTAGTGATGACGACCAGCACATGACCAGCGGCAAACCTCTGCCCAAGTTGCGTTGGTCCAGCACTAGACAAATAGCGCAATGTGTGGGTGTGCGCAGGTTAGGGGACCAGCGCACAACACGGTTGCACAAATCAAACACATAAAATGGTGCAAGTGTGAATAGAGAAATACATACACACAAGAAGCAATAATCACACATGCATGCTAGAGAAGTGTATGTGTGTGCAACTAAATCTCTTCAATTAAGAGTCTAGACAAGTAAGTTACCTTCCTTGAAACACTTGAGGTCCACAACGAGGTCCATTGGCATTTGAGGAGAATTCTTCAATCCTAAACCACCCTTATATATTTGAACCCTATTGTGATTTTGTCAATGAAATAAGCCAATCAAAAAGTGAGGCATTTACAATACTAAACATAAAATCAAAAATATTAAAATTAAAAGCTAAGCAATAAATATTAAAAATACTAAGCATAAATATTAACATTAAGTAAAAACTATCCCTTAAATATTGAATATACTAAACATAAAATCATAAATATTAAATATACTAAGCATAAATATTAAAATTAAAAAGTAAAAACTATTCCATAAATATTTAATATACTAAATATAAAATCATTAATATTAAATATAAACATAATGATAAAAATTAAAATAATAAAAATATTATAAATAAATATTATAAATAAAACTTAAGCATAAATATTAATATTAAATTTACTAACTACTAAACATAAATTAATATACTAAGCATAAATAATAAATATAAAATTAAAAATAAATAACAAATTACCTTTGTTTGTAGTTTGTAATCTGTAGAAAATGGTGAATTGGTGCTGAAACTAATTATAGCACGGTGTGTATAAAACTATCTAGAGGGGGGGTGAATAGATTTTACGCTTTTTACCCAATTTTCGTTTTTAGTCAAATTTACGAAAATGCCCCAAACTAGACAATATAATAATCAAGTGTAATATGGTGCGGAAATATAAACGACACTTGATTTTTACGTGGAAACCCTCACGGGAAAAACCACGGGCTGGTAAGTGCGCCACACTCGAACCTCGAATCCACTAATTGTGATAACGTATACAACCTAATCCAGGTTTGACGGCCTAATCCCGGCCAATATCCCGCTACCACTACCCGCAGGCCTGTAAAAGTGGACCTAGTCCAATTTGCTCATGTGACCACCTAATCCCGGTGTCCGACCTAATCCCGGTCTATCACACAAGACTTACAATCTCCTAAGAGATCAAACAACCCTATGTGAATATGCAATGATATCCAAATATTGCAATAAGAGCTAGGGTACTCTAAATGCTTACCTAGGATTATAAGATGACAATATAATCAATCCTAGATATCACATGTAGCTATATGACATGGCATATAACTTTAGCTAAGTAAAGGATAACCAATCCTAGATACAAAGCTATCACAAACAACACTCAATCAATACATCACAAATAATCTCTTTTCTTGTATTTAGCATATGATCTAAAACATACAAGTAATTTAAAAGAGATGGCTTGGTATTTAAAATACTAAAATAAGATGAAATTAATCAAAATCTTACCAAGCAAGTTGTGATGATGCAAACCCATACATGGATGCACTCTATATAGACATAGGAGATGCAATATGAAATTTGATGCAAAAGGGGTTTGATTTGAGTGGTTAAAGGTGAATTCTTGATTTGATTTTCTCTCAAAATCTAACTTTGAAGTTTAGGGTTCTTAAGAGTCAAGAACTTGTTCAGATAATGAGAAAGTGTGATATTTATAGACATCAAGAATAGGGCAAGTGAAAAGACAATTTTGCCCCTGAATCACACTATCGCGGTTGCTCTGTGGCTCGACTGCCACGGTTGCAAAAACCGCGGCACTGAAACCGCGGCGGGCGTCACAGCACAAAGCTTGATTTTCAAGCGACTCAAAACATGACCAAACAACATCGAAACCTTTCATATAATATACCGTTGGAAAGGTATGGAAGTCTACTTTCTACTCCAATTAACAAAACATGATTTGGATAACTGTAGAAAAAGTTATGGTCATTTGAGTGACCAAAGGTCAGATTCGGATAACAGCTGTGATGCCCTGTTTTAGTGGTCACTTTGGAAATTTCAAAACCAATCCAAACGGTCATGAAATATTACGAATAATATACCGTTGGAAAGGTATGGGTGTCTAGTTTGTACAGAAATTTTCAAAACTCATTTTGAAGCTTTGTGTAAAAAGCTATGGTCACACGACCATGCAAAGGTCAGTTTTGAAAACACTTAAAACATTGAAATCCAATCTTTTGAAACTAGACACCTTACTCCAATCAACCCAACCAAACTAAAGCTACCACTTATCCAAGAGAAGAATGAGATCTTCTCAAGTGATCAACCATCGCGCTAAGACAAGCACACCATCGTGCAAGCGCGGACGTTTCCGATCACACAAATGGAAACGAATTACACCACACTTAAGACTAATCATGAAGTGCAAGTGTGGGTATTGAATGCATCATAATGCCTATCATGTCATGGCATTTCATAGAACAAGATGCAATCAATTACATGCAAGAAGAGATATTGAATAATCAATAAAGCACAATGCACACAAAATATAAACACAACATTCAAGAATAAGAGTTATGCATGTTGTGTGTGTGTGCAACTATATCTCTTCAAGGCAAAGTAAGCACTAGATATACCTTTGGTGCTTGTCCTCTTGAGGTCTTGGAAAGGGTCTTTGATCTTCAACAAATCACTTAGACTACCCTTACAACCAAACCCCAACTTGTGGTTTGCCCACGAAATAAGTCAATCAACAAAACGGGAATCCTTACAATCTCCCCCTTTGGCTATTTCGTGACAAAACCACCACTCACATTGATTCCTCACAACATAATAGAAACTACTGGTCTACTATGATTTTCTACTTTACAAAGAGATAAGATAAATAGTCTTGAAGTCTTCAATCTCAAGTAGAACAATCAATCCCTGAAAGCACAGTTTCTATACTTTCCAATACAAGAAAAGGTTAGATGAATCAAGTGAGATAAAACAAGCATTTGCATTTAAGAATTTAAGTACAACATCATGCAATGTATGTATGTGCAAATGCTCCCCCTCAAAGGGTTACTCCCCCTCAATTAGTATTCTCCCCAACGTGCACAAATGCTACAACAATTTGCACCTCCCCTTACCACATCCTACTCCCCCTTTTTGTCATGATATAGGCAAAGGAGTAGTCCCCAACCGGGTCACTCAAGGTAAAGAGAGATAGTAGCATTCTAGTATTTGCATAATCAATATAAGTCACTTTATGCAATCTCAATTAATTGGAGAGAAACAAGGAGATTTATTTAAGGAAAATGTGTGAATCAAATAATTGCTTTGCATACAAGACATGTAGCATTTAAGTCCAAAATACCATGGTATTTGGCAAAGCAAATGACAAAGGTTTTCAATATGAATTCAAACCAATTTCACCAATGTCATGAGAGAAGCA
Organism: Acer saccharum; assembly: GCA_030490815.1. NCBI lineage: Eukaryota > Viridiplantae > Streptophyta > Magnoliopsida > Sapindales > Sapindaceae > Acer > Acer saccharum. Next base: position 4,994,787 of record CM059875.1, on the reverse strand, counting down.
AGGATATAGGTTTTCATTGATTTTAATTTAAGAACAACTATATCCAACTTTATAAGCCAAATATGTCATGAGCGACATTGCACCCTACTTGATTTTTCCGGATAAGATATCCGTGTGATAGTAGACATGTTCAACCAATAAAGAAAGAGAGACATTTGGATTGTAAAATCCTTGAAAGGATACAAGATCCTTTTTCATTTGAGTCTCATAAGCTTTTTCACACATTTTTTGCAGTTAAGAAATGCAATCATCAAAACATGCTTTTTAAGATTAGCATTTAGCATGTCATTTAACAATCATCATGTCATGGAGATCATTATAGGTCATTCAAATTTTATCCTATGTATATATCTCCTAGTCCAAAAATGCATGTTTGAACATAAATATGACATGGATTGCAATACAAGCATTGATCACACTTATTGAATAGAAAATATATTATACATAGTGTAACCAAGCTTACTCAAGCAACAAAAAGAGAGGCATAAGATATTTCAAATTTTTTGCAAGTGACAAGAATGCAAAATAGCTCTCTTTGCTCAAGTTCCCCATATGGGGTCAATTTTCCATACCTCTTCAAAGAAGGGTATGAGGTCCTATGGACCTACCAAGTCCTTTGGACTTAGTTGAACCTATTTGAGACTTGTTAGTCTCGTAGCAAGCGGGTTCATTCTTATTAATCCACTTAGGTGACACTAAGTCAATCCTAGTGGACAAAGGTTCTAGAGTACAAGATGAAAAAGGATTATGCACATGATTTTCTTCCTTTTTATGAAGCATCTTAGCTCTAGCCTTTTTCTTGTCAAACATGCTTTTAGCTCTACACATTTCAATGTAATGCAAGCAATTTGGTCTAATATGACCAATAATACCACAAAAATGACAAGTGGGAAAAAGGTTAGGAATCATACCATTCCCTTGAGCATGGATGGGTGCTTTCCCTTGTCGTTGTGGTTGTCTTGGTTGTTGGATAGGATCTCTCCTCCTTTGTTGATAACCAAGACGAGGTTGCTTGCTTGTCTGAGCTTGCATGTCTGAACTCTTCCCATGTTGTTTTTGAGTTTGAGGGAAGATAAGGTGAGGAGCCCTTTGGGTGTGAGCTTGAGCTTGACCTTTTGGTGCCACAACCACTTGGGCACTTCTTGAACACTCTCCTAGGTCCATCTTCTTCCTAGGGTGTTGAGGAGGAGGGGACATATTGAAGTCCATCATGACCAAGGATGTCTTGCTTGTGGAGGAGGCATCCTTGTCATCAATGTAGCCAAGACCTCTCTTGTCATTTGGCTTTCTTCCTACTCCCAACATGTGGTCAAGCTTCTTGGTGCTTGAAGTCATTTTAGCCATTAAGACCTTAACTTCTTCAAGCTCTCTTTCTAGCTCTTCTTCTCTCCTCTTAGATAAGGCTAAGTCTTCTTTTAGCTTATCTTCATCCGCCATGGATCTTACCACTTCTTCACACAAGTGGTCTACTAGTGTTGAAAGCTCTAGATTCTCTTCTTTTAATCTTCTAATTTCTTCCTTGTTCCTTATCATTGAGCTCTCAACTTTGACTTTGTAGTCATTAAGATCCATACACTCCACATTTCCATTTGTGGAGTTAGATGACAAATATTCAACACTTGTGTCATCTCCTCTAATCTCCATTTCACCAATGGAGTCATCTCCTTCATCAAGATCATCAAATTTGTCTCTTGATGAGGAATGAGCCAAATCCCTATGAGTAGCTACGCCAACTACTTCTATATCTAGTTCTTCTTAGGGATTACAAGTAAGAGCAACTATGCCATCTTCTTCAACCTCTACACTCTTGGCTCCAAATTCTGTGTAGATGATGGCAAGTTCTTCATCACTTGAAGGATTTTCATCATCTTCATATTTATCCCATAAGGTGGCCAACGCCTTCCCTTTTCTTCTATCCTTCAAGTTTCCACACTCCGGGGATAAATGCCCGAATCCTCCACATTCGTAGCACTGAATCCCCTCTCTTGAAGACACTCCTTGGTTTGACTTGTCATTGAGTCCCATGTCTTCAATAGAGATACCCTCCTTCTTGTCATGCTTCAAAGTCTCCAAAGCAATTATCTTCTTCTTCTTATGAGGTGAGGTGGTCAACTTCTTCTTAGGAGGTGAGGTGGTTAATTTCACAAATCTCCTAAATCTCTCTAGTAAGAGAGACATCTCCTCAATGGAGTTAATTTCTTCTCTCATGAAATCACTCATAGTGTTTGCGTTGAATGAATGCAAAAGAGAAGAATGCAAAATGTATGAAGAAATCAAACAAACATACAAAATGCAAAAACACACCAACAATGAGCAAAGGATCACCTAAGTATATCTAGGAACCCGCTCTGATACCAATTGAAACTAATTATAGCACGGTGTGTATAAAACTATCTAGAGGGGGGGTGAATAGATTTTACGCTTTTTACCCAATTTTCGTTTTTAGTCAAATTTACGAAAATGCCCCAAACTAGACAATATAATAATCAAGTGTAATATGGTGCGGAAATATAAACGACACTTGATTTTTACGTGGAAACCCTCACGGGAAAAACCACGGGCTGGTAAGTGCGCCACACTCGAACCTCGAATCCACTAATTGTGATAACGTATACAACCTAATCCAGGTTTGACGGCCTAATCCCGGCCAATATCCCGCTACCACTACCCGCAGGCCTGTAAAAGTGGACCTAGTCCAATTTGCTCATGTGACCACCTAATCCCGGTGTCCGACCTAATCCCGGTCTATCACACAAGACTTACAATCTCCTAAGAGATCAAACAACCCTATGTGAATATGCAATGATATCCAAATATTGCAATAAGAGCTAGGGTACTCTAAATGCTTACCTAGGATTATAAGATGACAATATAATCAATCCTAGATATCACATGTAGCTATATGACATGGCATATAACTTTAGCTAAGTAAAGGATAACCAATCCTAGATACAAAGCTATCACAAATAACACTCAATCAATACATCACAAATAATCTCTTTTCTTGTATTTAGCATATGATCTAAAACATACAAGTAATTTAAAAGAGATGGCTTGGTATTTAAAATACTAAAATAAGATGAAATTAATCAAAATCTTACCAAGCAAGTTGTGATGATGCAAACCCATACATGGATGCACTCTATATAGACATAGGAGATGCAATATGAAATTTGATGCAAAAGGGGTTTGATTTGAGTGGTTAAAGGTGAATTCTTGATTTGATTTTCTCTCAAAATCTAACTTTGAAGTTTAGGGTTCTTAAGAGTCAAGAACTTGTTCAGATAATGAGAAAGTGTGATATTTATAGACATCAAGAATAGGGCAAGTGAAAAGACAATTTTGCCCCTGAATCACACTATCGCGGTTGCTCTATGGCTCGACTGCCACGGTTGCAAAAACCGCGGCACTGAAACCGCGGCGGGCGTCACAGCACAAAGCTTGATTTTCAAGCGACTCAAAACATGACCAAACAACATCGAAACCTTTCATATAATATACCGTTGGAAAGGTATGGAAGTCTACTTTCTACTCCAATTAACAAAACATGATTTGGATAACTGTAGAAAAAGTTATGGTCATTTGAGTGACCAAAGGTCAGATTCGGATAACAGCTGTGATGCCCTATTTTAGTGGTCACTTTGGAAATTTCAAAACCAATCCAAACGGTCATGAAATATTACGAATAATATACCGTTGGAAAGGTATGGGTGTCTAGTTTGTACAGAAATTTTCAAAACTCATTTTGAAGCTTTGTGTAAAAAGCTATGGTCACACGACCATGCAAAGGTCAGTTTTGAAAATACTTAAAACATTGAAATCCAATCTTTTGAAACTAGACACCTTACTCCAATCAACCCAACCAAACTAAAGCTACCACTTATCCAAGAGAAGAATGAGATCTTCTCAAGTGATCAACCATCGCGCTAAGACAAGCACACCATCGTGCAATGCGCGGACGTTTCCGATCACACAAATGGAAACGAATTACACCACACTTAAGACTAATCATGAAGTGCAAGTGTGGGTATTGAATGCATCATAATGCCTATCATGTCATGGCATTTCATAGAACAAGATGCAATCAATTACATGCAAGAAGAGATATTGAATAATCAATAAAGCACAATGCACACAAAATATAAACACAACATTCAAGAATAAGAGTTATGCATGTTGTGTGTGTGTGCAACTATATCTCTTCAAGGCAAAGTAAGCACTAGATATACCTTTGGTGCTTGTCCTCTTGAGGTCTTGGAAAGGGTCTTTGATCTTCAACAAATCACTTAGACTACCCTTACAACCAAACCCCAACTTGTGGTTTGCCCACGAAATAAGCCAATCAACAAAACGGGAATCCTTACAGGTGCCTTGGTAGAGAGTGGAGACTAGAGAATGAGAGATTAAATATTTATACTATTATAGATAGAATTAGAGATTATATATTTATATTATTATAGATTTATAGTGAATTAGAGATTAATACAATAATATTATAGGGTATTATAGTGTGTATAGAGTAGAGAGTGTTAGAGTAGAGGGACTGGAGGGAAAGAGAGATTAGAGGATGTGAGATTGAGAGAAAAGGAGAGAGTAAAAGAGAGAGAAATGTGAATGTGTAAAGAAAATTTGATTTGGTGGTATTTATAGATTTTGAAAATGAGGTTAAAATTGTAATTATAAAGACATTTTTAATTTAAAAAATAATAATTAAAAACAAACATAGCAGTTGGCTGGTCAACGTACGGCAAGAAAAAAAATTGTAAAAAGGCAAAAAGCCGATGGGCTCGATTGCTAAATATATATATATATATATATTAATCTTTATATATATATATATTAATCTTTCTACTGTCAGTTTGTCCTGATATAAAATATATCAGAACGAAGAATGTTGACCATAGATTATAGAGAAGTTTTGACAAGTGCATACATTTTAAGTCAAAGTATGTAAATCTAATGGTCCACATTCTTCGTCATGATATATTTTATATCAGGACGAACTGACAGTAAAAAAACTGATATATATATATATATATATATATACAATAATGCTACACATCCCACTTATAATCCCACCATTTTTATCCCAACACACGTGGCAGTTGAGGTGTCATTTGAGGAGTGGATAAACATTAATTGGTGAGTGAATACATGGGTAAGAGAGATAAGTATCAATTAATGTATGTCCACTCACCAAGTGACACCTCAGTTGCCACATGTGTTGGGATGAAAATGGTGGGATTGTAGATGAGATGTTTAGCATTATTGATATATATATTGTAGGGAAAAATACGGTCAACGTAGTGGAAGCGAGACTAAAAACAAGTTTAGTATATTTTAAAATTTTTCCTTTGATGAACCTTAACTCTTTAAATTAATTAAACATATATACAAACTAACAAAAGTAGAATACCTTTTGTCGCGTGATCCGATTGACTTACGTCGATGGTAATCCGCAAGATCTTCAATCCTAGCACGAATGTGAATCACCTAGGAGCGTGGTCTCCTTTTTCTTTGAATTGCGTACCTGAGAATGGATAAACAAAATCTCTTTTTCTTTTCGTTAGTCACAAAACATCCAAAAGACTACAAAGATTATTCCGGTCACTTTTGAGTTCACAATCTAATGATCGAAACTCGCGTGAACCTTATTTGAAGTTGTACACAAAAGCTTATTGATGTATAAGCAATGAGTGTACTATCGAAATAGAATAATCTCTTCTCTATTGTGTCTTGGCCGAAAAAATCAAACACTTGTCTATGAGAATTAGAAGAAGAAGAAGTTGATCAAGTGAATCAATTGAGAAAGCTTATGGTGGCCGAACCCTATAATGTGAATTATATAGGGTGGCCGAATTCTTCTTCTCTTTCTACTAGGGTTGGCCGAATTCTCCTCTTGATTTCAATTAGGGTTGGCCGAATTCTCTACTAAAGAGAGTTTGTGCTTTACCCTAATTACTATCAACTTTAGAATCCTAACCCTAATTCAACTCATAAGTGTTTAATTCTTAATAAAAGACTTCCTTATTTGATTAAATAAATAAACCTTATTATTTATTTTCTTACCAAATAAGTCTTTTATTTTTAGTATACTACTACCAATAGTATAACTCTAGGAAACATATTTCCTGATCAGAAAAAGATTTTGTTCTTTAATTAAATAATTAATTCTCATTTAATCAAACAATAAAATAAAATAAAATAATATATTAGACTAATATCTAGTCTTGCCGCCCACATCATATATATATGGGCTCAATATTATTTTCTTATTTTATTTAATCCATTAGACTTTAATTAAAAAGCCCACATGTGAACCAGACCCATTCTTACTAAAAGAAACAAGCCCACATGCCTTTCATTAATATATTAATATAATTGATCAACCCATTAAATAAATAATGTGCAAATTATATTCTTAATATATTAAATGCAATTCTAGATGGACCCATAAATTGGTCCGGTAGAATATATCAAGTGATCCATGCAAGTCCGTGTGGATTGGGGATCTTGGCGGGCTATCTAAATTTAAGCTTCAATAGACATAACCTAATCACAATCAACAAATGATTCACTTAGGTCCGATCCATTAATTTTAACTCATTCCACTAAAGAGCTAAAATTGAACTCTTAAATAAAGATAGAATAAGAAGATGTTCCTCATTCATACCCTAGACAATCATATTGGAGATAGTGTATCCTCGTGATTAATATCAGTAATCGCCAAGAGTTCATAGACCGCCTATAACTCTCCAAGTTACCATATTTACTCATATGACCACGTTTTGAACTTGGATATTTTGACTTGTCCAGAAGCCATGTTTTCAATAGTCACTATCAAAAACTCAACGTTGAGATTTAATATCCAATTACCTCAAAACATCCATATGATGATATTATACTCTCATTTAATAAACGGAGCCACGATGTCCATACCTATAAATGAAGTCCTCTATCGATTAACAAATGAATATCACCAAACTATCGATGATAGACTATGCTATATAATCGTACTCATTGATAACTCAAATGATACCACTTGCAACCATAAGTCCATCATTTATCTCAGGATTAAGATAGACTCTCCGATTGTCCTGATAACGAAAAGACTATTATCTATTGACGGTTCTAGATAAAGCTTTTCATTGTGATCCAGTTCAATGCACCCAGTGCACTAGATTCTTTTACTCGAAGACCCTCCGATGATTTTAGACTCATCATAACTCATTTAATCCCACTCAAATGCTAGCAAAAGAATTCTACAACTTTAACAAGGTAAAGGTGCCCAACCTTTAACTTAAGTTGTGAACATTATTCAAGACTACCTAAAGAATTATGTCTTCCTCATACATATCCAGATGTACGAACAATTCTTCTTTTCTCATAGTCTTTAGACCTTATGATTATCTACTTTGACAATTATAATATTAAACTATAAATGCTATAAGATTTGTTAAACCAGAAATCACTTTATTAATATGAAAAAGATTGTCAATTACAATATTACACTCTTGCTATTGAGCATAATCCTAACATATATATGTATACAGATTTTTATTATCAGTTCGTCCTGACAATAAATATATCAGGACGAAGAATGTGGACCACTAGATTTACATACTTTAACTCAAAGTGTATGCACTTGTCAAAACTTCTCCATAATCTATGGTCTACATTCTTCGTCCTGATATATTTATTGTTACGGACAAACTGACAATAGAAAGACTATATATATATACTTCTCCATAATCTATGGTCCACATTCTTCGTCCTGATATATTTGATAAAATATATCAAGACGAAAAATGTGTACCATTAAATTTACATACTTTGACTCAAAGTGTATGCACTTATCAAAACTTCTCTGTAATCTATGGTACACATTTTTTGTCCTGATATATTTTATATCAGAACGAGCTGACAATAGAAAGACTATATATATATATTCTTTCTACTGTCAGTTTGTCCCTAAAAATAAATATATCAGGACGAAGAATGTGGACCATAGATTATGGAGAACCATTAAATTTACATACTTTGACTCAAAGTGTATGCACTTATCAAAACTTCTCTGTAATCTATGGTACACATTTTTCGTCTTGATATATTTTATATCAGAACGAACTGACAATAGAAAGACTATATATATATATATATATATATATTCTTTCTACTGTTAGTTTGTCCCTAAAAATAAATATATCAGGACGAAGAATGTGGACCATAGATTATGGAAAAGTTTTGACAAATTCATACACTTTGAGTCAAAGTATGTAAATCTAATGCTCCACATTCTTTGTCCAGGGATCTTTTATTTTAATTTTGGTAATGACCACTATGAAGTCACATCAATTTAAATGAATTTTTTTGTGGATGATAAGTTCATTGAAATCTAAATATAAATAAAATTTGAAATTTTTTCAAGTTAAACTATTTTTATTGATATTTTTTAAATATGAAGGCATTAGAAAAATAGGCGAAATATAGGAAATTCAAGAAAAATAGTTTTAGTTCTTAAAAAATTCTCAAACTTTATTCATAGGTAGATTTCAATAAACTTATCATTCACAAAAAAAAATTCAAATCAAAATTCATTCAAATCGATGTAATTTCATGGTGGTCCTTATTGAAATTAAAATAATATATATATATACAATCTTTCTACTGTCAGTTCATCCTGATATAAAATATATCAGGACGAAGAATGTGGACCATTAGATTATGGAGAAGTTTTAACAAGTGCATACACTTTGAGTCAAAGTATGTAATTCTAATGGCCAAAGTATATTTTTAATAGAAACAATAAAAATACTAATCTTTGGTAAAAACAATAAACCTCCTAATTTTTTGGTTATAAATTTTTCCCTATATATATCTGAACAAGAAAACAAAAACAAAAAAAATAAAAATAAAAAATAAATCAAAATTTTATTAACCAAAAACATCAATGTGCAAACTGTTGGCGAACAAACCATCACTAAGCGCGCGGAAGCATTACCAGATAGAATACAAACAAACACAATGATAAAGAAAAAGATGAGATGAAGAGAAGTAATTTAAATCCAATCGCACACAACACAAGAATTTACGTGGAAACCCAAATCAGGGAAAAAACCACGGCCGTCAGGACGACAAGAGAAAGTTCCAATATGTAGTAAATTGTTACAACCACACACTCAGGATCTCTCTCTAAATAATACCCCAAACCCAATTACACCCAATGCTCACTTTGAGATCTCTCTAGTATTTGCTATTTTGCTCCACCACTCTCAGGTGTTTTTCACACACTAATAACCTAGTTATTATGATCTATTTATATGTATTACAGGAAGTTTAAACTAACAAGGAAATCTATCTCCTAGTCATACAAGAATACTTGTTTCACATAAATACTATTTCCTATTTAAGACAAGTCTTCTTTCAAGGAGAAATCCTTTTCCTATTCGAACTTCAAGAAACAACTTATTTCCTCTTCCATGAATATTTCCTGATTCAACGCATGCTTGTGATTGACTATGATTCAAGTTGCAGTTGACCACCCGCTTCCTAAACCGTGTTGAACTTGATCACTCAGAAAACCGTGATCACTATGCGTCATCATCGTTGATCGCTGCCATGGCCGCTGTGAAAGCCACAGCACCACTCGCAGTGTGAAACACTGGAGTTTGGACCGCTCTGCTTGCGCTGCCGAAACAATTCGCAGCGGTGTCCTACCGCTGCCATTACCGCTGCCATTACCGCTGCCAAAGCCACAGCGGCAGAGGTAGCGGTTTGAGCTGTTCTTCATTTCTTTTGTTCTTTAATGCCCTCAAGCCTCCCTCAAACATAACCTCATACTCCCAAACGTTCTCACGTCTCCAGGAAGTCTCCGCATTGGTAAATTATTGTTTGGTATCCATTGGTAATTCAGGCCATATCCAACACAAACACAATTAATAAATCGGGTTAAACATTGGGTTGAACCCTAGTAGTCCTTGAAATCTTTTCTGGTGGTGGATCCTTTAACAACACATAAGAAAATGCTAACCACGAACTCAACTACTGAAGAGACATTAATCTAGACTAGATAAAATGATACTCAAAGTTTAATATATTGATCACCGTACAATTTTTCTGTCTGTGATTGCAAACAAGCTGTTAATTTCCATGGCTCAATCTTTACAATAGAAGATAGGGTTCACCTTACCAAAATCTTACACGCGGTATAAAAAGCCATAAAATAGATTTTGATACCACGTATAGCTATACGAATTATCAGCAAAAGTATAATAAAAAAATTCTGCTTGCAAGAACCAATTTGCTCATTTGGTGAAATATCCATAACTCACATTAAGAAATCGAGAGACCAAACAAATCTCACATGACATGTACCAGATGCTAAACTGAACATAAACTTTAAATACCCCAAAGTACAAAGTAGATACACCCATACATAGTTGATTGTCATGAGGTATCTCATATGGATTGTGCAAGTCAGTACGTATGTGATTATCTATATATGCAGCTGTCCAGGCCACAATTCTTAAGATAAAATTCTAAACCAAGAACTCAATTAAATCAAGACTTACAAACCTCCATTTTATGTTTTCCATTATTTGCCTCCAATGCAACAAGGGCTTGATCCTTTTGTCTCATACTTTAAAAAGGCATAACCCGCCTTTAGAAAACAAGCAGAGTAATAAACTCAATCATTTGCATCAGCAAGAAAAGCAGAAGCAAAAATCATAGAACAAGTACCTTTGGTTGTTTGCTGAGAACCTCTTAAAATTTGTAAGTCTTTTATTGTTCCATATTTATAGAATAAAGCAGAAACTTCAGCTTCATAAAGAGTTTGTGTTCTAGATTGCAAAGCTAGCAAAAAAAGAGATTTTCTATCAAAATATATGAAATAAAATTTAGTATTTTAAAGTATATAAAATAGACGATGTATTTTGCTGAGATCGGGAATGTTGCGCGAAAAAGGAAAGGTTCTCTTTCTAGAAGTTCTTGTGCTTGAAGGAAGGATTTACTCTTTACAAGAAGACTTGTCATAAAAGGAAATAGTATTTATGTGGAACAAGTAAGTTTTGTACGTTTAGGAGTAGGATTTCCTTTTATCTTAAACTCCCTATAACTAGTATAAATAGAACCTTGTAATTAGGTTGAAGGAGTGGAGCAAAAGAACCTTGTAACTAGGTTATTTGTGTGAAGCAAAAGAACACAATGTAACATCAGAGAGAGTGTGGTGAGATACGAGAAGACCCATGGGAATATCCGGGGAGGGATCCAAGGGAATATTAGTGGATCAAGTATAAGATCTGTGGGTGATATTCAGGGGAAACCTAGGGGATATTAGGGGGGTTCTTGGTGAGGATCTTGTGAGCATGGTTTGGGGTTAGGTGTGAGAGAGAATCCTGAAGTATATGGTTGTAACAATTTATTATATAGTGGAACTTTCTCTGTCGTCCTGACGGCCCATGGTTTTTTACCCAATTTGGGTTTTCCATATATATCTTATGTTGTGATATGTTTATTTTCTCTCATCTGTTTTTCTGATATATTGACGTTATTAATTGCAATGAGTTATGGGCGAGTATTAGGCACGATGTTTCCGCGTTCATCGATTCAAAATCCCCAACATGATCAATAGACATAATAGTACTATGTGGATTCCAATGGCCTTCTTCCCCTGAAGTGCTTATACTATATTGGACTTTATGAACAAATATTATTTACATGGTTTTATTAAGTCTTCTAAATATTACATTTAATAATATTTCCTTCTGTTTTCTAGAGTGGTGTCTCATCAACATATAATAAATTAAAATCTTACCTCCTTATTCAGGTGTCTTTCAAGGACAAAATATGAATATGGGTGATCAAATACGCCCAAGAACAAGCCTCAAATCCCTCCCCTCTCTATCTCAACAAGTGCAACCAATGATGAATATAAGAGAAGTTATTGTCTAAGGGAAAACATTCTTTTATAAAATAAGTGAGAAAGTATGCAATGCTGAAAAGAAAGCCTTCATCATCCTAATAAATGAAAATTCACACTGTACACAGCTATTTCTACTATGGAGGTGAGGGTGGGTTTGCTATAGTGAAACTGCATTAAAGTCACTTCTATTTATTCAAATAGCTAAAGAAAGTATATGGGATATGGAAGCATATTAAATGCTAAAGTGAGTTCATATATGTGAATTTAACCTAGTGTAAGCAGTCTACAGTAATAAGTTAATACAGAGAGAAAGTTATCATGTTCTACTAAATCATGACTAAGGTATGTCAATAAGATCAAAAATTATTGTTTTCTATGACAAATTATAACTCTCAATATATATTTACAGGGAATGAACAAATTTCAGCTTCACAATGTTGGAAATACATTTGAGTAAAGTTGTTTGATATAAATTCAACTTTTTAAATTCATTTTAATTTTAAATTTTGAATTTAAGACATGAAGATTGAGTTGTGTCTTATCAGACAATTACAGCAGTCTAGTACAAGTGTACAACTGTTCATCTTCTTTAAATACAGTAAACGTTCAGAAACAAAATTAACTTTTAATTTTTCATTATATCTTGCATTCATTTTGTGAGAGAAAAACACACATTAAATTTTCTAGAATTCAGAGTTCTTTGTGCTTAAGTTCTGAATTACAGACAGAGTATATTGGGAGGCAGTCGGTCAAGGTTTTACAAGCACAAGAGTAGAGGCCGATTTCTTGTCTTAAGGCCATTGCAATTGCAAGCCTCTGCCTATTGTTTTTCACAGCATTGTTAATCCGGTATTTATACTTTATATTATTGTTATTATTATTATTATTTTGTTTCACTGTATTATATATATATACCTATATATATTTTGTTTGTTAATTCTATTTAGTTTCTTCCCTTTTCCGATTGTTGCTGTACTGATTGTTGTATCACTAATAATCTTAAGACTGTAAATATGGATCAACAATCTGTTTCTGGCAAGAATCCTTATGCCGAGAAGCCTGAGAAGTTCAAGGGTGTGGACTTTAGAAGATGGCAACTGAAAATGTTATTCTTCTTGGCACATGTTGTCAAAGAAGATGCTCCAAAAACGGGTGACAATCTAACAAATGAGGCTCTCATTGCTCTGGAGGCCTAGACTCATTCCGAGTTTTGCTATAGAAACTACATATTAAACGGTTAGATGATACTCTTTATGATATCTATTCTAATTGTAAAACAACAAAGGAATTGTGGGAGTTTATTGAGAAAGAAATATAGAATTAAAGATGCTGGATCAAAGAAATTCGTTATTGGGAATTTTTTAAAATTTAACATGGTTGATTCTAAGTCTGTGATTAAGCAGGTTGAAGAATTGCAGATTCTTATTCATGAAATGCATCTTGAAGACTGTTCGATCAGTGGACGTTTTCAAGTTGGTGCCATCATTGAAAAACTGCCACCGTCTTGGAATGATTTCAAGATTTATCTCAAGCATAAAAGAAGAGAAATGTCTGTTGAAGATTTAATCTTGAGGCTTTGGGTTGAAGAGGATAATAGGAAAGGTGATAAAAATGACAGGACATCTTTCCAAGTCAATGCAAACAATGCAGAAGAAGGGACATCAAAGCCAAAGAGCCAATTCCATAAGAAAAATGCAAATAAGCATGCCTCTGTTCATGCACCAAGGGAAAAAACTTTAAGAAAATTAAAGGATCTTGTTAGGTGTGTGGGAAAATCGGCCACAAGGCTCAAGACTGCTGCTACAAGAAGAATAATAATTTTGCCCAATCAAAAGCCAATAATCAGGCCAATGTGATGGAGATAGATGATAATAATCTTGCTGCTGTTGTTTTAGAAGTAAATATGGTGTCAAATAGCAGAGATTGGTGGATTGATACTTGTGCTACAAAGCACATATGTGGTCACAAAAACATATTTTCAGAATATCAAATGTAGGAAAATTGTACATGGGCAAGGTGCTTACGTTGTTACATGTTCCTAACATGAGGAAGAATTTGGTGTCTGGTCCACTTCTTAGCAATAAGGGGTTTAAACTTGTATTTGAATAAAACCAATTCGTCCTTACAAAGGAGGGAATGTATATAGGCAAAGGCTATTTGGCTGATGGATTGTTTAAGTTAAATGTACTGACTATTAATAATAAAAATAATGGTTCTGCTTATTTTTGTGACTCTTTTAATTTATGGCATTCTAGACTAGGACACATTAATTTCCGTTCTCTTTATAGAATGGTTAATTTAGGATTGCTTCCATAGTTTGCTATTGATTTTAATAAAAAATGCGAAACATGTACGAAATCAAAGTTTGCTAGACAAACTTTCAAATCAGTTTTGGAAAGATCAAACGAATTTCTTGGTTTGATTCACAATGATCTTTGTGACTTTAAATCTACACCAACGCATTGAGGAAAGAATTATTATATTTCTTTCATAGATGATTGTAGTAAATTTTGTTATATTTATGTAATACATAACAAGGATGAAGCCTTAAATGTTTTCAAACAATATAAGGCAGAAGTTGAAAATCAGCTTGCTAGAAAAATCAAATCATTAATATCAGATAGATGAGGAGAATATAATTCTTCAATCTTTTTTTATTTTTGTGCTACACATGGAATTATTCATCAAATGATAGCCCCTTACACGCCACAACAAAACGGAGTGGCTAAAAGGAAAAACAAAACTTTTAAAGACATGATAAATTCCATGCTGAATAGTTCTAGACTTCCTCATAATTTATGGGGTGAAGCTGTATTTAATGCAAATAAAATATTAAATAGAGCTCCACATAAGAAAACAAATAAGTCTCCCTATGAAATTTGGATAGGTAGATTACCGTCATACAAAATTTTGAAAGTGTGGGGTTGCCTAGCAAAGGTTCAGGTTCCACTACCAAAGAGAACCAAACTTGGACAAAAAACTATTGATTGTGTATTTACTGGATATGCAAACAATAGTGCTGCATATAGATTTCTTGTTGTGAAATCTCAAGTTTCGGACATACATGTGAATACTATAATAGAATCAATTGATGCTGAGTTCTTTGAAGATGTTTTTCCTTACAAGGAGAAAACAATTGATTCTAACAAAAAAAGAACTTATTATGAAGTTCAAGTATAATCTTCTTCAAGAGTTCAAGAAGAAAGTTTAGAACCTAGAAGAAGTAAAAGGGCAAAAATTCCAAAGAATTTTGGTCCTGAGTTTCTTACTCTCTTGGTAGAAAATGAGCCTCAAACATATAAAAAAGCTATGGCTTCTCTAGATGCTTCTATGTGGAAGGAAGCAATTAAAAATGAAATTGATTCTATTTTGCAAAACCATACGTGGGAATTGGTTGATTTACCACCCGGTAATAAACCAATTGGATACAAATGGATTTTCAAAAAGAAATTAAAGGCGGATGGAACTATAGAAAAATATAAAGCTCGATTAATAGCTAAAGGATACCGTCATAAAGAAGGTTTGGATTATTTTGACACTTATTCTCTTGTATCTAGAATTACATCCATTAGAATGTTAATTGCTATTGTTGCAATTAAAAATCTAGAGATACATCAAATGGATGTTGATGCAGTAAAATATGTTCAATTTATAAGAAAGTTCGTTCACTAGGATCAGTGATTCTATCAGTTGAAGGCCAATTAATCTAGCAAGGATTTACTCTAAGTGCGAAAAACTAAATTGCATAATGCTTGGTTTTAAAAATTAGTTGAATTCTAAGAATAAAATTAATTTCAAATCACACAATGGATGAATATATGGATAGAAACATTAGGGAATCGATACACCTCTCTCAGACTACTCAATGCTCTCAATCAGTCTCGTTAAGCACTTTAATCTAATTTACGGGCTTGTTTTCAAGATAATTCAATTAAGTTTGAAAATCCTTTACATTACTCACACAAGGTCATGTGACAAGTAACAGAATAATGATCTAGGGTTCTTCCCATTACTCACACAAGGTCATGTGATAAGCAATTGTTAAAACCCTTGTTTTACACAAAACTCTAAGCCAAATTAACATAGCACGGTCATGCATACATGATACATCAGTTTTCTCATTTATTAAGCTTGTGATTATGGTTTAAATGGGAAAGGTCATCCACATTTAAACCCTAATCTCATGGATAAACTAAGCCACAAACTCATATCAATTGAGGTCACAAAATAATACGAGCAAGTAGAATAGAGCAATTAATTCATTAAACAAGACTAAAACCCAATCGAATTACGAAAAATAGACTAATTGATTACATAGAGTTGGCCAAATTGGTTACATCAATCCCCTAGTTAAAGGTTTAGTTACACATTAATGGAGAAAGTAAAAACATAGAAGAGTTGTAGAGAAAACCCATTATGGTCATAAGAGCTTCTTGTCTTGCAATCTTCTTCTTCTTCTTGCTTCCAATAATCCTCCAAGGATGGGTGGAATTGAATGAATGAATCAATTGAATGAATGAATGTTTTATGTGAAAGAATTATGTTCTAGGTCTAATCCCTCTATGTGGCTCTTCTCGAGAAATAAGAAATGGGCCCTTATATACTTTCCATCAAGTTAGGTCTCAATGTTGTCCTGAGAAAACAAGGATTACGCACGATCGCTACCCCGTGCCGCTATACGGACAACTTGCCTTAGCAGCGGTACTCTAAGCGGCGTGCCTCTGGGATGTGATGCGGTGTAGACCGCTGTGGAGGTCTTAGCATGAAGGGCGGTATGGACCGCGGATAATGATAGTTTTGCCCTTTTTCTTCATCTTTTGACTTCATTTCTTCCAAATTAAGATTCAACATCACTTCTATGGAATGTGACCTACATAGGCTCAACAAACACATTAAACAACCAAAAAGACTCAAGAGACAAGCATATTCCATAGGAAAAAAAGGCGAAATTAAGTATAGAATTGGACCAATAAGATGTGAAAATGGCATTTTTAAATGGAGAATTAGAGGAAGAAATTTATATGGAACAGCCTAAAAGGTTCATAGTTAAAGGTCGAGAGAATAAGGTGTGCAGGCTTGTTAAATCACTGCATGGACTTAAACAAGCTTCGAAGCAATGGCATGAGAAGTTTGAATACACAATGTTGACAAATGGTTTTAAAATTAATGAATGTGATAAATGTGTGTATGTCAAAAGTGATGACAATTCTTATGCTATAGTTTGCTTATATGTTGATGATATGTTGATTTTAGGATCAAACAAAGATGTAATCAACAACAGAAAACATATGTTGAAATCCAAGTTTGAAATAAAGGACATGGGTCTAACTGATGTCATTTTTGGAATTCAAATAAAAAGAGATGATGAAGGATATGTCCTTACACTATCTCATTATGTGGAAAAGATTATGAAAAGGTTTGGTCACTTTGACTGCAAACCTGCATTTACTCCATATGATATGATTATAAAATTGAAGAAACACACTGGTGATGTTGTTTCTCAACTTGAATATTCACAAATCATTGAAAGTTTAATGTATTTAATGAATTCTACCAGGCCTGGTATAGCTTATTCTGTAAGTAGGCTTAGTAGATATACAAGTAATCCTGGAAAAGAACATTGGAATGCATTTATAAGTATATTAAGGTATTTGAAGTATACTCACTCTTATGGTTTGCATTACACAAGATATCCACTAGTGTTAGAGGGTTACAGTGATGCAAATTGGATATCAGATAGTACAGAAACCAAGTCTACAAGTGGATATGTGTTCACTCTATAAGGAGCAGCAATATCATGGAAATCCTCTAAACAAACATGTATAGCAAGATCCACTATGGAATCTGAGTTTATAGCACTAGATAAAGCTGCTGAAGAAGCAGAATGGCTTCGTAATTTTTTAGAGGATATTCCAATATGGCCTAAGCCCGTGACAGCTATTTGCATACATTGTGATAATATAGCTGCACAAATGCGAGCTAAGAGCAATATTTACAATGGTAAATCACGTCATATCAGGCGTATGCATAATACTATTAAACTATTGCTCTCTAATGGAGTTATCTCTATTGACTATGAAACAAATTAACGGTGTGTACAATATATATCTAGAGGGGGGTGAATAAATTTTAACTAATTTTACCCAATTTTCGTGTATGGTCAGGATTACGTAAATGCCCCTAATAGTCAATATAATATAGCAAGTGTAATATGGTACGGAATATAAATAACACTTGATATTTACGTGGAAACTCTCACGGGAAAAACCACCGACTGGTAAGTGTACCACACTCGAACCTCGAATCCGCTAATTGTGAAGGTGTTTACAACCTAATCTCGGTTTAATGATCTAATCCCGATCACTAACCCACCAACACTACCCATGGGCCTTTAAAAGCGGACCTAGTCCAATTGCTTGTGGCCTAAGCAACCTTAGCCATCAAGTCTTAATTCTCAATGAAGAGATAATATGCCTATGTGAATATGTATAAATATTCAAAGAGCAAATAAAGCTAGGGAACCTTAGATGCTTATCTAGGATGATAAAATGACAATTAATACAATCATAGATATTAAGAGCTAAAGGACATGTCATAAAGCTTAGCTAAACATAGATTAGGTAATCCTATGAAGCTATCAAAATACAATACTCAATCATTTCAACACAACAATCTCTATCTTGAATATTAGAAATTAATCTAACAACATGCAAGTAATCTAAGAGATGTCTTGTTAAGTAAAACACTAATTATGTTAGATAATAGTGAAGAAATTACCAAGGGATGTGTGTTGAACAAAACCCATGCAAGCAAGCATCCTAACTATGCTAGAAAATGCTTAGATGATGTTTAGATGCATATGAGAATGGTTTTTTGATTCGAGTGATCAAAGATGAGTTCTTGATGAAAAAACTCTCTTTGAAAATGCGCTCAATTAAAAATATGATTTTTTGAGTCATTTGGATGACCTAAGAACAAAGAGACATATATATATGATGACCAATTGAAGCTATGTCATTTTGGAAAGTTTCCAAAAAGTTTCCGTGCAAACCGCTCTACGTAGGGAGGATTTTGGATGGGTGTAGGGTGGATTGAAAAATCAATCAGGTGCCCGCTCTACGTAGGGCGAGTGAACAGCGGTTTGGGCGCAATAGTGCATCAGCTTCAACTTCAAGTATCTCAAAACATGATGAAAAGACATCAAAACCTTTCATATAATATATTATTGGAAAGGTATGAATGTCTACTTTCTACTCCAATTTATGGAATGACATTTCAATGTCTGTAGAAAAAGTTATGGTCAATAGGGTGACCAAAGGTCAGAAACGGACAACAATAGAATTGCCCTATTTTGGTGGTCACTTTGGAGATTTCAAAACCAATCCAAACGGTCATGAAATATTACGAATAATATACCGTTGGAAAGGTATGATTGTCTAGTTTGTCCAGAAGTTTACAAAACTCAATTAAAATCTTTTTATAAAAAGTTATGGTCACAAGACCATACAAAGGTCAGTTTTGAAAAACATTTAAAACATTGAAATCCAATCTTTTGAAATTAGACACTTTACTCCAAACAACCAAACCAAAACTAACACATATCCAAGAGAAGAATGAGACCTTCTCAAGTGGTCAATCATCGCGCTAAGACATGCACACCATCGTGCAAGTGCGGACGTTTCCGATCACACAAACATAAACGAATTACACCACACTTAAGACTAACATACCTGAAGTGCAAGTGTGGGATGTGAATGCATCCTAATGCCTAACATGTCATTGCATTGTCATTGAATAAGATGCACTCAATTAAAACATGTATGAAAAGAATTCATGGCTTTGCATCCTAATGCCTAAACATGTCATGGCATTTCAATAAACAAGATGTAATCACTTGAAACATGCAAGAAGAGAGATTAATGAACATTAATGCACACATAATAAGAACACGCAACATACAAGAATAAGAATTATGCATGGGTTGTGGGTGTGTGCAACTACATCTCTTCAAAGCAAGTAAGCACTTAGAAATTTACCTTTGAAGTGCTTGTCACCTTGAAGTCTTGAAAGGGCTTTTGAGCTTGATCCTCAATCACCTAAACTACCATTACAATTCAAACCCTAACATATGGTTTGTCCACGAAATAGGCTAATCAATAAATGGGAATCCTTACAATCTCCCCCTTTGGCTATTTCGTGACAAAACCACCACTCATATTGATCCTCACAATTAAATTGAAGCTAACGGGATATCAATGATATTCTACATTACAAAGAGATATTAAGAAATTAAAATCTTCATGTCTTCAATCTCTTGTAGAACTATCAACCCTTCAAAACAAAAATTACACTTCCGAATCAAGTGTATGTGAAATGATCAAGTGAAAATAAAACAAGCATTTGCATTTAAGAATTTTAAGCACAACATCATGCAATGTATGTGTATGCAATGCTCCCTCTCAATGGGTTACTCCCCCTTAATATGAAATCTCCCTAACATGCACATTTGCTACTTACAATTAACAACTCCCCTTACCACTTCTACTCCCCCTTTTTGTCATGATATAGGCGAAGGAGTAGTTCCCAACTGGGTCACTTCTAGCAAAGAGAGATAGTAGCATACAAGATATTTGCATAATCATATAAGTAACTTTATGTATCTCAATTAATTGGAGAGAAACAAGGAGATTTATTTAATGAAAATGTGTGAATCAAAAATGCTTTGCATACAAGACATGTAGCATTCAAGTCCAAAATACAATGGTATTTGGCAAAGCAAATGACAAAGGTTTCTAATAAGAATTCAAACCAATTTCACCATTGTCATGGGAGAAGCAAGGATATAGGGATTTTATTGTTTTTCAATATAAGAGCAACTATATCCAACTTTATAAGCGAAACATGGCATGAGTGACTTTGCACTCTATTTGATTTTTCCGAGAATATTACCCGTATGATAGTAGCCATGTTCAACTAATAAAGAAAGAGAGACATTTGGATTATAAAATCATTTGAACGGATACACGATCCTTTATTCATTTTGAGTCTCATAAGCTTTTTCACACAAGTTTTGCATTTAAAAAATATGCAATCATCAATTCATGCTTTTTCATTTGAGCATGTTATTTGAATTTCATGCTTTTCATATGTTATTAGCATGTTATAAAAGAATCATAATGCCATGGAGATAACTAAAGGTCATTCAAATCATACTTCCTATGTAAATCTCCTAGTCCAAAAATGCATGTTTGAACATAAATATGACATGGATTGTAAACAAGCGTGGTTCACACTTATTGAATTGAAAACATATATACATATATGCAACCAAGCTTACTCAAGCAATTAAAAAAGAAGCATAAGATATTTCAAATTTCTGCATGTGACAAGTATGCAAAATAGCTCTCTTTGCTTGAGTTCCCCATATGGGGTCAATTACCACCCTTCATCAAAGAAGGTCATGAGGTCCAATAGACCTACCAAGTCCATTGGACTTAGTTGAACCTATGTGAGACATGTTTGTCTCGTAGCAGGAGGGTTCATCTTTCCTAATCCACTTAGGTGATATACTTTTTTTCCAAGTGGTCAATGGTTCAAGAGATCTAGATGTCATAGGATCATGTAAATGAATTTCTTCCTTCCTATGAGCATGCATTCTAGCTCTAGCCTCTTTCTTCTCAATCATGCTTTTAGCTCTACACAATTTAATGTAACGAAAGCAATTTGGTCTAATATGACCATCAATACCACAAAAATGATATGTAGGGATGAAGTTAGAAATCATACCATGTCCTTGTGCATGCATAGGATCCTTCCCATGTCTTTGTGGTTGTCTTAGTTGTTTGATAGGATCTCTCCTTCCTTATTGTTGACCAAGATTGGGTTGCTTCCTTGGTTTAGCTTGCATGATTAGTCTCTTCCCTTGATGGATTTGAGGTTGAGGGAAGTTAGTATGAGGAACTCTTGTAGGTTGAGCTTGTGGTTGTTTCCTTGGAGCTACCTTCACTTGTTGATAACTCTTATTTCTACACATTGTGTAGCCCCTTACTTTTATCTTTTATGCTTGTTTTCCAAGTAAAATCGGGTATTTAACGATTTAAATAAGTGTTTTAGGATTTTTTCCAGAACAGGGGCTAAAGTGCAAAAATGGAGAAATATTGGGGCAAAAGTGCAATTTTTGAAACTTGATTCGGCGCCCCATTTCTGCTATTAGGGGCAGCAGAAAAGGCCATAGAAAGGGACCAGAAGACCCCAATTTTGTGATTCGGTGGCCTAGGGCGCAGAATAGGGTGCATAATAGGGCGCGGAATTTTAGCGAAAGTTTCCTACATAATGCTCATCTTACGGGGCTCATATCTCTCTCATCCGATCGAACTGGGTTTTGTGCTATATATGGTTGGAAAGCCCCAGAAGTCTTCTTTCCAACGGTTCTTTAAGATCGCAATTCCAATGTTTGTGGAGAAAGTTATGCTCGTTTCTATAACGGTGCGTGCTGTTGGAAACCCATCCGCGAAATGCCCAATCTTCAGCCACTTAAGGGCATTTTCGTCCTTTCCCCCATTTCTGCCCTAATCTCCTAAACACTATAAATATCCCCATATTCTTTCCTCTCATCAATTTTGACAGAATCCACACTCTCCCTCTCTCTCTCCTCTGCCCAACTCTCTCTCTATTCCATCTTTTTCATCCTTCTTCATCTTCTTCACATAATAAGGAGAGACCCATGCTCCCATGGAGGTTCTTCCTCCATGGGAGCCCACCATACATCTCCACAACACCATTTCTCACTTCCTCCATCCATTTTAGAACCGATTTCAAGGAAATAGGAGTTAATTTCGAGCTAGGAAGTTATGGAGCAACTTTAGAGGATTATCTTCAAGGGTTTGCTTTTATTTACTCATTTCCTTTGTAATTTTCATTTCTTTGATGTGTAACCCCGATTTGGGGAATATTGTAAACCTTCACATGTGTAATATATGTATGTTTGTTCTTAAATTTGGTTGAGTTTTGTTTTACTCTTTGCCAATTACATGTTTTAAGCTCTAATTGCAATATCCATGTGTGTGGAGGCCTGAAATTGATATGTGTCCATGATTGGGATTAGGAGTAAAGTAATTTAATATAGGAGTAGTGTAATTTAACTTCCCATGATTGTTGATTGATTGATGGATGACCAAAATGCCATGTTTTGAGTAATTGGAGTGTTAGAGATTTAGCTCCAAAGAGTAGGAAAGGTTTCAGTTCAGGCATTTAGTTGCTAAATTGGCCTGGGTTCCAATTCTTGTGCTTAATGGGTCTTGTTATCAATGCACAATTGCTCATCTTTGGCCGGATTGGGTAGTAAATTGATTTAGGGAAAATTCCCAAATCAAGAGAATGAACCCTTAACCTATATTGAATGGTCTTAATGTATAACAACCAACTTATTGCACATTGTTGTTTGGTAAACTTGTTTCTTATGTCTAGCCATCCTAGGGAGATTGATAAAACCGAATCCGTATCTAGAGTAAAGATAAACTGAATTCCTCTTGTGCTTGTGTAGTTATATGGGTATTTCATTGCTTAATGCTTTCACTCGGTTAGCCACCTTGTGGATGATATTTAGGCTATGTGTTATATATTGCGTGGTTCACATTAACATGTCTAGCGTGATATCTTCTACATTTGACCAGACAATGAAATATACACTAGACTGGCGTGTAAAGCTCGTGTGTGTGTCCCACAGTCCTTAATGAATCCAAGCATTTATGCATGGATGTAATCTCTAAGACATCGAGAGAGATTAGAGATTAATTAAGGGGACATGAGCATATAACATACGTGCTGTATGGGTATCTCGTATTCTTAATGCTTTCACTTGGTTGCCATCCCGTATTTGGTTAGCCATTGTGAATGAATTATTGGATGTAGTATGGCCCACGTGGTTGCGCATTACATGCCCAACGAAATAACCACTGTATATGACCAGACAGTGAGAGATACACTAGGCTGGCATACAGGGCTCTTGTGTGTGTGACACGGCACTTAATGAATTCATGTGTACTTTGTATGTGTGGATGTGATTTCTAAGACTCGAGAGAGATTAGAGATCAATTAAGGGGACACGAGCATATGATATACTTGCATATTGAGGGACTAAGTGAGTCTAGAGCATAATTATGTGGATTGTTACGGTTGAATCATTTCCCTAGTGTAACCACATTTCATGCATCTCTCCATTCCATCCTATCCATGTATATATTATGGTAGTTAGTTTATATATTTATAGTATTATTTACACTTTTCTGCAACCGCAACACACGAGTTCTCTCGGAGTGTTGTAATAATAGCTAGAACCGGTGACGGTTGGCGGATCCCACCTTCCTGCGGAACGATACCCTTACTTGCCACTGTGCTAGTCTCTGTGACTCGCATGCTAGCGAGGTCGAACTTAAATGTTCATCTTTTGACCGACACCGCAACGACGTGTCGTCACTTGTGCACTTCTTGAACATTGTCCTAGATCAATCTTCTTCCTATGAGTGTGCACCGATGAAGCTTCTTTAATACCCAAGCTCTTGACAAACGTGGTCTTGTTAGGAATGGGAATCTCCTTGTCATTTACAAAGCCAAGACCTCTCTTATCATAAGGGCTTTTTCCAACACTCAACATGTGGTTGAGTTTTTTCGTGCTAGAGGCCAACTTAGCGATCAATTCTCTAGCATCTCTAAGCTCCCTTTTCAACCCATCTTCATTCCTCTTAGATAAAGCTAACTCATCATTTAGCTTATCTTCATCCTTCATGGATCTTACCACTTCATTACTCAAGTGGTCAACTTGTGTTGAAAGCTTAAGATTTTCTTCCTTCAAGTTTTGAATCTCTTTTTCATTCTTCATCCTATAGCTTTCAAATCTTTTCAAGTAGTCTTCACAATCCATATTCTCCATAATTCCATTTGTTGAGTGAAATGACGAATTCTCAACACTTGAGTCATCTCTTATACTCTCCATTTCACCTATGGAGTCATCTTTCTCATCAAGACCTTCACTTTGATTACTTGATGTTATAAAAGCCATGTCCCAATGAGTAGCTACTCCAATCACCTCAAGAGCTACTTCTTCATCTATTTCTTCTATGGGATCATTATTCAAGGCATCCTTGCCATCAACTTCATCTTCTACACAAGTGGCTCCAAATGCCGTGTAGTTAATGGCACGATCTTCATCACTTGACGACTCATCTCCCTCACCGGAGTCACCACTACTACCACTCTAAGTGGCGGCCATCACCTTTTCCTTTTTCTTGTCTAGGCGATTAGCACATTCGGGGGCGAAGTGTCCTATGCCACCACATTTATAGCATTGGACCTCTCTCATTTCGGTCTTCTCTTGTCTAGGCTCAAACTTGTTGAACGTACCCTTTTTCTTCAAGTCTTGGCCTCTTGATCCCACACCCTTACTCTCGAACTTAGCAAGCTTCTTGAACCTTTTCATAAATAAGGCAAGGTCTTCGTCCGAGTCATCTTCCTCATTCTCCGCCTTGGAGGTTTTCAAGGCTAGATTCTTTTTCTTTTTAGGAGGAGAGGTAGTAGCCTTTTTTACCTCATAGGCAAGAAGTCTTCTAAAGACTTCACTAGGTTTCATATCCTTAAAGGTGTCATTTTCTTCCAAAGCCATCACCTTTGATTCGAACCTACTAGAGAGAGACCTCATGATTTTTTGCTTGACTCTCCTATCTAAATACGGATCACCGAGTTGATGGCTTTGATTTATAATGTCCATAAGCCTTACTTGGAAGTCATTTAACTGCTCGTGTTCTTCCATTCGGATGGTCTCAAAACGAGTTTGTAGGACTTGTAGCTTAGAGTCTTTGACCACCTCGGTTCCTTCATGAGCAACTTCTAGGATATCCCATGCCTTTTTGGCAATCCTAGTAATTTGAATCAATTTATATTGATTCTCATCGACTGCGCACCGGATGGTATGTATGGCTTTGTTGTTCCATTTTGAAGCTTCGAAGTCTTGTGCATTTCAATCGGCCTTCGGCTTCAATACTTTTTCTCCTCCACTGGTAGGAGTAATCATAGGCGGAACATACCCATCTTCAACCGCCATCCATGCACGGTCATGGATTTGGCATAAGTATGCCTCTATCTTCCCCTTCCATGAGGAGTAATTATCGTTGATGAGCAACGGTGGCCTCAAACTCGACGCTCCCTCTTTGCTCAGCCCGAAATCACTCATAGTGTTTGGATGAATGCAAATGAGATGAATGCAAAATGTATGAAGAAATCAAACAAACACACACAATGCAAACACACCAAAAATGAGCTTGGATCTTCTAAGTATATCTAGGAACCCGCTCTGATACCAATCGAAACAAATTAACGGTGTGTACAATATATATCTAGAGGGGGTGAATAGATTTTAACTAATTTTACCCAATTTTCGTATATGGTCAAGATTACGAAAATACCTCTAATAGTCAATATAATATAACAAGTGTAATATGGTGCGGAATATAAATAACACTAGATATTTATATGGAAACCCTCACGGGAAAAACCACGGACTGGTAAGTGTGCCACACTCGAACCTCGAATCCACTAATTGTGAAGGTGTTTACAAACTAATCCCGGTTTAATGATCTAATCCCGATCAATAACCCACCAACACTACCCGCGAGCTTTTAAAAGCGGACCTAGTCCAATTGCTTGTGGCATAAGCAGCCTTAGCTATCAAGTCTTAATTCTTAATGAAGAGATAATATGCCTATGTGAATATGTATGAATATTCAAAGAGCAACTAAAGCTAGGGAACCTTAGATGCTTATCTAGGATGATAAATGACAATTAATACAATCCTAGATATCAAGAACTAAATGATATGTCATAAAGCTTAGCTAAACATAGATTAGGTAATCCTATGAAGCTATCAAAATACAACACTCAATCATTTCAACACAACAATCTCTATCTTGAATATTATAAATTAATCTAAGAACATGCAAGTAATCTAAGATATGTCTTGTTAAGTAACCACAAATTATGTAAGATAATAGTGAAGAACTTACCAAGGGATGTGTGTTGAACAAAACCTATGCAAGCAAGCATCCTAACTATGCTAGAAAATGCTTAGATGATGTTTAGATGCATATGAGAATGGTTTTTTGATTTGAGTGATCAAAGATGAGTTATTGATGAAAAAGCTCTCTTTGAAAATGTTCTCAATTAAAAATATGATTTTTTGAGTCATTTGGATGACCTAAGATCAAATAGGCATATATATAGATGTCCAATAGAAGCTATGTCATTTTGGAAAGTTTCCAAAAACTTTCCGTGCAAACTACTCTACGTAGGGCGGATTTTGGACCGGTGTAGGGTGGATTGAAAAATCAATTAAGTGCCCGCTCTACCCGCTCTACATAGGGCGAGTGAACAGCGGTTTGGGCGCAACAGTGCATCAGCTTCAACTTCAAGCGCCTCAAAACATGACCAAACGAAATTGAAACCCTTCATATAATATATCATTGGAAAGGTATGGATGTATAATTTCTAATCCAATTTATGGAATGACATTTCAATGTCTATAGAAAATGTTATGGTCAATAGAATGACCAAAGTCAGAAACGGACAACTACAGAGTTGCCCTGTTTTGGTGGTCACTTTGGAGATTTCAAAACCAATCCAAACGGTCATGAAATATTACGAATAATATGCCGTTGGAAAGGTATGGGTGTCTAGTTTGTTCAAAATTTTACAAAACTCAATTTAAATCTTTTTATAAAAAGTTATGGTCACAAGACCATACAAAGGTTAGTTTTGAAAAACATTTAAAACATTGAAATCCAATCTTTTGAAACTAGACACTTTACTCCAAACAACCAAACCAAAACTAACACATATCCAAGAGAAGAATGAGACCTTCTCAAATAGTCAATCATCGTGCTAAGATATGCATACCATCGTGCAAGCACGGACGTTTCCGATCACACAAACGGAAACGAATTATACCACACTTAAGATTAACATACATGAAGTGCAAGTGTGGGATGTGAATGCATCCTAATACCTAACATGTCATTGCACTGTCATTGAACAAGATGCACTCAATTAAAACATGCATGAATAGAATTCATGGCTTTGCATCCTAATGCTTAAACATGTCATGACATTTCAATAAACAAGATGCAATCACTTGAAACATGCAAGAAGAGCGATTAATGAACATTAATGCACACATAATAAGAACACACAACATACAAGAATAGGAATTATGCATGGGTTATGAGTGTGTGCAACTACATCTCTTCAAAGCAAGTAAGCACTTAGAAATTTACCTTTGAAGTGCTTGTCACCTTGAGGTCTTGAAAGGGCCTTTGAGCTTGATCCTCAATCACCTAAACTACCATTACAATTCAAACCCTAACATATGGTTTGTCCACAAAATAAGCCAATCAATGAATGGGAATCCTTACAGACTATGTAAAGTCAAAGGAAAATTTGGCAGATCCATTAACGAAAGGTCTACCAAAAGAGCAAATAAAATATACATCAAAGGGAATGGGTCTTAAGCCAATTTTACAATGAGTCAAACCAGGCGGAAACTTAACTTAGCTAATTGGAGATCCCATGGTCTAAGTTCAATAGGAAAACTAGTATGGTTTAATTCAAGATTGAACACACCAAGACCTATTCTAGTGATAAGGTGTGTTGTCTACAGAAGCGTATATGGTATGTTATTACATTTAATGACATTAACATCTTGTTATCAAAAGGAATATGGTAGAATATTCTAAGTTAATGTCACCTATATAGGGGTAAATGTGGGGTCGCATTTATGAGAACATGGCTGAATTCTCTAAAGCTCCTATGCATCCGGGATTTTGTTCAGGGCTAAAATGAACACAACCGTATGAATTGAAGTGTGTAAGATTTGATATGTGTGTGATATATTGTCTTGTTCTTCTACAACAGTAACCAGTTCAAGACCATACATCCAATGTGTCACTTAGGAGTTTCGATATATTTACACTAAGGGAAGTTCAAGTCCAAAAGACACTTACCTTGATGCATATCATATCTATCTTTCTCTCAGCTAATCATTCAGCATCTGCATTTAATTAGACATGTTTGATAAACAACTTTTGACTCAAATGTGGGGTATTGTTGGAAAAACGTTTGAGTAAAGTTGTTTGATATAAATTCAACTTTTTAAATTTATTTTAATTTTAAACTTTGAATTTAAGACATGAAGAGTTGTGTCTTATCAGACAGTTACAACCGTCTATTACAACTGTTCATCTTCTTTAAATACAGTAAACGTTCAGAAACAAAATTAATTTTTAATTTTTCATTATATCTTGCATTCATTCTGAGAGAGAAAAACACATTAAATTCGCCATAATTCAGAGTTCTTTGTGCTTAAGTTCTGAATTACAGATAGAGTATCATGGGAGGCAGTTGGTCAAGATTTTACAAGCACGGGAGTGGAGGTCGATTTACTATCTTAAGGCCATTGCAATTGCCAGCCTCTATCTATTGTTTTTCACTGCATTGTTAATCCGGTATTTATACTTATTATTATTATTTTGTTTCACTGTATTATATATATATACCTATATATTTTTTGTTTGTTAATTCTATTTAGTTTCTTCCCTTTTCTGATTGTTGCTGTAATGATTGTTGTATCACTAACACACAATCCAGGTACGACCTATGTTTGATCACGGTTTACACAATCTACAAGCTCTGTTTGAACTGTATTTAACACAATTTACACCCCCTCAATTTTCATTTAATCAAAAAAATATTTATTTAACCTTTATAATTTCAAAGACTTGACAAGATTTGGACATGAAATCAATAACTTAAACTGGTGTTTCAAGGATTCAAACCTACAATCATGCAGGCCCAGGATGGTTTTGCAGCAACATTGAGTGAAGCTGGGCCTGATATTTGAAGCCTGAGGCCGAGAGTCCAGAGTTTAAAATATTAGTGAAGAAGGCATACGTCTGTATTTGGACTGCATTTGATCCACAAGAGAACATTTCATTTCACCTGCAAGGCTGCGTTTTGCTCTCAAAAGTCACAAATAAACAAAATTGAATTGAATTAGAAAATATAGAAATTAAAAGAAAAACATAAATTTAAAAACAAAACAATTTAAACAGTAAAAATAAAAAATAAAATTTAAAAACTGGAAAAAAATATCATTATTTATGCAAGTGAGATGCATCAATGATATTTATAAAATATGATTTTTTTTTTCCAGTTTTTCAATTTCATTTTTTATTTTTGCTTTTTAAATTTATGTTTTTCTTTTAATTTATATATTTTCTAATGTAATTCAATTTTCAATTATTTAAAATTATATTTGATCTCCACCATTCATGCTTGAGAAGGATGGTGGAGATCTATTTTAAAAAATGTTTTTTTTTTTTATTAATTTAATTTAAGTATCATGGGTAGTTTAGTCTTTTAAAACTAACAGTTAGTCAACAGTTAAGTTTGCCTAACGGTAGGGGGTATGAGTATCAATTAATGATAAAGTTGTTTTTGGGTGCAAAAGGCAAACCCTCAGGAAGGTTTAGTACAGTTTGCTTTTGATTAATTATATCATATCACATAAATTGAAAAGAAGATGATGCATCATGTGTTGGGAAGAAAAAAAAAATGAAAAATCCTGTCAACACCAGGTTTGGCAAAAATCATGGCAACATCAGGTTTGCCTACGGTGCAACATAAAACATATATAACTGCAAAAGTTGGGGACCTTTGATTGAGAGAGCTGCTGGTGAACAGTGAATTACCTGTTCTGATACAGTCCATCAGAATTCAGAACACACATTATTATAAGGACTAGTTTTGTTTGACAGATGCATGGAGCTAAGATGGGCTTCAAATTGCTAAGAATATCTCTTTATGTTATATTTTGGGCTTATTTTCAGCCCTACAACTACTGGTGAGTCCAGTTTCTACTTAAATAGATGTGCGACACATTTAAGAGTCAATTGTAAGTTTCATTACAGCTTTTAAAAGTTAATTTTATTTTTCTAATTTTTTTATTTTTTAATATATATATACATACCACGTATTGTTAAGCTGAATGAGTGCTTTTTAATATTATATCACATCGGGCATGATATATTGTAATCCCCATCCCCCAAAATAATAATTATATATTGAATTTGAAATATTAATCAGGAGACTAATTATCACATCTTGGTTATTTATTTATTTATTTATTTTAAGGAATACATGAATTTATAGTTATTATTGATGTTAATTTATAGTTACACATTAACATCTAGTTAGAATTTTATGTAATGTGAAAATTATTTGTTATTTACTGTATTCTAGAAACTTGATCAATATTTTTATTTCATGGAGAAAATATTCGGTGCACCTTCATGTATGTATCCTATTCAATGATGTCATACAATTTAGCGTAAATAACTAATTAAATGTATTTTTCGTATCACATTACATGATTTAAGTGGCCAGATGCATACATCAGGATGTATAGAATAATTCAATTTTCAGTTCTATCTTTATAGGAAATCATTGGTCAATGTCTAGTTGTGTAGATAAATAGATACCTTAAAATTTGCAGTTGAAATGTGTGTGCTATATGCAATTCATATAAATCCCAAAGAAAAGAAATCGAAGGAAGCTTATTTGTGATTGAAAAGATAAACCAGCAGTCTTTATTTATCTTGGCCATTAAATTGAAAAACTTACACACTATATAGTACAAGAGCAATCCAAACAATCAAGACGTGTTCTTAAATGGTTCTTTCAGTCTCTCCTCTTTCTCTCTGCGAGGGTTAGTGTGAAAGTAGCTCGTCCTTCTAGGTAGTGGTTCTTCTCCCTTTCAAAGTAGTTGTTGTGCCTGTTCTGTTCTTTTTCTCCAGTTTCTTCCCCCTTTTCCCCTTTCTCCTTTTCTCTTGTGTGGTAAAATCTAGCTGTAGCTCTCCTCAGTTATGAGTGCGGTGGAGATAGAAAAGTTATACAAGAGCATGTCTCTAGCAGATGAAGATGGGGCTGTCCTCGAAATGACGGAGGAAGTAGTAGTAGATGGCAAAGAAGATATTGACCGGTGTTTGGTAGGTAAGGTATTGACAGGGAAAAAAATCAACAGGGAGGCTTTCAAGGGTTTGATAGAACAGATCTGGAGCCCGTATGGTCAGGTTGAGATTGAGATAGTAGGTGACAATGTCTTTATGTTTTACTTCATCAACAGAGCAGATCGGGACCGGGTATGGCGTAGGGGCCCGTGGCACTTTGGAAACAGTCTAATAGCTCTGGAGAAAACATCTGGTCCTGGAAACATTGCGAATATTGAATTTAATAGGGTAGACTTTTGGATACATATACACGATATTCCAATTGTATGTATGAATCGGAGAACAGCCAGGTGGTTGGCGGAACAACTCGGTGAAGTAGTGGAGATTCCGTCCGAATCCAGAGAATGCTGGGGAAAGTTTTTAAGGGTGAAAGTTTGAATTGACATTTCCAAACCCCTTAAAAGGTGGCTTCGACTGAAGCCAGGAGCTGCTGAAGAAATTATAGTAGTGGGGTTGAAGTATGAAAGGCTCCCGGAATTCTGCTATGCCTGTGGTAGAATCGGTCATGGTATAAAGGAATGTGGAGATGAAGAAGCCAGGAAAACTGCCCTAGAGGGATCTCTCATCAAGTTCGGATCTTGGATGAAAGCGTCAGTGTCAGAAATGGGGAAATCCAGATTAAACTCCCAGATTCATGGCAGTTCTTCTGATAGATCTCGTTCTCTTGGGGGCTCCCGAGATACAGCCAGGGACGGTTCCATGAGCATTAGGCCGGCTTCCCTGTCTTCACAGAAGGAGGCATCAGCTAGCTCTCCGGCGGCGGCAAAGATTCAAAAGAAGGAGACTCAGAAGGAAACCCTAATTACTGCAGGTGGAGTTGGGCCCCTAATGGCAGATGAAATGTGTGTGGACGGTCCAGGCTTCGGGCAGGTTGGGCCGTCCAAGTCTGGGGCCCAATCAGTTAGTGAATCCCAAATGTCTTCCCCAATCCAAATAGCTGCTCTAGAAGTCACAGAACCCAATCCACATAACTCAGAGGCCCAACTCAGTTTAGTGTGCAAACCCAATGAGAATATTACCCAAGCTCCCCCGGTTAAACCAGAATTTCCCTCTGCTACTCAGTCACCTAAAAAGAAAACTACCAAAAAGTGGAAAAGAGCAGCTCGAGAGGGGCATCACCAACAGATTTCAGGGATCATCTCCAGTCCCCTTCATAGACTTCTGGGGGTAAAACAGTCGCTTCGGAAACCCTCTAAGGCAAAAATTTCTTCTCCCACTTCTGTCAAGATCCCTTCTCCCTCTAAGTCAAGCAGAAATACC
Source organism: Acer saccharum (assembly GCA_030490815.1). Classification (NCBI taxonomy): domain Eukaryota; kingdom Viridiplantae; phylum Streptophyta; class Magnoliopsida; order Sapindales; family Sapindaceae; genus Acer; species Acer saccharum. Next base: position 4,961,496 of record CM059875.1, on the reverse strand, counting down.
ACAAAGTTACTGTCCCCTTCTCTCCCTTCCCAACCCAGTCAGCGCAACTCACCCTTGGAAATCCAAACCTGCAAAAGAAAAGTGGTTTTTGATAATCAGGAGGATGAAAGCAGATATCTCAAGAAAGGGAAACTGTCAATCTCAGCCTCGGATTTAATTATATCGGCGGAGCCTGATGTCCAGGCCCGCCGGGAACAATGATAGGCCTTAGTTGGAACGTGCGGGGTTTGGGGAATCCCCGTGCGTTCGCGGCCTTGAAGAGGTTGCTCAAACACCATTCCCCAGACTTAGTGTTCTTGTCGGAAACAAAGATCAATGGTTTAAAGGCTGAAAGAATAAAAGTTTTGCTTGGTTACAGTGGTTGTCTGTGTGTTGAAAGTGTGGGTAACAGCGGCGGTCTTCTGATTCTCTGGAAGGATAGCATCAAGGTTACGGTTTTGTCCTTTTCGGCTGGTCATATAGACACTCGTATTTATATGGATAATGGTTTACTATGGCGCTTTACTGGTTTCTATGGGGATCCTTCTGCCAGTAAACGCCACGTGTCTTGGGCTCTCCTTCGGCGCCTTAGAGACATTGACAACCTTCCTTGGGTTTGTGGTGGAGACTTCAACGAAATGCTCAGCCCAAGGGATAAGGTTGGGGGCCTGAATAATGCTATTTCCGGTATTCTCAAGTTCAGGCAAGTCGTTGATGATTGCAATCTCTCTGATTTGGGGTTTTCGAGTCCGAGACTCACTTGGAACAACAAAAAAGATGGCAAGGAAAACATACAAGAGAGGTTAGACAGATTCCTTGCTAATAACCAGTGGCGTGACATTTTCGGGAATGCAAAAGTCTCCCACTTGGGCTTTCACTCTTCTGACCACCGCCCTATTCTTCTGAACTGTGTTCCGGTTGCTCCTTTCCTCAGAAATCAGGGGAGGAATTTCCGATTCGAACCTCACTGGTTGAAAGAAGAGGACTTCATCAACACCGTGAGCTCGGCTTGGAATGTGGTCGGTACCCCTGATCCTCTAAAAAATCTTGTGTCTAAGCTGTCTGGATGTGCCTCGACGCTGAGTGCTTGGAGCATTGCTCGGTTTGGGAATTTTCGTAAACAGCTGGAGGAGAAAACCAGGAAAATAGAACACCTCTACAATGCTTGTGGAAAACCAAGGGTGATGGTTTTGATCAGACGGTTGGAAAAGGAAGTGGAAGGGTTGCTTGAGCGTGATGAGATTTTCTGGAAACAGCGTGCGAGAGCTGAGTGGCTCCAAGCGGGTGACCGGAATTCGAAATTCTTTCACTCAAGGGCAACGTCTAGGAAAAAGAAAAATACCATCTCAGGGCTTCTTGATTCTGAAGGTTGTTTGCAAGACACGGAAGCAGGTCTTTCTCAGGTTATTAGTGAGTTTTTTACAGCTCTTTTCAACTCTTCCGATCCCTTGACTCAGGATATCAGGAAGGCCACGGGTTCCATTAAGTCAAAGATTTCTGATGATATGAGGCTTTCTCTTTGCTCCCCTTACACGGCTGAGGAAGTTAGGTCTGCTGTTTTCAGTTTAAATCCGACCAAAGCCCCGGGGCCTGATGGGTTCCATGCCATCTTCTTTCAAAAAGCTTGGGGCTTGATTCGAGGTGATGTCACGTGTGTTTGTCTCAGGGTTCTGAATGGTGAGGCCTCTATTAAAGACTTCAATGATACTAATGTTGTCCTTATCCCAAAGATTAGCAATCCTACTGAGTTGAAAGATTTTCGGCCGATTTCGCTATGCAGCGTTGTCTACAAAATTGTCACGAAGGCGATGGCTGCGAGATTAAAAGGTATCCTGCCTGACCTCATTTCCCCTGCCCAGTCCGCTTTTGTCCCTGGCAGGCAAATCTTCGACAACGTTCTTGTGGCATTCGAAACCCTCCATTCCATAGGTCGAAAGAAATCGGAAGTTAGAGGCCACATGGCTTTAAAGCTTGATATGAGTAAGGCTTACGATAGGGTTGAATGGGCGTTTCTTGAGGCGGTTATGAAGAAAATGAGGTTTCCGGTTCAATGGATTGACTTGGTTAGGGACTGCATTTCAACCTCCAGACTCAATTTCATGCTTAATGGCAGGGCAGTGTGCACTATCTCCCCCTCCCGCGGCTTGAGACAAGGCTGTCCCTTATCCCCTTATCTGTTTCTCTTGTGTGCAGAAGCCTTGTCTGGTTTGATCTCGTCCTCCAAAAGAAATGGCCGTGTGCTTGGCAGCAGGAGCAGTAGAGGGGGGCCCTTGATCAGCCATCTATTTTTTACGGATGATAGCATCCTCTTCTGTAAAGCCTCTATGGCCAGTTGCATGCGGATCCGTCAGATTCTTGAGACTTATGAGAAAGGGTCGGGTCAACAAATCAACCTGAAAATCAAAAATCACCTTTAGTCCCAAGGTTGTGGGTTCGGTTAGAGAAGAGATAATGAGCTCGTTGGAGGTTGAGGGAGGCAACTCCAAGGACAAATATTTGGGCTTGCCTTCTATGATTGGTAGAAACAAGAGGAAGATGTTCTGTGATATTGTTGAGAGGGTTGGCAAGAAGTTTCGGGGTTGGAAAGGCAGCTTGATCTCTTTCGGAGGGAAAGAAGTCCTCATCAAGGCTGTGGTACAGGCTATTCCAAATTATTCGATGAGCATGTTCAAACTCCCCGGCAGTTTGTACAAGGAGATCAGCTCTCTGGTTTCAAAATTTTGGTGGCGCTCCAGGGATGGTAATCGCAAGATCAGCTGGGTGAGTTGGAAAAATCTGTGTCGCCCAAAATCGCTAGGTGGAATGGGCTTTAAAGACCTCGCCACTTTCAACCAAGCTTTATTGGCAAAACAAGCTTGGCGTCTCCTCTCTCATCCTGATTCTCTGGCTGCTCAGATTCTTAGAGCAAAATATTTTAACGGGACTGATTTTATGTCTGCCAGAATTAAACAGGGCTGCTCTCATGTTTGGAGAAGCCTGTTATGGGGGTGGGATCTCTTGGAAAAAGGCCTCTGCTGGTCTGTTGGAGATGGCAGCGGTATTCGAGCTTTCAAAGATAAATGGATCCCCCGTCCCAGTTGCTTCAAACCTGTCACCTTTGATCCGGGTTCAAACCTTTTCGTCTCGGACCTGATTGACAGCTCAAGGCGAGGCTGGAATCGGGAAAAGCTCAACCAAACTTTCCTCCCGGCCGATGTGGAGACCATCCTTTCTATTCCGGTCAGCATGAGGGGTGGTAAAGATTCTCTTTGCTGGCATTACGAGAAGAAGGGAGAGTATACAGTGAAGAGTGGTTATAACCTTGCTTCAAAAGAGAAGTCCCTATCCTCCTCCTCAAATCCGGCTAAGGCTAGCAGCTGGTGGACGAATCTGTGGAGGCTTAGTATCCCCCCTAAGGTCAGAATTTTCATCTGGAGGATTTGCTCAAATGCGATCCCTTCTCAGGATAGCTTGTGGAAGAAGAAAATTTGCCCCTCTCCTTGCTGCACTCTGTGTTGCTCCCAGGTGGAAACCCCTTCTCATGCTATTTTTGGGTGCAAGTTTGCTAAAAGAGTCTGGAGGGAAACCGGTTTTGGAAAACTACTGGGCAAATTACTCCACCTCCCAACCCAGGATATTTTTCTGTCTCTTGCTGCCCAGATTGATGTGGAGGAGTTTGGTTTGGTTTGTATGATAGCCTGGGCGATTTGGGAGAATCGTAACTCTTTCCTGAATAAGGGAAGTCCAAAAACCCTGAAGGTTTAGTGAATTGGGTGACAGACTTGCTCTCTGAATTTCGAAATTCAAACTCTGCTCTCTCTCCCCAGGCCATTCCCTCCCCTGTCAATTCCCCTGTCTCTTGGCTCGCCCCTCCTCCAGGGCAGCTAAAGCTGAATGCGGGGGCTGTTTTCCGTAGGAATCGGGGGGTCTTGGGTGTTGGGACAGCCATCAGAGACGACAAAGGTAAAGTCATTGTGGCCCGCTCGAATTTGCTGATTGGCTCTTTCTCTGGGGATACTGGTCACCTTATGGCCCTTCGTGAGAGTCTGCTGGTGGCTAAATTCTATCATCTGTCTGTTTCCTTAGTAGAGGTTTCCTCCTCTTCTGTTGTTTCTTTGTTAAACGGCGTTCATCCCATCTTTGGGGACTCTGCCTATTTAGCTAATGATGTTAAATCGTTGTTGTTTGAGGCTGGTATCTGTAAGTGTCAAGCCACCCCTCCAAAAGGGAACTCCTTGACACAAAATCTCGCCTCTCAAGCTCTCTCCTCTGGAAAGGAGTCTTTGTGGTTGGATTTCGATCCTCCCCCTGTTTGTTTCCCTGTGTAATTGGTTCTCTTTCCTTTCAAAAAAAAAAAAAAAGACGTGTTCTTAAATGTGTTTAGATAAAAACTCACATTCAGTAGAAAAATTCCAATGATTTTTCTATTTATGGTAGTGCACTACTCTTCTTTGCCTGAGTCATTGTATATATATATATATAAAGTTAGTCTTTTGTGAGAGATCCCTTATTTTAATTTCAGTAAGGACCAAGATAAAATCATATCGATTTTTATAAATTTTGATCTGATTTTATTATTTTATTATTTTATTATTTTTATTTTTTTATTTTTGGATAATAAGTTCATTAAAATCTACTTAGAAATAAAATTTGAATAGATATAGTTTCAAAAATGGCTAATGAGGACACATGATCTATCAATATATCTTCTCATCACCTCACCTGCCTGAAGACATGTCCAATTAAATGAGGGACATGACTGAAGTGAAGAATCGTATTCTTATATTACATGGACCCAGTAATTAACAATGGCCATATCACTAGATTTAGATTAGACAACACATTAGTTTCACATGCCCAACCTGTCTCACACAATTTCGAAAGGACCTACTTACATTATACTATATTGATCCATGTCTTGAATGTGTATTCTCGTAAATAATGCTTTCGAGCAAAAAATAATAGATTCTACATAAATTTTGACTGTATTCTCGTAATTAATGCTTTTGACAACGGTTCGAAGGTTGCAAACGAAAAAAAGAAAAGAAAAAAAAAAAATAATAGATTCTTCTTAAATTTTGACTGTTAATTAGATTATCAAAAAGCACATCACCTCTTAGCAGAGTTAATGGTGCACCTCCTTTCCCATAAATAATGAGGGTTCAAATCCCACCATACGCATTTTACAATCATGTGTGGGAAGTTTTCTTCTTGATTTGTAGGAGTAGTTATCTCCCGTTATGGGAGTAGATATTTGGGTCACTCACATATTGTTTAATCTCAGTAAATCCCAGTAGTCCTATTGTAATAGTTATCGTAACACTTAGGAAAAAAAAAACTAGATTATCAAAAACTCGACAATAACTGAGATCGGTAAATACAGCGTTCTTTCTATAGAAATACTTTTTATTTTTTGTTATGAAAACTAAAGATATTAGTTGTTCTTAAAAACACTCTATAGTGATGTTGAAAGTATTTTCAAATGCAAATATCAAAAGCTGTGATCCATATGGAATAAACTCGTAATATAAACAAAAAGGGCCCAGAAGCTATAGACTTGTTGCTGTGGCAAAAGGAAACTTTGATGCAACCCGCTATATTATATGCCCCCCGATCACGTTTGTCGTTTGGCAATTTTATAGTACTTGCATACAGGTTGGATATTAGATGCAGACGTGCTAACAGCTTTGATTTGAAAGAAATTAATGAAACTTTAATGACATCCAAGACTTTTTTGTTTGGGTCGAATCTCTGATCCCACTTGTAATATACTAATATAGTGAACCCGATCAGTTTATACGTGTAGTGAGGACTTACCGAACGTGGGATTCTGTACATTTTTTTTCATGTATGATTCGACTATGTAATTTTACGGTTACGATGCCAGATATCACAATTAAGCTCTTGATCACTGGAAACAAGATAGAGTTCCTTTCTTGAAATTATGTGCATGCATGAGTCCCTTTCTTGAAAAAAATTAAAGATCTATATATAATATGCGTATGTTTATTTTGTCTAGATGTTGGGATTCCCTATCAAAAAGAGTGACTACACCAAATTGTTGATCTTTCAGCTTAATTAGCTTTAAATTCATAGTGACAAAGACATGCAACAAGGATACTACACTATACCATGTGCTTTTAGTTTGTTAATTACAAAAATACTGATTTCCTCCTCAAACAATACCAAAACAAATGGATCACTTAATATATTCATTTTCTTTTTTAATTTTTGGTTGCTATTAATCTATCTCAAATAGGGTTAATTCTACCAACATACCATGGGTTTATTAAATTACCCCACTGCCGTTAAACACTTAAATTGAGTCCATTACCTTTGACGTTAAAAGGGCATTTTAGTCTTTTTGCTTAACATGCAAAATAAATAATTCTATATTGACCCTAAGAGCATCTCCAAAAGACACTTCTATTTTCACTCTTCAAATATCTATATATTTACGTAGATGGCAATTTGAAGAGTGAAAAAAAAAAGTGTTCTTCCAAAAGATTCTTCAATTAGAAATAGGTTTATATTATTATAATGAAGCACTCAAAATTTTCCCTCCAACAAATCTAATTATCCTCAATTTCTTTTCTGTACAGGAATTTCAAAATTTCCCTCCAACTTTTAATTCATTCTAAAAAATTTTAATTATCATCATTTCACTTGCTCAAAACTAACTAAATTTTATTCTCTTTTATATATTTTTTTCCTTCATGGCTAGCAACTTTGAAATAGATATGTTGCTTGACTTATCATCATCGGAACATGGAGAAAAAATTGAGGTCAAACAAATGTAATATAAAAAAGAACATTCCTAAAATAGATATGCATACTTGAGCAAACGTAGAAAAAACATGCATTTACATAATAGGAAACTATGCATGGTTTCACAAAAAGAAGATTATTCAACATTTAATCAATGTTATTCACCATGCAACTCAAGCAATCACAAAAGAGTACAAAATAAATTAATTTTTTACATATAAGAATCATCCAAGCTTGCTCTTCTTGCTCGAGCTCCCCTTATGTGGTCAATCCTACCAAATCAAAGCAAGTGACAGATCCCTATAGACCTACTAATTCCTTTGACCTAGTTGCATCTAAGGGTGTCTTATGAACACTATAGCATGAGTGTTCCTCTTTCCTATTCAAGCTAGGTATCACCTTTTCATTTCTAGTGGTCAATGTCTTCAAGTTTCTAGGTTCCCTAGGATTATGCAAATTTTCCCTATGCTGAAGAGCCATTTTGTACTCGACAAAAAGATATATTTCATTTAGGAAAACAAAGTTGTTTACCACTTGCAACCACACTTAAAATATGAAATTAGTAAAATGCTAAGCAAGGGATTTGTCCACAGAAAATGGTATTGACAATTGAAGTGATTAACTAATCTTAACTAATCTAATTGCATAAATGGAAATCATAAATTGGTTTGATAGTGATTGGTTTGGAAAACCAACAAACATACACAAGATAGCAAGATAACAAGATAACAAGAGAGCAACAATGTTGATGATATGAAAAATAGAAGACTCAACTGTCTAGATAAGTAAAATGGATTAATCAATTAAGAGAAACTAAGTAATTGATAGAGTCACCAATGGATATTAGGTAAAGTTTAAATGGTTTCATTAAGGAACAATTCTCAACTATTCCGGACCGATTATATTTGAAAGTGTGGTCTGGCTGTCGGAACAAAACCAAACCACTTTCCACCAAAATTCCTCTCCTATGATATTTAGAGAGAGGATATAATGGGGATCGGTTAATGACAATCAATGGTCTAGGCAATCGGGGTTGATATATCTACCAATTAACCTATCCTATTCATTATGAGCTACAATCAATTAAAGTTGTCAATTCTCAATTGATTTTATCCCAAATAAATCCTACCAATATTGCAATTAACAAGTGATATTCTCAATCAATTACATAAGAGCAAAATCTAGTTATAAAGTAAATAAAACATAATAGGAGAACATATTATTAATAGCCAAAACAAATGCCCAAAATCAAAAGGATTTTCAAATCAATCTCCTAGAGAGGGGTTTAGTTACATATGATTACAATAAAGAGAAAAGGTAAAAGATGAGGGAATCACCCATGAGCCTCCTTCTTTAAGCTTGATCCCTTTAAGTTCCTTGATTGATCTTGATGCAAAGAATGATAGATGAGGTTGTGTAGTGGAATGGATGTCTAATGGACAGTGACAAAAGATAATTGTGTAGAGAGTGGGTAGAGAGGGATGATTATGGGAAGGTAATCTAGATGTGTATTGTTGAGTTTTTGGATGGAAAAAGGTATTTCAAGATGAGAAATGGATGAAGGTGAGATCGGGAGAAAATGTGAAACAAATATGACTGTGTGTCTAAAACAACCTAGAGGGAGGTGAATGGGTTGTTAATCCAATTATTACCAAATTTTTCGGATCAGTCAATATTACAAAATTAACCCCAATTCAACAAACAATAAAATCAAGTTTAAAATGCAAACATTAAAGAATACTTGATTTTTACATGGAAACCTTCAACAAGGAAAAAACCACAAGCTATCCAGCTAGCTACACTCGATCCTCAAATCCACTACTTGTAATGATGTTTACAACCTATGTTGTCCTAAACCATTCTCGATCATTAACCCACCACTACTACCCTACAGGCCTTTAATAGTGAACCTAGACCACTTGCTTGCGCACTAAGCAACTTAACCACAAGACTTACTTTTCAATGAAGAGATTAACAACCTATGTGAATATAATGATATTCAAGATGCAAATAATGCTAGGTTACACTAAATGCTTATCTAGGGATTAAAGATGTCAATAATAACAATCCTAGATATCAATATTGCTATATGTCATGACATACAACTTAGATATATTAAATAGATCAATCCTAGGCAATAGCTATCAAAATACAACTCACAATCAATCAACACAATAATCTCAATCTTGTAGATAAAATATAATCTAAATGAATACAAGTTAAAAATGAGATTTCTTACTAAGTAAGAACACAAAAATGAATAGATGGTGTTCAACTTACCAAGTCATGTGTGTTGAAGAAGACCCATGCATAGATACATCCTAGATGATCCTAGATGATGTTTAGATGATGTTTGATGTACATGGAAATGAGTTTAGAGAATTAAAGGAGCAAACTTTGTGTCTTTTCTCTCAAGTATCTTTATATTTCTCTTTAGGGTTCTCAATATACAAGAGCTGAGAACAAGAGAATGAGATAATGGTATATTTATAGAGAGCAAGAAAGGCTAGGTGAAAAGACAAGTTTGCCCTTGAAACGCACCGATCGGCGGTTTCATTCAATGGCCACCAACCGCCGAATTAAACCCGAGAGCATCAGGTATCAACGACGGTTTCATTCGGCGGTTTCATTGCCGTTGATTCCAATCGCCGATTTGAGACCGAGAGATTAAAATCAATCAGGTCTAAACGGAGGTTTCAATCGGCGGTCGGGGCCGCTGATCATAACCGCAGAATGCATTCCAGAACCTACTAGAATCAAACGAGGGTTCCATTCGGCGGTCAGGGCTGCCGATCAAACCGCCGTTTCACCACTTGTGGTGAAACCAAAGGAGAAGCCAAAAGCATTCTCCAAAGGCAATCCTCACGCTAAACCAAGCACACCAACGTGCATGCGCGGACGTTTCCAAACAAACTTCGGGAAACGAATTACATGACACACTAACAACACAACACAAACCAACAAAGATGTGCAAGTGTGAAGTGTGAAGAGAATGCATCCTAATGCCTAAAATGACATGGCAATTATCAATCAAGATACAATCAATTAAAACATGCATGAAGAGAGTTCAATAACATGAATGCATATACATAAAACACACAGCATACAAGAAGTATAGATATGCATGAGTTGTGTGTGTGTGTGCAACTAAGTCTCTTCAATACAAGTAAGCACAAGTGTTTTACCTTTGAAATTCTTATCATCTTGAGGTCTTGAGAGAGTCTTTGTTGTGCACTTGTGCTTGATCACCAACAATTATGCGCCTAAGCTACCCTTACAATTCAAACCCTAATTGTGGTTTGTCACCGAAATAAACCAATCAAAAAATGAGAAATTTATAATCTCCCCTTATGGCTATTTCGTGACAAAACCACCACTCACATTTGATCCTCACATAAAAAATAAACTAAGGACAACAATGATTTTCTACATTACAAAAAGATATCTAAAAGCTAGAACTTCTAGTCTTCAATCTCTTGTAGAACAATCAATCCTTCAAAACAAAAAGATTACACTTTTCAAAACAAGTGTATGTGAGGTGATCAAGTGAAATCAAAACAAGCATTTGCATTTAAAGAAATCAAGCAACATCATGCAATGCAATACCCCCCCTCAACGGGTTACTCCCCCTCAATTAAGCAATCTCCCCAATGTGTGAATTAGCTACTCTCAATTAGCACTCTCCCTTACCACAAACTACTCCCCCCCTTTTGTCATGAGATAGGTAAAGGATTATCCCCTAACTGGGTCATTTTAGCAAAGAGAGATAGTAGCATACAAGACATTTGCATAATCATATAAGCCACTTTATGCAACTCAATTAATTGGAAGAGAAGCAAGGAGATTTATTTTATGAAAATGTGTGATAATAATGCTTTGCATGCAAGACATGTTGCATTCAAGTCCAAAAGCAATGGTATTTGGCAAAGCAAATGACAAAGATTTCTAAAAGAATTCAAACCAATTTTACCATTTGTCATGAATCAAAGTAAGGATATAGGATAGTCATTCATTCATATTTAAAGAGCAACTATATCCAACTTTATAAGCAAAACAAGGCATGAGCGACTTTTACACCCTATTCGATTTTTCCGGGTAAGATACCTGTATGATAGTAGCCATGTTTAACTAATAAAGAAAGAGAGACTTTGGATTTTAAAATCCTTAGAACGGATACAAGATCCTTTATTCATTTGAGTCTCATTAGCTTTTCACACAATTTTGCATTTTGAAATATGCAATCAACATTTAGTTTTGCATTTAAGAATTTGCAATCAACATTCATGCTTTTCATTTTAAGCATGTCATTTGAAATCATGTCATGGAGGTTAATTATAGGTCATTCAAAGAGTACTTCCTAAGTAAATCTCCTAGTCCAAAAATGCATGTTTAAACATAAATATGACATGGATTGCAATCAAAGCAATGGTTCACACTTATTGAATAGAAAAACATATAAGCATATGTGTAACAAAGATACTCAAGCAAATAATAAAGAAGCAAAAGATTTTTTAAATTTTTGCATGTGTCACGTATGCAAATTTACTCTCTTTGCTTAAGCTCCCCTTAGAGGGTCAAACACCATACTGCATCAATGAAGAGCATGAGGTCCTATAGACCTACCAAGTCCATTGTACTTAGTTGAACCTATGGGAGACATGTTAGCACTATAGCAAGCGGGTTCATCTTTTCTCATCTACCTAGGTGACACATTTTCATTCCTAGTGGTCATGGATTGCATGTTACTTGAGTTCCTAGGATTATTGACTATAGATTTCCTAAGCACATGCAAATTGGCTCTTCCAAGCCTCTTTCTTTCTATCATGTTTTCAACCCTACAATGCTTAGTATACCTAAAGTAATTAGGCCTAATATGCCCATCAACACCACAATAATGACAAGTTGGTATAAAGTGAGAAGTCATACCATATCCTTGTGAGGTCATTAGAGACTTATCATGCATTTGATGTCTCCTTTGGTGTTGAACCGGTTCACATCTTCTTTGTTGTTGAACCGGATTGGGTTGCCTCCTTGGTTGAGGTTGCATGGCTTACCTTCTAAGTTGGTTAAAACTTGATTGAGGAAGGCTTGGGCATGAAGCTCTTGAATGTTGAGGTTGAGCAACACCCTTTGTTGGCATCTTCACTTGCCTATTCTTGAATGACTCTTCAAGATCAATCTTCCTCCTAGGATGTTGAGGAGGTGAAGCTTTGCATTTGCCTTAAGCTTGAGGTTGCAAGATCTTAGCCTTCTTCAAATCTTGAAGGTACCTTATCTATTTATGCCTGACAATTCTCAAGGAATTCTCTTTGCTAGCAATTTCATCCTTCATTGCCTTCATCCTTTGATGGCAATCTTCAATCTCCTTTTCGTACTTAGACACATCAACTATGTCCATCTTCAAGGAGTCATCCACTTTAGCCTTTAGTTGAAGGTTTTCCTTCTTCAACAAGACTTTACTTTACTTGGATCTTACTACTTCCTCACTCAAGTGAGTCACCTTAGTTGAAAGCTTAAGATTTTCCTCCTTCAATCTTCGATTCTCCTTTTTATTCTTTATCCTAGAGCTTTCAAACTTTTCAATGTAGTCTTGAAGATCCATATCTTCATCAAATCCAATGTTAGAGTGAGATGAAGATTTGTCATCACTAGAGACATCTCCTACACTTTCCATCTCACCAATGGAGTCAACTTCCTCATCAAGACCTTTACTTTGGTCACTTGATGTTATATAAGCCATATCCCAATGAGTAGCTATATCAACCACCTATTTAGCTACTTATTCATCTATTCCTTCTTTAGGGTCACAATTCAAGGCATCTTTGCCATCTTCTTCAACTTCTACACGAGTGGCTCCAAATGACGTCTAGTCAATGACAAGCTTTTCATCACTTGAAGGATTTTCTTCACTCTCACTTTCACTCCATGAGGCGGCCATCGCCTTTCCTTTTCTTCTATCCTTCAATTTACCACACTTCGGAGAGATATGCACGAATCCTCCACATTCAAAGCATTGAATGCCTTTACTTGAAGACTTCTCTTGGCTTGGCTCAACCTTCTTAAAGCCATTCTTTTGTAGCTTCAAAAACTTCTTGAATCTCTTTGCCAATAGAACCATGTCTTCATCCGAATCATCATCCACCTTCTCAACCTTGGAGGTCTTTAAGGCAATATTCTTTTTCTTCTTAGGAGGTGAGGTTATAGCCTTTCTTGACTCATAGGCAAGAAGCCTTTCAATAACTTCACTCGACTTCATATTCTTGTAGTTGTTATTTTCTTCTAAAGCCGTCACTTTGGACCCGAACCTCTCGGGAAGAGATCTCATAATCTTTTGCTTGATCCTTTTATACAAGTAAGGGTCACCGAGTTGATAACTTTGGTTCACTATGTTCATTACCTTCACTTGGAAGTCATTGAAGCATTCATGCTCCTCCATCCTAATGGTCTCAATTTGAGTTTGGAGGACTTGGAGTTTGGAGTCCTTGACCACCTCGGTTCCTTCACGAGCGGTCTCTAGGATCTCTTAAGCCTCCTTTGCAATCGTAGTTGTTTGGATCAACTTGTATTGATTTTCGTCCATGGCACAAAGGATGGCATGCATTACCTTGTTATTCCACTTGGAAGCTTCAAACTCTTGAGAGTTCCATTGTGCCTTTGGCTTGAGAACATCCTCTCCACCACCCGTAGGGGTCATTGCCATCCAAGCACGGTCATGTATTTGGCAAACATAGGCCTCCATCTTACTTTTCCATGAGGAATAGTTATCGCCGATGAGCAGCGATGACCTCACGTTCGACGCTCCCTCTTTACTCATCCCAAAATCACTCATAGTGTTTGGGTCAATGAATGTGATGAATGCAAAATGTATATAACAATCAAAACACACAAAATGCAAGACACACCAAAAGCAAGGATCTCCTAAATATATCTTGAAAGTATACAAACGTAGTTAAATTGCTTAAAGCATACCTAGAGGGGGGGGGGGGGGGGGTGAATAGGTTTTTACACCTTTTTCAATCTCTTGAAACAAATACATGTTTGTCCCTCAAGATAGCTTTACACACAACACATAAACCAAACAAACATATATAGACAAGATAAGCGTGTGATCATTTTAGGCATTGTCTATATAACACAAAGTTGCTAGAGGATGAATAACATTAAAACATAACAACAAATAATACTTGTATTAATAATAATGTTCAATGTGTTACAAGTATTAATCAAAATACAACTATACAAAAGAATCAATGAATAAAAGAATTATATTTACAATTATGATCAAAATGAATTTGCTTACAAATCACACATTATAAAATCTTGATTCCAAATGCATCACAAGTGAAGATTGTACTACAAGATTAAAACATACACATATACAAATATAAAATAGAGAGACAGAAAGAATTGACACATGAGATTTTTTAACGTGGTAAAACCTCCAAGGAGGAAACATCCACGGGTTGAACTACAACCATTGGGTACTATATATATTAGATGATAGATTAGAAATTCCTCAAAAGTGACCGACCTTGATCTATTTCCTATTGGAGTCTATGTCGAACCAATCCCTATTGGAAGATACAAAATCCCTCAATGATGCGAAGCCACCATATATTGGAGTCCATACCAAACCAACATCATTGGAAGATCAGAAATTCCTCAATATTGCATACACATCCCATGTACCACTATCTATTAGAGTCTATGTCTATCCAAACGCCCGGGCCTATCAATATTGTATCCAACACCCTATCCAAGGCACTCATGCCTCTAGAGAGCCTCTAATGCATAGCTATCCGAACCTTCCCGATCCTAGCCATGACTTCTTGCTTGGTTATCTAGACCTCTTTTCCTAACCAAGACTTCCTTGCTTGACTATCCGGACACTTTGTCCTAGTCAAGACTTCATGCCTTTTACAAGGACTTCCTAGTGTGATCAAATGAATACAAATGATGCAAACAAGCAATTTAACATAGAACATGTAATCAATACATTCCATGGAAACTAGACATAAAACATGTGAGAACATAAGTCAAAATAGTCTAGATGCAAAACTTGAATTAAACCTAAAGCATGTGAAAACACCTAACACATATAATTCCTAGTTTCATTCACACATATAACACTTGAATAGATCATAGACATGAAGTATATATTCAAGATGTTACAAACATACACATAAATGCTAGAATCACAAAATATATTCAATGAATATTCTAGCCAAAGATTTAGAGCAAGGATAGAATGAATAGTCAATTAAATCCTATTAGGCTCTAAATACAAAAAACACAAGTGCTAATTCTAGATTTGTTTAATAAGAGGATCTAAGTGTAGGGAAAAATACCAAGAAGTGCACGCAGCGGAAGCGAGACTAAAAAAATAGATTTAGTGACTTTAAAAATTTTTCCTTTTATGAACCTTAAACCCTTTAATTAATTAAACATACATATACAATAACAAAAAGTAGAATATCTTTTGTCGCGCGATCCGATTGACTTACGTCGATGGTAATCCGCAAGATCTTCAATCCTAGCACGAACGTGGATCACCTAGGAGCGTGGTCTCCCTTTTCTTTGAATTGCAAATCTGTGAATGGACAAAACAAACTTTTCTTTTATTTGTTAGTCACAAAAACAATCAAAAGAATGACTAAGATTATTCCGATCACTTTTGAGTTCTCAATCTAATGATCGAAACTCGCGTGAACCTAGATCGATGTCAAACACACAAGCTTATTGATGAATAAGCAAATAGTATACCATCAAAGAATAATCTAACACTCCTTTTTGTTTTAGTAGAATAAAATCTTTCTATGAATTGAGAAGAAGAAGAAATTTGTATCAAGAACACATATGAAGTGGCCGAATTCTATACTTGTGAATATATAGGTGGCCTAAGTTTGCTTCTTCTTTTTGTATTAGGGTTGCCAAAATCCTAACCTAGAAATAACTAGGGTTGCCGCAAAATACATGCCCACAATAGGCTTATGTTGCACCCTAATTTCCATCTAGTTTTTAAGACTTCAAACCCTAATCCAACTCATAGATCTTTTATTCTTTTATTTGACTAAAAAAAAAAAAAAAGACTTCTTATTTGATTAAATAAATAAAACTAATTATTTATTTCCTTATCAAACAAGTCTTTTACTTTTACTTTTAGGAAATATATTTCCTGATTAGAAAAGATTTGTTTCTTAATTAAACAATTAATTAATAAATCAATTAATTCTTATTTAATCAAAACAATGAAACAAAATAATATTTTAGGTTAAAATAAACCCTTGCCGCCCCACTTAGAGTAAATGGGCCAAAATATTATTTTCTTATTTCATTTAATCCATTATTACTAAAAGAAACAAGCCCACATGTCTTTCATTAATATATTAATAAAATTGAGCAGCCCATTACTAAAATAATGTGCAAATTATATTCTTAATATATTAAATGCAACTCTAGATGGACCCTTAAATTGGTCCGGTAGAATATATCAAGTGATCCATGCAAGTCCGTGTGGATTGGGGATCTTGGCGGGCCATCTAAATTTAAGCTTCAATAGACATAACCTAATCACAATCAACAAATGATTCACTTAGGTCCGATCCATTAATTTTAACTCATTCCACTAAAGAGCTAAAACTGAACTCTTAAATAAAGATAGAAAAGGAAGATGCTCCTCATTCATACCCTAGACAATCATATTGGAGATAGTGTATCCTCGTGATTAATATCAGTAATCGCCAAGAGTTCATAGACCGCCTATAACTCTCCAAGTTACCATATTTACTCATATGACCACGTTTTGAACTTGGATATTTTGACTTGTCCAGAAGCCATGTTTTCAATAGACACTATCGAAAACTCAACGTTGAGATTTAATATCCAATTACCTCAAAACATTCATATGATAATATTATACTCTCATTTAATTAAATGGAGCCACGATGTCCATATCTATAAATGAAGTCCTCTATCGATTAACAAATGAATATCACCAAACTATCGAGGATAGACTATGCGATATAATCGTACTCATTGATAACTCAAATGATATCACTTGCAACCATAAGTCCATCATTTATCTCAGGATTAAGATAGACTCTCCGATTGTCCTGATAATGAAAAGACTTTTATCTATTGACGGTTATAGATAAAGTATTTCATTGTGATCCAGTTCAATGCACCCAGTGCACTAGATCCTTTTGCTCGAAGACACTCCGATGATTTTAGACTCATCATATCTCATTTGATCCCACTCAAATGCTAGCAAAATAATTCTACAACTTTAACAAGATAAAGGTGCCCAACCTTTAACTTAAGTTGTGAACATTATTCAAGACTAACTAAAGAATTGTGTCTACCACATACATATCCAGATGTACGAACAATTCTTCTTTTCCCATAGTCTTTAGAACTTATGATTATTTACTTTGACAATTATAATATTAAACTATAAATGCTATACGATTTGTTAAACTAGAAATCACTTTATTAATATGAAAAATATCGTTAATTACAACATTACACTCTTGCTATTGAGCATAATCCTAACACTAAGCACATGTTAAGGTTATTAATCATAAAATACATCAATTAAATCCTAAATAACCCTAGATATTAAACTAATCACCATACAATACTCAAACATGTGAAAAACCTAGAATCCTAGAAAACTAGTTCACATATGTCTCTAATTAGACTTTGATTAGGTTTGATTATGAAGCTATCTTTCTCAATAGCATTCATCATATATACATATATATATAAAAGAAGAAACCCCAAGGTAATTGAAGGTTATAAAAGAAGAAAACACAAAGATAGATCAACTACCTATGATTCACGAGCTGGTTCGGTTTTGAAGGTGAAGCCACCAGAAAACTCAATCAAACAGCTGCCAAATAACTGGGAAAAGGTAGAGGACTCGATTAGGAAACTTCTCCATCTTGAATCACTCAATTTCAACTTCGTATGAGAAGGTTATGGTGTTCGGAAGGTGAGAAAGTTTGAGAGAAAATTCTGCACTTGCATTTTCTAATTTTTCTTCTTGAAATGAATGGAAGGGAAAATGAGGATATTTAAATGAAATGAAGAGAGGGAAAGAAGTGCCCAATTAGAGGCTGCCACCTCAGCAGGCCGTAAGAGGCGCGTGAGCCCCACGGAGTACAGAGGTGAAACTAAATATACCACGGTGTGTATAAAGCTATCTAGAGGGGGGGTGAATAGATTTTACGCTTTTTACCCAATTTTTCGTGTTAGTCAAAATTACGAAATTACCCTCAAGATAATATAAACAAGCAAGTGTAATATGGTGCGGAAATTAAATTAACACTTGAATTTTTACGTGGAAACCCTCACGGGAAAAACCACGGGCTATGTAAGTAAGCCACACTCGAACCTCGAATCCACTAAATGTGCAAACGATTACAACCTAATCCCGGAAGTAATCACACACCTACCTAATCCCGGTATGAGTGAACCTAGTCCAATTTGCTTGTGATCTAAGCAACCTAATCCCGATTGCTACACACAAGACTTAGCTTCTCTTGAAGAGAATACAACCCTAAGTGAATATATGAAAATATCCAAAATGCAACATAGAGCAAGGGAAACCCTATATGCTTATCTAAGATGATTAATATGCAATTAAGAACAATCCTAGATATCAAAACTAAATGACATGTCAAATAGTTAAGCTAATCAATATCAAGTACAAAACCTAATATGCTAGCACAATACAACTTCTCAAACATACATCATACTAATCTCAATTTTGTATCTAAAGCATACAAAATAACAATCAAGTAATTAATTGAGATTGCTAGATAAAATAAACACAAAATATGTAAGATATTAGTGAAAAGCTTACCAAGCAAAGTATGATGAAGATTCCATGCTAGATGACATCTAGATGATCTAAGATGATGCTAGATGATGATTGATGATCATGAAATTGTGTTTGAGTAATTAAAAATGAGTTCTTTGTGTATTTTTCTTCTCTTGAAAAATATCCTAAGTATGAAGCATGAATAAGAACTCTTGTAAATGACCTAAAATCAAGTTAGCATATATATAGAGGCCATAAGTGAAGTGAGGTCGTTTTGAAAACTCGCCAGAAAATCACTCTGTGCGCTGGTGGACCTGCGCAGGTGGACCTGCGCAGGACCAGCGCACAAGCCAATTTTGGCTTGAGCGCTGGATGTCAGGCGCTGCCACCAGCGCCATACTGGGCGATCGGCGCTGGTCCACACCAGCGCACGACCAGCGGCGCGCCACTGGGCGATTTACGCCGGTGAGCGGCGCTGGTCGACCGGAGCTGGTGGACCAGCGCACAGCCCCAAAATTTGCATCCCACATGCAATCATGCAAGGGGTACAAAGTCAAACAAGATGCATCCTAAAAGCCTAAATGCTATGATGTTTTCAACACAAGATGCAATCATAAAAATAAGCAAGAAGAGATGTAAATAATCATTTATGCACAACAAAAAGAAACACAACATACAAAGATTAAACATATGCATGAGTTGTGAGTGTGTGCAACTATCTCTTCAAGGCAAGAAAGCACTTAGAATATTACCTTTGGTGCTTGTCAATAATGAGGTCTTCAAAGGGCCTAATGCACTAACAACAACATTTAAACTACCCTTACAAAGTATCCCCATTTATGGTTTGATCACGAAATATGCCAATTAAAAACAACGGGAATCCTTACAATCTCCCCCTTTGGCTATTTCGTGACAAAACCATCACTCACATTAAATCCTCACAACAAAATAGAAACTACGGGATTATAAATATATTCTACATTACAAAGAGATAAGAGAATGCAAATTGAAGTCTTCAATCCTCTTGTAGAATTATCAATCCCTGAAAAGAGTTTCTAACATTCCAATTCAAGTAAAGTGTGAGATTAATCATGTGAGAATAATACCAAGCATTTGCATTTTTAGAATTTAGGCACAACATTAGCAAATGTATGCAATGTATGATAAATGCAATGCTCCCCCTCAAAGGGTTACTCCCCCTCAATGTTTTATCTCCCCAAAGTGCACAATAGCTTCTCTATTTTGCAACTCCCCTTACAATATCCTACTCCCCCTTTTTGTCATGATATAGGCAAAGGAGTAGTCCCCAACCGGGTCACTCAAAGCAACGAGAGATAGAAGCATGCAAGATATGCATATACATATAAGTCACTTTATGCACTTCAATTAATTTGAGAGAAACAAGGAGATTTATTTGAGAAAATGTGTGAATCCAACATGCTTTGCATACAAGACATATAGCATTCAAGTCCAAAGTACAATGGTATTTGGCAAAGCAAATGACAAAGGTTTCTAATTCGAATTCAAACCAATTTCACCAATGTCATGGGAAAAGCAAGGATATAGAGATTATTGATTTTAATTTAAGAGTAACTATATCCAACTTTATAAGCGAAACATGGCATGAGCGACTTTGCACCCTATTAGATTTTTCCGGATAAGATATCCGTATGATAGTAACCATGTTCAACTAATAAAGAAAGAGAGACATTTGGAATGTAAATTCCTTTGAACGGATACAAGATCCTTTATTCATTTTAAGTCTCATAAGCTTTCACACAAGTTTTGCATTTTTAAGAATATGCAATCATCAATTCATGCTTTTCATGTGAGCATGTTGTATGAATTTCATGCTTTTTCATTTAGCATTAGCATGTTATTCAAGAAACATCATGTCATGGAGATAACTATAGGTCATTCACATCATACTTCCTATGTAAATCTCCTAGTCCAAAAATGCATGTTTGAACATAAATATGACATGAATTGTAAACAAGCAAGGTTCACACTTATAGAATTGAAAACATATATACATATGTACAACCAAGCTTACTCAAGCAAATCAAAAGAAGAGGCATAAGTTATTTCAAATTTTTTGCAAGTTACATGAATGCAAAATAGCTCTCTTTGCTTGAGTTCCCCATATGGGGTCAATCATAGAACATCACTCCACAAGACATATCCCAATAGATCTACTAAGAGTTTTAAATCGAGTAGCATCTAAGGGTTTAGTAAATAGGTCCGCAAGTTGATCATTAGTACCTACATGTTCAAGTACTATGCATTTATTTTCAACAAGCTCTCTAATGAAGTGATGGCGGATGTCAATATGCTTAGTTCTAGAATGTTGAACCGGATTCTTGGAAATATTAATAGCACTCATGTTATCACAAAAAAGAGTGAGAGTACCTTGGTTGAATCCGTAGTCTACAAGCATTTGTTTCATCCATAGGAGTTGTGTGCATCCACTCCCCGCGGCTATGTACTCGGCCTCGGCCGTGGACAAGGAAATTGAGTTTTGCTTCTTGCAAAACCAAGACACCAAGTTGTTGCCTAGAAAGAAGCAACCGCCCGATGTGCTCTTCCTATCATCACAATTTCCTGCCCAATCCGCATCACTAAAGCCTACAAGACTAGCATTAGTGTCAAACGAGTACCAAATCCCATAGTTGGATGTCCCATTCACATAGCGAATGATCCTCTTCACGGAAGAGAGGTGGGACTCCTTAGGATCAGCTTGGTACCTAGCACACACACCCACACTAAAAGATATATCGGGCCTACTTGCGGTCAAATAAAGCAAGCTACCTATCATGCCACGATATAGAGTTTGTTCCACACTTTTACCACTAGCATCCTTGCTTAGCTTCAAAGTGGTACTCATGGGTGTATCACAATGTTTGGCTTTCTCTAAACCAAACTTCTTCACTAGGTTCTTAGCATATTTGGCTTGGGTTATGAAAATCCCATCATGCATTTGCCTAATTTGCAAACCTAGGAAGTAACTAAGCTCACCAACAAGACTCATCTCAAATTCAAGAGACATGACATCAACAAATTGTTGGACTTTGGTGTTGTTGGTAGAGCCAAAAACTATATCATCAACATATATTTGAGCTATGAAAAGCTCATCATTATCTCTCTTGATGAATAGTGTCTTGTCAACACTACCTCTTGTGTAGTTGTTGTCAACAAGAAATTGAGTGAGGCGCTCATACCAAGCCCTCGGTGCTTGTTTCAACCCATAAAGTGCCTTCTTGAGGCGATAGACATGATTGGGGTGGTGTGCATCCACAAACCCCTTAGGTTGTTCAACAAACACTTCCTCTTGCAAGAAGCCATTGAGGAAGGCACTCTTGACGTCCATTTGGTGCAATTTGAACTTGTGCACACAAGAGATGGACAAGAGAAGCCTAATGGACTCTAAGCGGGCAACGGGAGCAAAAGTCTCCTCAAAGTCGATACCCTCAATTTGAGAGTACCCTTGTGCTACAAGTCTAGCCTTGTTCTGCACTATGTTGCCATCCTCATCGGATTTGTTCCTAAATATCCATTTGGTGCCTATGACATTAGTGGTCTTAGGCCTAGGAACTAGAGTCCAAACCTCATTCCTTTCGAATTGGTTTAGCTCTTCTTGCATGGCAAGAACCTAAAATTCATCATTTAAGGCTTCTTCAACCTTTTTGGGTTCAATTTGAGAGGTGTAACATGTATAGCTAATAAGATTAGCAAGTTGGCGTCTAGTCCTAACACCCTCATTTACCTCTCCAATGATATCTTCTTTATCATGGAGTTTCCTAACCCATGGAGCGGGTTCTTTAGAGTCCAAGAGAGGAACTCTATCAATAGGTTGTGTGCCACCATTGTTGACATTAGATGTCCCAACATTAGGCGACACCACAACCTCCTCCAAAGGAGAATCATCACTGAAAATAACCTCCTCCTCATGATCATTAGACTTGAGCCTAGTATCATCAAATACGACATTGGATGATTCCATAACACTTAGAGTCTTTAAATTGAAAACTCTATAGGCTCTACTATTTAAGGCATAGCCAATAAAAATACCCTCATCACTCTTAGCATCAAATTTGCCAAGTTGATCACGGTCATTCAAAATGTAGCATTTGCTTCCAAAGTGTGGAAGTAGCTAACATTTGGCCTCTTGCCTTTCCATAACTCATAGGAGGTGTTTCTAGTACCGGGCCTTCGGAACACTCTATTTCCTATATAGCAAGCCGTGTTGATGGCTTCGGCCCATAAGTTCCTAGGGACATTGTTGCTAAGCAACATCACTCGGGCCATCTCTTGGAGGACCCTATTCTTCCTCTCAACAACTCCATTTTGTTGAGGTGTCCTAGGAGCAGAAAATTCATGGGAGATGCCTAAACCATTACAAAAGGTTTCAAAGGTGGCATTCTCAAACTCTCTCCCATGGTCACTTCTAATCCGCTTAATGCTTTTAATATTAGAGTTCATTTCATTTTGAATTTTATTACAAAGCATTTTAAACTTATCAAAAGTTTCAGATTTTTCTCTAAGAAAATATGTCCATGTGAACCTAGAGAAATCATCAACACAAACAAAAATGTATCTCTTTCCACCCAAACTTTCGGTTTGCATGGGACCCATGAGGTCCATGTGGAGAAGCTCAAGTGGCTCCTTGGTGGTGAGATACTTACCCTTTTTGTGCATGCTTTTAGTTTGCTTTCCTTGTTGGCAAGGTCCACAAATACCATTGGCTTTCTTCCCAAGCTTAGGGAGGCCACGCACACAATTGAACTTTCCAAGGGTCCGTAGATCCCTAAAGTTCATGTGGCCAAGTCTTTCATGCCACAACTCAATTTGCTCATCCATGGACACATGATTAGATACAATTCTAGCTTCAAGACAATAACAATTGTCGCTAGATCTCATGCCCTTCAACAAGGTTTGTCCATCGGGTTTAAGGATAAAGCAATAATCTTTAGAGAACAAGACGGAATATCCTTCATCACTAAGATGTGAAATGCTAATTAAATTGGCTTTCAAGCCATCAACAAATAAAGCATTGGATAAGGAGGGTAATCCGGGAATGGAAATGGTTCCTTTCCCTACAACATTTCTTTTGGATCCATCACCAAAAGTGACATTTCCACCTTCCTCCATAACAAGAGTCTCGAAGAAACTCTTGTTTCCCGTCATGTGCCTAGAGCACCCACTATCCAAGTACCAAAAATTAGAAGAATTTGCCTTCAAGGCTATTTGTGCAACATGGCAAACATTTTCATTCTTTCTAATCCACTTAGCAACAATTTTAGCTTTCTTAGTGGCCTTTGGTACATGTGCTCTACTATTTCTAGGATCATGCAAATCAATATTTTCATTCCTAGAAACATGCATCTTGGCTCTATTCTTTCTCTTTTCAATCATGCTTTGTTTTCTACACATTTTAATATATTGAAAGCAATTTGGTCTAATATGACCATCACAACCACAAAAGTGACAAATAGGAATGAAAAAGGGAATCATACCTCGCCTTTGAGTACGTCCATGTCTTTGTGGATATGTGGGTTCAATCCATCTTCGTTGTTGAACCGGTCTTGGTTGCTTCCAAGCTTGAGGTTGCATGATTGGTCTCTTTCCTTTGTGAGCCAATTTGGGAGGAGTGTTGGCTTGAGGAACCTTAGGAGGTTGAGCTTGAGTTTTCCTTCTTGGCCCCATTTTCACTTGTGCATTAGAACTTTGTCCTATTTCTAACTTCTTCCTAGGAGGTTGCACAAATGAAGTTTCTTCATTCTTCAAGCTCTTGACAAACACGGTCTTGTTAGAGGTTGAGATTTTCTTGCCATCTTCATACCCAAGACCTCTCTTGTCACTTGGACTCTTTCCAACACCAAGTAAATGATCAAGCTTCTTGGTGCTAGAATCTATCCTAGCCAAGGACCCTTTAGCTTCTACAAGTTCCCTCTTCAAGCCTTCTTCACTTCTCTTGGACAAGTCTAACTCCTCAATTAGCTTATCCTCTCTCCTCTTCAATCTTTCCACTTGTTCACTTAAGTGGTCATTGTGAGCCGAAAGTTCAAGGTTTTCTTCTCTCAACCTCTCAATCTTTCTTGTGCTTTTAAGTGCTAAATCATTGAACTCGGCATGGTATTTAGCAAGCACCTTTTGCTCCACAAACTTCTTCTTGGAACTAGAAGAGGAGTCACTTTCTTCTTCACTAGAGTCAATTTCCTCTTGACTCAAATCTTCCTTTTCACTAGCACTTTTGCTCTTGTGAGAAGATGCAAAAGCTAGGAAGTTAGCCATGAGCTCTTCCTCACTAGAAGACTCATCTTCCTCATTGGAGTCATCACTACTCCCACTCCATGTGGCGGCCATCACTTTACCCTTCTTCCTCTCATTGTGATTCGCACATTCGGGGGCAAAGTGACCAATCCCACCACACTCAAAGCATCGGACCCCTTTCCTTTCGGTCCTCTCTTGTCTAGGCTCAAACTTCTTGAAGGAACTTTTTTTCTTCAAATCTTGTCCTCTTGACCCAAATCCCTTCTTCTTCTTGAACCCCATAACCTTGTTGAACCGTTTCACAAATAAGGCAAGGTCTTCATCCGATTCATGCTTTGCCTCCTTTTCATCCTTAGATGCTTTCAAAGCTATTCCTTTAGACTTCTTAGGAGGAGTAGTGTTGCTAGGAGCCTTCCTAGACTCATATGCAAGGAGACGCCCAATTACCTCACTTGGCTTCATATCCATGTAGCCACTATTTTCTTCTATGGCCGTCACCTTTGATTCAAACCTATCGGGGAGAGATCTCATAATTTTTTGCTTGACTCTCCTATCCGAATACGGGTCACCGAGTTGATGGCTTTGATTTACTATGTCCATCAATTTGATTTCGAAGTCGTTGAAGCATTCATCCTCTCCCATCCTAAGTAACTCAAATTGAGTTTGGAGGACTTGAAGCTTGGACTCCTTCACCACCTCGGTTCCCTCATGTGCAACTTGAAGGATGTCCCATGCCACTTTGGCAATCTGAGTATTCTGAATAAGCTTGTACTGATTCTCATTCATGGCACACATAATGGCATGCATCGCCTTCCTATTCCACTTTGAAGCCTCAAACTCTTGCGCGTTCCATTGCGCCTTAGGCTTCAAAACATCTTGTCCTCCACCCGCGGGAGTCATCATAGGGAGATCATATCCGTCTTCCACCGCCATCCATGCACGGTCATGAATTTGGCATATGTAGGATTCCATCTTCCCTTTCCATTGGGAATAGTTCAAACCGGTAAGAAGTGGAGGCCTTGTGCTAGAAGCTCCTTCGTGGCCACCACCATTTCCACCGTTTCCACTCATAGTGTTTATGAATGAATGAAATGAATGCAAATGTATGAATAATCAAAAATCACACAAAATGCAAAACACACCAAAATAAAGCAAGGATCACCTATGTATGTCTAGGAACCCGCTCTGATACCAATTGAAACTAAATATACCACGGTGTGTATAAAGCTATCTAGAGGGGGGGTGAATAGATTTTACGCTTTTTACCCAATTTTTCGTGTTAGTCAAAATTACGAAATTACCCTCAAGATAATATAAACAAGCAAGTGTAATATGGTGCGGAAATTAAATTAACACTTGAATTTTTACGTGGAAACCCTCACGGGAAAAACCACGGGCTATGTAAGTAAGCCACACTCGAACCTCGAATCCACTAAATGTGCAAACGATTACAACCTAATCCCGGAAGTAATCACACACCTACCTAATCCCGGTATGAGTGAACCTAGTCCAATTTGCTTGTGATCTAAGCAACCTAATCCCGATTGCTACACACAAGACTTAGCTTCTCTTGAAGAGAATACAACCCTAAGTGAATATATGAAAATATCCAAAATGCAACATAGAGCAAGGGAAACCCTATATGCTTATCTAAGATGATTAATATGCAATTAAGAACAATCCTAGATATCAAAACTAAATGACATGTCAAATAGTTAAGCTAATCAATATCAAATACAAAACCTAATATGCTAGCACAATACAACTTCTCAAACATACATCATACTAATCTCAATTTTGTATCTAAAGCATACAAAATAACAATCAAGTAATTAATTGAGATTGCTAGATAAAATAAACACAAAATATGTAAGATATTAGTGAAAAGCTTACCAAGCAAAGTATGATGAAGATTCCATGCTAGATGACATCTAGATGATCTAAGATGATGCTAGATGTTGATTGATGATCATGAAATTGTGTTTGAGTAATTAAAAATGAGCTCTTTGTGTATTTTCCTTCTCTTGAAAAATATCCTAAGTATGAAGCATGAATAAGAACTCTTGTAAATGACCTAAAATCAAGTTAGCATATATATAGAGGCCATAAGTGAAGTGAGGTCGTTTTGAAAACTCGCCAGAAAATCACTCTGTGCACTGGTGGACCTGCGCTGGTGGACCAGCGCAGGACCAGCGCACAAGCCAATTTTGGCTTGAGCGCTGGACGTCAAGCGCTGCCACCAGCGCCAGTCCAGCGGCGCCATACTGGGCGATCGGCACTGGTGGCCGGCGCTGGTCCACACCAGCGCACGACCAGCGGCGCGCCACTGGGCGATTTACGCCGGTGAGCGGCGCTGGTCGACCGACGCTGGTGGACCAGCGCACAGCCCCAAAATTTGCATCCCACATGCAATCATGCAAGGGGTACAAAGTCAAACAAGATGCATCCTAAAAGCCTAAATGCTATGATGTTTTCAACATAAGATGCACTCATAAAATCAAGCAAGAAGAGATGTAAATAATCATTTATGCACAACAAAAAGAAACACAACTTACAAAGATTAAACATATGCATGAGTTGTGAGTGTGTGCAACTATCTCTTCAAGGCAAGAAAGCACTTAGAATATTACCTTTGGTGCTTGTCAATAATGAGGTCTTCAAAGGGCCTAATGCACTAACAACAACATTTAAACTACCCTTACAAAGTATCCCCATTTATGGTTTGATCACGAAATATGCCAATTAAAAACAACGGGAATCCTTACAAGAGGCTACTGGGCCGTGAGGCTCACGGCCTCCTCACTCACCTCTCCTTGCTTGGTCGTTGGCCAAGCTTGCTTCCCTCGCGCGCCTCTCGTGTTCTTCGACCGTATCGGGCCTCCGAACTCTGAATTGGAATCTATCTTCGGATTACGAATAATGACTCCCTCACGCACAAGGAAAACTATGAAACTTTGATAAAATGTTAAGAATTCGACTAAGAATACAATGACGAAGACAACTCAACGAATGAGAACATAAAGTAGCGTAGCTTCCTAGTTTGGACTCGAAACCTAATGAATGAGTAACCAAAATGACCGGGACTCAATAAGGAATCATATGAGATCATGTTCAACTCCAAATACAATAAAATACAAACAAATAAATACAAGATCACACAAGTATGCCATTTCCTAGACATAGTCCTAGAACATGCAATTTCACAATATTTGTCAATTTGAAACTAATGCATGTGCATAATTTATCAAGTGTGTGTTATACAAATGGTGTACAATTGTACAGGGACACAAATGAATGCCATGTGTGTGTGTGCCTATGCCTTGTAAGAGGAATGAGGTCAATTATAATTTTGATGATCAATGAAGCTTATTCCCTTTTTTAAGACACCATCTTGCATGAACCATAGCCGAGTCTTTCTTTGAAGCTTTGAATCATCATATCTACGACCACTAATCAATACAAGATAAACAACGTTTTGATATGGAATACATGCCAACAAGAACCAAAAACCTAACATATCTAGGAACCCGTTGTGATACCAATTGAAACAAATATGATGGTGTGTCTAAAACAACCTAGAAGAGGGTGAATGGGTTGTTAATCCGATTATTACTAAATTTTTCGGATTAGTCAATATTACAAAATTAACCCCAATTCAACAAACAATAAAATCAAGTTTAAAATACAGAAATTAAAGAACACTTGATTTTTATGTGGCAAACTTCAACAAGGAAAAACCACAAGCTATTCAGCTAGCCACACTCGTTCCTCGAATCCACTACTTGTAACGATATTTACAACCTAGGTTGCCCTTAACCATTCTTGGTCACTAACCCACCACTACTACTGTAAGGATTCCCATATCTTGATTGGCTTATTTTGTGGACAAACCACATGATGGGGTTGATTGTGTAAGGGTAGTTTAGGTGATTGATCTTCAAGCTCGAAGGCCCTTCCAAGACCTCAAGGGACAAGCACGCCAAAGGTATAATTTCTAGTGCTTGGTTTTCTTTGAAGAGATTTAGTTAGCACACACACACTTAGCATACTTGTTCTTGTGTGCATTCTCTTCACATGTCACTTTACACACTAGCACTTTGATTGATATCTTGTTATGTGTATATGTGCTTTGTAATTCGTTTCCCGATATAATTCGAAAACGTCCACGCTTGCACTAATGAGTGCTTTGTTTCGCGCGAAGACCGCCTACGGAAAATGCCCTTGGCTTCTCCTTGGTTTTCACCTCTGATGGTGATCGATAGTTATGATCGGCGGCCTGGCCACCGAACGAAACCGTCGTTTTTGACCTGATTGATTTTTCTCTCGGGTTTGATTCGGCAGTTGGATCGGCGGTCATGAAACCGCCGTTGTTCCCTTGGTCTTCTCGGGTTCAATTCGACGGTTAAGAACGGCGGCGATCGGCGGTCATGAAACCGCCGTTGTTCCCTTGGTCTTCTCGGGTTCAATTCGGCGGTTAAGAACGGCGGCCCGGCCGTCGTTTGAAATCGCTGATCGGTGCGTTTCAGGGGCAAACTTATCTTTTCACATGCCCAATTCTCGATGTCTATAAATATCTTACTTTCTCATTATCTGAATAAGTTCTTTGACTCCTTAGAACCCTAAACTTAAAAGAGAGATTTTTGAGAAAAAATCAAATCAAGAACTCACCTTTAACCACTCAAATCAAATCCTTTTTTAATCAAATTTCATATTGCATCTTCTATGACTATATAGAATGCATCCATGATTGGGTTTGCATCATCACAACTTGCTTGGTAAGATTTTGATTAAGTTCATCTTATTTTAGTACTTTTACTATCAAGCTATTCTCTTTTAATTTACTTGTATGTTTTTGATCATATGATAAATACAAGAATAGAGAATTAATTGTGATGAATTGATTGAGTGTTGTTTTGTGATAGCTAATTAGGTTTTTGATTAATCTTGATTAGCTAAGCTATTTGACATGTCATTTAGCAATTGATATCTAGGGTTGATTTAATTGATTATATCATCATCCTAGATAAGCATCTAAGGTTACCTGGCCTTGTTTGTTATCTGAATATTCATATATATTCACATAGGTTGTATAATCTCTTCATTGAGAATTAAGTCTTGAGGCTAAGATTGCTTAGGCCTCAAGCAATTGGACTAGAGCCACTTTTAAAGGCCCGCGTGGTAGAAGTGGGGGTTATTGACCAGAGTGTTAGACGAGGTCTACATAGGTTGTAAACTCTATTTCAATTAGTGGATTTCGAGGTTCGAGTGTGGCGCACTAAAGAGCCCGTGGTTTTTCCCAGTGCTTGGGTTTCCACGTATACATCAAGTGTTATTCAAATTCCGCACTATATTACACTTGCTTGTATTTTTGACTAGTAGGGGCATTTTCGTAAAATTGACTTACATGCGAAAATTGGGTAATAATAGCTAAAATCTATTCACCCCTCCTCTAGATTAATATTCATCACACCTAGTAATTCTTTTCAATTAGTATCAGAGCGGGTTCCTAGATATACTTAGGAGATCCAAGCTCATTTTGGTGTGTTTTGCATTTGTGTGATTTTTGCTCATTCATACATTTTGCATTCATTTGAATTCATTCATTATACATAATGAGTGGATACGGTGGCAACCATGAGGGTGCTTCAAGCACACGGCCTCCTCTCCTCACCGGTGTGAATTATGCCTCATGGAAAGGCAAGATGGAAGCGTACGTGTGCCAAATCCATGATAGGGCATGGATGGCTATTGAAGATGGGTATGCACCTCCTATGATGACTCCCACGGGTGGTGGAGAAGAAGTACTTAAGCCTAAGGCTCAGTGGTCACCTGAAGAGTTTGAGACTTCAAAATGGAATAGGAAGGCATGGCATGCTCTTCTATGTGCAGTGGATGAAAACTAGTACAAACTGATTCAGAACACTAGGATAGCCAAGGAGGCATGGGATATCCTTGAGGTTTCACATGAAGGAACCGATGTTGTTAAGGATCCCAAGCTACAAGTCCTTCAAACGCAATTTGAGTTGCTTAAGATGGAGGAGGACGAGTGCTTCAATGACTTTGAAGTCAAGTTGATGGATATTGTCAATCAAAGCCATCAACTCGGTGATCCTTATTCGGATAGGAGAGTTAAGCAGAAAATTATGAGGTCTCTCCCCGCTAGGTTCGAATCAAAAGTGACGGCTTTAGAGGAGAATAACACTTATAAGGACATGAAGCCGAGCGAGGTAATTAGAAGACTCCTCGCCTATGAATCTAGGAAGGCTCCTAGTATTTCACCTCCTAAAAAGCAAAAAGGAATTGCTTTGAAAGCTTCCAAGGTTGAGAAGGAGGAAAAAGGTGACTCGGACGAAGACACGGCATTGTTGCTTAGAAGATTCAAGAAATTCGTCAAGTTCGAGAAGAAAGGCTTTGGATCCAAAGGCCAAGACTTGAAGAAAAAAGCTCCCTTCAAGAGTTTTGAGCCTAGGCAAGAGCATAGTGAGAAGAAAGGGGTCTAATGCTATGAGTGTGGTGGTATAGGTCATATCTCACCCGATTGTGGGAACTTGAAGAACAAGATGGCAAAAGTGATGACTCCGGAAAAGGAGACAAGTCATCAAGTGATGATGAGCTTACCATCGACTACACGGCATTTAGGGCCACTTATGTAGAAGATAAAGTTGTTGGTAAGAAAGCCTTGACTAGTGATCCCATAGAAGAAAAAGATGAAGAAGTAGCTCTAAAGGAGATAAGTGTAGCTACTCATTGGGATATGGCTCTCATTGACTCAAGAGACCAAGGTGAAGGTCTTAATGAGGGAAATGACTCCATTAGTGAGAAGGAGAGTGGAGGAGATAACTCAAGTGAAGATGACTCCTCATCTAACTCTACAAATGGAAGTGTAGAGAAAATGTATGTTAATGACTTTATAGTCAAGTGTGAAAGTTCATTGAAGAAGAACAATAGAAAGTTGAAGATTTTAGAGGATGAAAATCTAGAACTTTCAACACACAATGACCACTTAAGTAAACAAGTGGAGGCAGCCAAGATGATTAAAGACAAGCTAAGGGATGAGCTAGCTATGTCTAAGAGGAATGGAGAAGGGTTGAAGAGAGAGCTTGATGAAGCTATAGAGTCATTGACTAGGATGACTACTAGCACCAAGAAACTTGACCACATTCTTGGTAGTGGAA
The DNA here is from genome assembly GCA_030490815.1 of Acer saccharum. Taxonomy (NCBI): domain Eukaryota; kingdom Viridiplantae; phylum Streptophyta; class Magnoliopsida; order Sapindales; family Sapindaceae; genus Acer; species Acer saccharum. The sequence goes on along the minus strand of CM059875.1, from coordinate 4,929,501 downwards.
AGAACCTTCGTGACAAGAGAGGTATTGGGTATGAAGAAAGCAAGGAGATCACTACTTCAACCAAGACCATATTTGTCAAGAGTTTGGGCAAGATAGAAGCCTCGTCGGTGCACACTCCTATGAAGAAAATTGATCTAGGACAATATTCAAGAAGTGCACAAGTGAAGGAAGCTCCAAGGAGACAACCTCAAGCTCAAAAAGTTCCTCAACCTAACTTCCCTTAAGCTCATATTCATCAAGGGAAGAGGCCAATCATGCAAAATGGATCAAGGAAGCAGGTTAGAACGGTTCAACAACAAAGAAAGTTTAAACCCGCTCAACCACAAAGTCATGGGAAGGTTCCTATGCATGCACAAGGACATGGTATGAATTCTAAATTTATCCCTACATGTCACTTTTGTGGTATTGATGGTCACATTAGACCAAATTGCTTTCATTTCATTAAATTATGTAGAATCAAAAGCATGATTGAAAAGAGAATGACAAGAGCTAGAATGCATGCTAGTAGGAAGGAAAATATTCATATTCATGATCATATTATTTCTAAAACTCTTGAACCATTGTCCACTAGGAAGAAAAATGTCATATCTATGTGGATAAGGAAAGATGAACCCGCTTGCTACGAGACTAACAAGTCTCAAATAGGTTCAACTAAGTCCAAAGGACTTGGTAGGTCCATAGGACCTCATGACCTTCATTGATGAAGGATGATGATGACCCCATATGGGGAACTCAAGCAAAGAGAGCTAATTGCATACTTGTTGAATGCAATTTTTTTAAAAAAATCTTATGCTTCTTTGTTGATTGCTTGAGTAAGCTTGGTTGCACATATGTATATATGTTTTCAATTCAATAAGTGTGAACCTTGCTTGTTTACAATCCATGTCATATTTATGTTCAAACATGCATTTTTGGACTAGGCGATTTACTTAGGAAATATGATTTGAATGACCTATAGTTATCTCCAAGACATGATGATTCTTAATGACATGCTAATGAATATTGAAAAGCATGAAATTCAAATGACATGCTCAAATGAAAAAGCATGAATTGATGATTGCAATTTTTAAATGCAAAACTTGTGTGAAAAAGCTTATGAGACTAAAAATGAATAAAGGATCTTGTATCCGTTCAAAGGATTTTAAAATCCAAATGTCTCTCTTTCTTTATTGGTTGAACATGGCTACTATCATACGGATAACATCCGGAAAAATCGAATAGGGTGCAAAGTCGCTCATGCCATGTTTCGCTTATAAAGTTGGATATAGTTGCTTATAAATTAAAATCAATGAAATCTCTATATCCTTGCTTCTCTTATGACAATGGTGAAATTTGTTTGAATTCCTATTAGAAACCTTTGTCATTTGCTTTGCCAAATACCATTGTATTTTGGACTTGAATGCTACATGTCTTGTATGCAAAACATTTTTGATTCACACATTTTATCAAAATAAATCTCCTTGTTTCTCTCTTATTGATAGAGTTGCATAAAGTGCATTTTATGATTATGCAAATGACTTGAATGCTATCATCTCTCTTTACTAAGTGACCCGGTTGGGGACTACTCTTTTGCCTATATCATGACAAAAAGGGGGAGTAGAATGGTGGTAAGGGGAGTTGCGAATTGTGGTAGCAATTATGCATGTTGGGGAGACAACACATTGAGGGGGAGTAACCCTTTGAGGGGGAGCATTGCATTCATCAAACTTTGCATGATGTTGTTTGTTGTTCTTAAAATTCTAGAATGCAAATGCTTGTTTATGCTCTCACTTGATTCATCTCATTTTTTACTTGTATTGGAAAGTATAGAAACTTTGCTTTCAGGGATTGATTGTTCTACTTGAGATTGAAGACTTCAAGATTATTTTTATATATCTCTTTGTAAAGTAGAAAATCATAGTAGACCCGTAGTTTCTATTATGTTGTGAGGAATCAATGTGAGTGGTGGTTTTGTCACGAAATAGCCAAAGGGAGAGATTGTAAGGATTCCCATATCTTGATTGGCTTATTTCGTGGACAAACCACATGATGGGGTTGATTGTGTAAGGGTAGTTTAGGTGATTGATCTTCAAGCTCGAAGGCCCTTCCAAGACCTCAAGGGACAAGCACGCCAAAGGTATAATTTCTAGTGCTTGGTTTTCTTTGAAGAGATTTAGTTAGCACACACACACTTAGCATACTTGTTCTTATGTGCATTCTCTTCACATGTCACTTTACACACTAGCACTTTGATTGATATCTTGTTGTGTGTATATGTGCTTTGTAATTCGTTTCCCGATATAATTCAGAAACGTCCGCGCTTGCACTAATGAGTGCTTTGTTTCGCGTGAAGACCGCCTACGGAGAATGCACTTGGCTTCTCCTTGGTTTTCACCTCTGATGGTGATCGGCGGTTATGATCGGCGGCCTGGCCGCCGAACGAAATTGCCGTTTTTGACCTGATTGATTTTTCTCTCAGGTTTAATTCAGCGGTTGGATCGGCGGTCACGAAACCGCCGAATGAAACCGCCGTTGTTCCCTTGGGCTTCTCGGGTTCAATTCGGTGGTTAAGAATGGCGGCCTGGCCGCCGTTTAAAACCGCCGATCGGTGCGTTTTAGGGGCAAACTTGTCTTTTCACATGCCCAATTCTTGATGTCTATAAATATCTTACTTTCTCATTATCTGAATAAGTTCTTTGACTCCTTAGAACCCTAAACTTAAAAGAGAGATTTTTGAGAAAAAATCAAATCAAGAACTCACCTTTAACCACTCAAATCAAATCAAATCCTTTTTGCATCAAATTTCATATTGCATCTTCTATGACTATATAGAATGCATCCATGATTGGGTTTGCATCATCACAACTTGCTTGGTAAGATTTTGATTAAGTTCATCTTATTTTAGTATTTTTACTATCTAGCTATTCTCTTTTAATTTACTTGTATGTTTTTGATCATATGATAAATACAAGAATAGAGAATTAATTGTGATGAATTGATTGAGTGTTGTTTTGTGATAGCTAATTAGGTTTTTGATTAATCTTGATTAGCTAAGCTATTTGACATGTCATTTAGCAATTGATATCTAGGGTTGATTTAATTGATTATATCATCATCCTAGATAAGCATCTAAGGTTACCTGGCCTTGTTTGTTATCTGAATATTCATATATATTCACATAGGTTGTATAATCTCTTCATTTGAGAATTAAGTCTTGAGGCTAAGATTGCTTAGGCCTCAAGCAATTGGACTAGAGCCACTTTTAAAGGCCCGCGTGGTAGAAGTGGGGGTTATTGACCAGAGTGTTAGACGAGGTCTACATAGGTTGTAAACTCTATTTCAATTAGTGGATTTCGAGGTTCGAGTGTGGCGCACTAAAGAGCCCGTGGTTTTTCCCAGTGCTTGGGTTTCCACGTATACATCAAGTGTTATTTAAATTCTGCACTATATTACACTTGCTTGTATTTTTGACTAGTAGGGGCATTTCCGTAAAATTGACTTGCATGCGAAAATTGGGTAATAATAGCTAAAATCTATTCACCCCCCCCCATATAGATTAATATTCATCACACCTAGTAATTCTTTTCAACTACCTTGCGGGCCTTTAATAGCGAACCTAGACCACTTGCTTGCGCACTAAGCAACTTAGCCGCAAGACTTATTTCTCAATGAAAAGATTAACAACCTATGTGAATACGATGTTATTCAAGATGCAAATATTGCTAGGTTACACTAAATGCTTATCTAGGGATTAAAGATGTCAATAATAACAATCCTAGATATCAATATTCCTATATGTCATGGTATGCAACTTAGCTATATTAAATAGAGCAATCCTAGGCAATAGCTATCAAAACACAACTCACAATCAGTCAACACAATAATCTCAATCTTATAGATAAATATAATCTAAATGAATACAAGTTAAAATGAGATTTCTTGCTAAGTAAGAACACAAAAATGAATAGATGGTGTTCAACTTACCAAGTCATGTGTGTTGAAGAAGACCCATGCGTAGATATATCCTAGATGATCCTAGATGATGTTCAGATGATGTTTGATGTACATGGAAATGAGTTTAGAGAATTAAAGGAGCAATCTTTGTGCCTTTTCTCTCAAGTATCTTTATATTTCTCTTTAGGGTTCTCAATATGCAAGAGCTAAGAACAAGAGAATGAGATAATGGTATATTTATAGATAGCAAGAAAAAACTAGGTGAAAAGACAAGTTTGCCCTTGAAACGCACCGATTGGCGGTATCATTTGATAGCCACCAACCGCCAATCACAACCGCCGAATTGAACCTGAGAGCATCAGGTATCAACGACGGTTTCATTCAGCGATGTCATGGCCATCGATTCCAATTGTCGATTTGAGATCGAGAGATTAAAATCAATCAGGTCTAAACAGCAGTTTCAATTGGTGGTCCCGTCGATCATAACCGTAGAATGCATTTCAAAACCTACTGGAATCAAACGACGATTCCATTCGGCGGTCAAGGCCGCCGATCAAACCGCTGTTTCACCAATTGTGGTGAAACCAAAGGAGAAGCCAAGAACATTCTCCGAAGGCGATCCTTGCATTAAACCAAGCACACCAATGTGCATGCGCGGACGTTTTCGAACAAACTTCGAGAAACGAATTACACGACACACTAACAATACAACATAAACCAACAAAGATGTGCAAGTGTGAAGTGTGAAGAAAATGCATCCTAATGCCTAAAATGACATGGCAATTATCAATCAAGATGCAATCAATTAAAACATGTATGAAGAGAGTTCAGTAGCATGTATGCACATACATAAAACGCAAGTAAGCACAAGTGTTTTACCTTTGAATTGCTTATCATCTTGAGGTGTTGAGAGGGCTTTTTTTGTGCTTGATCACCAACAATTATGCGCCTAAGCTACCCTTACAACTCAAACCCTAATTATGGTTTGTCATCGAAATAATGATTGTGCCAAATATGTTGTATATTTCGACCCTCAATTCCATATCCTTTATGTCTTTTTCATGCGTTTTAGCATATCTTATGGGCTCTGTGTTCATAATTGCAAGCATTTATCCAATTCTGGTGTTTATAGCGTACTACGGGACATTCTAGCAAAAAGGGGACCAAGAGTTACAGAAAGAAGGAGAAAAGGCATTAGAGGCTACAACATTGTGGGTCACAACCGCATTATTGTCCAGACCCGGGGACCTGACTTCCGAAGATTAGATAAAGTACGGGTGAGTACGAGTCCCAACTGTAGGGAAAAATACCAAGAAGTACACGCAGCGGAAGCGATACTAAAAATAAGATTTAGTAACTTTTAAAATTTTTTCCTTTATGAACCTTAAACCCTTTAATTAATTAAACATACATATATAATAACAAAAGTAGAATACCTTTTGTCGCGTGATCCGATTGACTTACGTCGATGGTAATCTGCAAGATCTTCAATCCTAGCACGAACGTGGATCACCTAGGAGCGTGGTCTCCCTTTTCTTTGAATTGCAAACCTGTGAATGGACAAAACAAAACTTTTCTTTTCTTTGTTAGTCACAAAACAATCAAAAGAATGACTAAGATTATTCCGGTCACTTTTGAGTTCTCAATCTAATGATCGAAACTCGCGTGAACCTAGATCGATATCGTATACACAAGCTTATTGATGATTAAGCAAATAGTATACTATCAAAGAATAATCTAACACTCCTTTTTGTCTTAGTAGAATAAAAAGCTCTCTATGAATGAAGAAGAAGAAGAAAAAAATAGAATCTCAAGCACCAAGCCTTGTGTTGGCCGAAATCTATAAGAGCACTTATATAGGTGGCCAAATTTTCATTCTTCTTTTCTTTAGGGTGGCCGAATTCTTCATGTGTTTCACCTAGGGTTGCCGCAATTTTCCTCTACAAAAGAGGAGTTGTGTTGCACCCAAATACACATGTCATTTAAGACTTCAAACCCTAATCCAACTCATTGATTTTTTATTCTTTTATTTTGACTAAATAAAAAGACTCCTTATTTGATTAAATAAACAAAATTAATTATTTATTTCCTTATCAAACAAGTCTTTTACTTTTAGGAAAGATTTGTTTCTTTAATTAAACAATTAATTAATAAATTAATTAATTCTTATTTAATTAAAACAAATGAAACAAAATAATATATTAGGTTAAAACTTTAACCTTGCCGCCCCACTTGAATAAAATTGGGCCTAATATTATTTTCTTATTTCATTTAATCCATTGGACTTTAAATAAAAAGCCCACATGTGAACCAGACCCATTCTTACTAAAAGAAACAAGCCCACATGTCTTTCATTAATATATTAATATAATTGAGCAGCCCATTACATAAATAATGTGCAAATTATATTCTTAATATATTAAATGCAATTCTAGATGGACCCTTAAATTGGTCCGGTAGAATATATCAAGTGATCCATGCAAGTCCGTGTGAATTGGGGATCTTGGCGGGCCATCTAAATTTAAGCTTCAATAGACATAACCTAATCACAATCAACAAATGATTCACTTAGGTCCGATCCATTAATTTTAACTCATTCCACTAAAGAGCTAAAACTGAACTCTTAAATAAAGATAGAAAAGGAAGATGCTCCTCATTCATACCCTAGACAATCATATTGGAGATAGTGTATCCTCGTGATTAATATCAGTAATCGCCAAGAGTTCATAGACCGCCTATAACTCTCCAAGTTACCATATTTACTCATATGACCATGTTTTGAACTTGGATATTTTGACTTGTCCAGAAGCCATGTTTTCAATAGACACTATCGAAAACTCAACGTTGAGATTTAATATCCAATTACCTCAAAACATCCATATGATGATATTATACTCTCATTTAATTAAATGGAGCCACGATGTCCATATCTATAAATGAAGTCCTCTATCGATTAACAAATGAATATCACCAAACTATCGAGGATAGACTATGCGATATAATCGTACTTATTGATAACTCAAATGATATCACTTGCAACCATAAGTCCATCATTTATCTCAGGATTAAGATAGACTCTCCGATTGTCCTAATAATGAAAAGACTTTTATCTACTGACGGTTATAGATAAAGTATTTCATTGTGATCCAGTTCAATGCACCCAGTGCACTAGATCCTTTTGCTCGAAGACACTCCGATGATTTTAGACTTATCATATCTCATTTGATCCCACTCAAATGCTAGCAAAAGAATTCTACAACTTTAACAAGATAAAGGTGCCCAACCTTTAACTTAAGTTGTGAACATTATTCAAGACTAACTAAAGAATTGTGTCTACCACATACATATCCAGATGTACGAACAATTCTTCTTTTCCCATAGTCTTTAGACCTTATGATTATTTACTTTGACAATTATAATATAAACTATAAATGCTATACGATTTGTTAAACCAGAAATCACTTTATTAATATGAAAAAGATTGTTAATTACAACATTACACTCTTGCTATTGAGCATAATCCTAACACCAACCACACTCCACCCACACTCTTGCCAAAACCCGGGAACTGAAAGTTTGAAGAAATTGATAAAGTGTGGGTCTCAACCACACTCTCAACAGCACTCAACCCACACACTTCCAACGTAGGAAATCTCGGGCAGGACCCACGTACAATCCCCACATTGAAGGATCGAAGAAGACAGCAGAACACCTTAAAGTGTGGTTATAGTGCGGTTTCCTTACTCGCACTCGACCCACACTCTACATTTTCCAATGTGGGAATTCCTGCGTTGGACCGAGAGCTAAAATTATGAAAAATCGATAAAGTGTGGATGAGTGCGAGTCCCTGAACCGCACTCCACCCGCACTTCACGCGCATCAGATTCAGTTTTTAAGCATTTGTGACCTATTTTTGTAACCTCTATATATAGAAAGTGATTAGATAGAATGAAACATCCTCCCAAAAATCTTATAATCTAAAGCTAGGAATACATTCTCTCTCTCATCCAAACCATCTCTACTCACCAAAGGCAACTAAGGAGATTTGGAAAGGAGCTTCAATGAAGAAGATGATCTTTAAGGGTTTTCTCTTAATATTTTCTCTTAGTTTATTTGTTGTAATGAACATGAGTAGCTAAATCCCCCACTAAGGGGTTGATGGATTAGTTTGTTGGATTTTGGGCTTTTGTAAATAACCTCATTTCTATATAAATATCTATCTTTCAAGTTCTATTCTCTTGTATGAATTGTTTTCCTTTGATTTGCTTGTCTTGGATACACACTCTTAGCAAGTTTTCTTTGGATTATATTTGTGTAGACAACTAGGTATACACTCTATTTGGTTGTTTATTGCTTTATTGAATGGAAGGAATTTTCGGAATTCCGGCCCAACAACCGCGGTCTTAATCTAACATCGAACAAGTGGCTTTCGCTATACACCCTAGGTCGGCCACTTGTGAGAGAATTATAAGCCTTCACTATATACCCTAGGTTGGCTACATTAGTGATTTTGCAAGAACTAACCTTCTAGTAGAATACGGTTGAATAACCTCGAGCCTCATCCAATCTTAAATGGGTGGCATTCACTATACACCCTAGGTTGCCCACTTGTGAGAGAATTGGAAGTCATCACTATACACCCTAAGATGGCTACATTAGTAAGAGCTTGAGCCCTTAATAGATAGATGAGCATTCATGGTTAGAATCCCAAATGACCAACTGTTAGGATTATGCTCAATAGCAAGAGTGTAATAGTGTTTTTGACAATCTATTCATATTAATAATGTGATTTCTGGTTTAACAAATCTTATAGCATTTATAGTTTAATTATTATAATTGTCAAAAGTAAATAATCATAAGGTCAAAAGACTATGAGAAAAGAAGAATTGTTCGTACATCTGGATATGTATGAGGTAGACACAATTCTTTAGTTAGTCTTGAATAATGCTCACAACTTAAGTTAAAGGTTGGGCACCTTTATCTTGTTAAAGTTGTAGATTCTTTTACTGGCATTTGAGTGGGATCAAATGTGTTATGATGAGTCTAAAATCATCAAAGTGGCTTTGAGTAAAAGATCTAGTGCACTAGGTGCATTGAACTGGATCACAATGAAATACTTTATCTAGAACCGTCAATAGATAATAGTCTTTTCATTATCAAGACAATCGGAGAGTCTATCTTAATCCTGAGATAAATGATGGACTTATGGTTGCAAGTGGTATCATTTGAGTTATCAATGAGTACGATTATATAGCATAGTCTATCCTCGATAGTTTGGTGATATTCATTTGTTAATCGATAGAGGACTTCATTTATAGATATGGACATCGTGGCTCCATTTATTAAATGAGAGTAGAATATCATCATATGGATGTTTTGAGGTATTGGATATTGAATCTTAACGTTAAGTTTTCAATAGTGTCTATTGAAACATGGCTTCTGGACAAGTCAAAATATCCAAGTTCAAAATGTGGTCATATGAGGAAATATGGTAACTTGAAGAGCTATAGGCGGTCTATGAGCTCTTGGCGATTACTGATATTCTTCACGAGGATACACCATCTCCTATAAGATTGTCTAGGGTATGAATGAGAATCATTTACTTATTCCATCTTTATTTAAGAGTACAATTTTGGTTCTTTAGTGGAATGAACTAAAATTAATAGATTGAACCTAAGTGAATCATTTGTTGATTGTGATTGGGTTATGTCTATTGGAGCTTAAATTTAGATAGGCCCGCCAAGATCCCCAATCCACACGGACCTGCATGGATCACTTGATATATTTTACCGGACCAATTTATGGGTCCATCTAGAATTGTATTTAATATATTAAGAATATAATTTGCACATTATTTATTTAATGGGCTGATCAATTATATTAATATATTAATGAAAGGCATGTGGGCTTGTTTCTTTTAGTAAGAATGGGTCTGGTTCACATGTGGGCCTTTTATTAAGGTCCAATGGATTTAATAAAATAGAAAAACAATATATAGATATATTAATATATATGGCACATGGCCGAGATATATATATGATATTATATTGTTTTATTTTTATTATTTGATTAAATGGAAATTAATTAATTGATTAATTAATTATTTAATTAAAAATCAAAATCTTTTTCTGACTAGGAAATATGTTTCTTAGTAGTATACTATTGTGGTAGTATAAATAAAATAAAAGACTTTATTTGGTAAGTAGATAAATAAGGGATTTATTTATCTAGTCAAATAAGGAAGTCTTTTATATAGTCACAAATACACTAAAGAGTTGGATTAGGGTTGAATTCTAAAGATTGATAGAGATATATATTATATATGGCAAGTTAAATTAATATATATATATATATATATATATATATATATGTATTTAGGCGTGCATTGCGAGTGCACTTTAAAAAGGAATGAGGTCCAAAAATCATGTACTTTTTGGCTCGATCAAATACCCATAAACCTATCTTTTGCTAGTCCTCGAGCAAAACAATCGAAAATAACTCAAGGACATATGTTAAACATTAAACAATCAACGTTCAAGTCTCGACTCTTTGTAAACGAATCAAAGGACAAAAATAAACTTGCGATACCAAAATGAAAAGATTGAATCAATGTTGTGCTCATTAGGACTTGCTCATGTAAGAAATGTTTAAATGAAGATTAGAGACATGCCACTCTAAATAGACATTGCACATAGTGCGATCCTACATTAAAAATGCCAAAGCTTCAAAAACAAAAATGCCATACAGTAGAGAATGTAATTCGCCTCGACATCTAATCCTCACCGAATTTTTCTCATTTTTGCATAGATTCATAGGCTTCTCTCCTCAAATATATGCAATAAGAGTTTATATTATGGCATCAAATTTAATTACACATGATAAGTTTAAAACGCCATTTTTGAAAATTAGTCTCATGAATGGAATTGAAAGCCATAAACTGGAAAGAACATGCATCAACCAAAACATTCAAAGTGGACATTCCTAAAGATCAAAAAGGTTTATCATTTGGTTGTAATGGGACCTAAGGTGAATGGTGAGTTAATAAATGGGAAATGAGGATAGAAAACACCCAGTAGTCACTGTAAATAACTACTCGAGGCGTGTTCAATATTAATATATTATATCTAGAGGAGGGGGGGGGGGGGGGGGGGGGGGGGGTGAATAGATTTTAACAAATATTACCCAATTTTCGCATGCAAGTCAATTTTACGAAAATGCCCCTAACTAGTCAAAATAATATATCAAGTGTAATATGTGCGGAATTTAAATAACACAAGATATATACGTGGAAACCCAACCACTGGGAAAAAACCACGGGTTGTATAGTGCGCCACACTCGGAACTCGAAATCACTAATTGAAATGAAGTTTACAACCTATGTAGACCTCGTCTAACACTCCGGTCTGTAACCCCTTACTTCTACCCTGCGGACCTTTATTAGCAACCCTATTCCAATTTGCTTGAGGCCTAAGCACTCTTAGCCCCAAGACTTACTTCTCAATGAAGAGAAACAACCTAAGTGAATATGTATGAATATTCAAAATGCAAATTAGAGCTAGGTTACTCTATATGCTTTTCTAGGATAATGATTTTGCAATTAAAACAATCCTAGATATAAATGGCTAGATGACATGTCAAATAGCTTAGCTAATCAAGATTAAGCAAAAACCTAATTAGCTATCACAATACAACTTCTCAAACATACATCATACTAATCTCAAACTTGTATTCAAAGTATATAAAATAACATACAAGTAATTAAATGAGATTGCTTGTTAAGAGAAACACAAAATATGTAAGATATTAGTGAAAAGCTTACCAAGCAAAGTATGATGAAGAATCCATGCAAGAAGACATCTAGATGATCTAAGATGATGCTAGATGATGATTGATGATCATGAAAAGTGTTTGAGTAATTAAAAATGAGTTCTTGGAATTTTTCTTCTCTTTGAAAAATATCCTAAGTATGAAATCTGAATATGAACTCTTGTAATTGACCTAAAGTCAAAGTGGCATATATATAGGGTGTCAAGATGAAGTGTGGTCATTTTGATAAGTGACACCACAATTTTGCCATGGGCGCTGTACGTAGGGCGCTTCTGTACAGTGCCCCTGCTCTGTTCTCGCGAGGAAAACAGAGGGGCGCTCTACGTAGAGCGCTTTGTAGAGCGCCTCTACAGGGGGTGCTCTACGTAGAGCGCTTTGTAGAGCGCCTCTACAGCGCTCGTACAGCGACCGAATTAAATCGATCAGGTCTGTACAGCGCCCAACGGGGGCTGTTCGTAGAGCGCTTTTGTAGAGCGCTTTTGGGAGCGCCCAGTGCAAAAATGCAATCCTAAGTCTAAGCATGACAAGGCAATTGGATATGCAAGATGTAATCAAACTAACATGCAAGAAGAGATGTTAATGAGCATTAAGGCACACAAATAAGACACACAACATACAAGGATTAAACATATGCATGAGTTGTGAGTGTGTGCAACTATCTCTTCAAGACAAGTAAGCACATAGAGATTTACCTTTGGTGCTTAACAACCTTGAGGACATGAGAGGGTCTTGAGCTTGAATATCTATCACTTAAGCTACCTTTACATGCAATCCCCAACACGTGGTTTGTCCACGAAATAAGCCAATCAACAAAACGGGAATCCTTACAATCTCCCCCTTTGGCTATTTCGTGATAAAACCACCACTCACATTGATTTCTCACAAAAAATTAAACCTATGGGTCAATGATGATTTTCTACAATACAAAGAGATATATAAAAATAAATCTTGAAGTCTTCAATCTCTTGTAGAACAATCATTCCCTGAAACAAGGTTTCTAAACTTTCCAAAACAAGAAAAGGTGAGATGAATCAAGTGAGATTAAAACAAGCATTTGCATATATAAAAAAAATTAAGCACAACATCATGCAATGTTTGTGTATGCAATGCTCCCCCTCAAAGGGTTACTCCCCCTCAATGTGTTGTCTCCCCAACATGCACAATTGCCACCACAATTTGCAACTCCCCTTACCACCAATCTACTCCCCCTTTTTGTCATGATATAGGCAAAGGAGTAGTCCCCAACCGGGTCATTTAGCAAAGAGAGATGATAGCATTCAAGTCATTTGCATAATCATTAAATGCACTTTATGCAACTCTATCAAATGGAGAGAAACAAGGAGATTTATTTTGATAAAATGTGTGAATCAAAAATGCTTTGCATACAAGACATGTAACATTCAAGTCCAAAATACAATGGTATTTGGCAAAGCAAATGACAAAGGTTTCTAATAAGAATTCAAACCAATTTCACCAATGTCATGAGAGAAGTATGGATATAGAGTTTTCATTGATTTTAATTTATGAGCAACTATATCCATCTTTATAAGTCAAACATGTCATGAGCAACTTTGCACTCTATTTGATTTTTCCGGGAATGAAACCCGTATGATAGTAGACATATTCAACAAATAAAGAAGGAGAGACATTTGGATTTTAAAATCCTTTGAACGGATACGAGATCCTTTATTCATTTTGAGTCTCATAAGCTTTTTCACACAAGTTTTGCATTTAACAATTGCAATCATTAATTCATGCTTTTTCATTTGAGCATGTCATATGAATTTCATGCTTATCAATATTCATTAGCATGTCATTAAGAATCATCATGTCATGGAGATAACTATAGGTCATTCAAATCATATTTCCTATATAGATCTCCTAGTCCAAAAATGCATGTTTGAACATAAATATGACATGGATTGTAGACAAGCAAGGTTCACACTTATTGAATTGAAAACATATATACATATGTGCAACCATGCTTACTCAAGCAATCAACAAAGAAGCATAAGATTTTTCAAATATTTGCATGCAACAAGTATGCAATAGCTCTCTTTGCTTGGGTTCCCCATATGGGGTTATCATCAACCTTCATCAATGAAGGTCATGAGGTCTTATAGACCTCCCAAGTCCATTTGACTTGGATGAACCTATTTGAGACTTGTTAGTCTCGTAGCAAGCGGGTTCATTTTTTTTTATCCACATAGATATGACATTTTTCTTCTTCTTAGTGGTTAATGGTTGCATGTGATTCACTAACCTAGGATTATTGACAAAAGATTTCCTATGCTCATGCAAATGGGCTCTTCTTAGCCTCTTTTTCTCTATCATGATATTAATCCTACAATGCTTAATGTACTTAAAGCACTTAGGCCTAATATGCCCATAAACACCACAATAATGACAAGTTGGTACAAAGTAAGAATTCATACCATGTCCTTGTGAAGTTATTGGAGACTCATCATGCATTTGATGTCTCCTTTGGTGTTGAGACGGTTCATGTCTTCTATGTGGTTGAACCGGAATGGGTTGCCTCCTTGGATGAGGTAGCATGTTTTGCCTCTTCACATAGTGAGTCATTTATTGAGGAGAGTTGACTCAAGAGGCTCTAATCCGTTGAGCTTGGGGTTGTCTCATTTTCACCACCTTCACTTGTGCATTTTTAGAACATTGTCCTAGTTCTAACTGTTAGGATTATGCTCAATAGCAAGAGTGTAATATTGTAATTAACAATCTTTTTCATATTAATAAAGTGATTTCTAGTTTAACAAATCGTATAGCATTTATAGTTTAATATTATAATTGTCAAAGTAAATAATCATAAGGTCTAAAGACTATGAGAAAAGAAGAATTGTTCGTACATCTGGATATGTATGTGGTAGACACAATTCTTTAGTTAGTCTTGAATAATGTTCACAACTTAAGTTAAAGGTTGGGCACCTTTATCTTGTTAAAGTTGTAGAATTCTTTTGCTAGCATTTGAGTGGGATCAAATGAGATATGATGAGTCTAAAATCATCGGAGTGTCTTCGAGCAAAAGGATCTAGTGCACTGGGTGCATTGAACTGGATCACAATGAAAAGCTTTATCTAGAACCGTCAATAGATAATAGTCTTTTCATTATCAGGACAATCAGAGAGTCTATCTTAATCCTGAGATAAATGATGGACTTATGGTTGCAAGTGATATCATTTGAGTTATCAATGAGTACGATTATATCGCATAGTCTATCCTCGATAGTTTGGTGATATTCATTTGTTAATCGATAGAGGACTTCATTTATAGATATGGACATTGTGGCTCCATTTATTAAATGAGAGTATAATATCATCATATGGATGTTTTGAGGTAATTGGATATTAAATCTCAACGTTGAGTTTTCGATAGTGTCTATTGAAAACATGGCTTCTGGACAAGTCAAAATATCCAAGTTCAAAACGTGGTCATATGAGTAAATATGGTAACTTGGAGAGTTATAGGCGGTCTATGAACTCTTGGCGATTACTGATATTAATCACGAGGATACACTATCTCCAATATGATTGTCTAGGGTATGAATGAGGAACATCTTCCTTTTCTATCTTTATTTAAGAGTTTAGTTTTAGCTTTATAGTGGAATGAGTTAAAATTAATGGATCGGACCTAAGTGAATCATTTGTTGATTGTGATTAGGTTATGTCTATTGAAGCTTAAATTTAGATGGCCCGCCAAGATCCCCAATCCACACGGACTTGCATGGATCACTTGATATATTCTACCGGACCAATTTATGGGTCCATTTAGAATTGCATTTAATATATTAAGAATATATTTTGCACATTATTTATGTAATGGGCTACTCAATTATATTAATATATTAATGAAAGGCATGTGGGCTTGTTTCTTTTAGTAAGAATGGGTCTGGTTCACATGTGGGCTTTTTATTTAAAGTCCAATGGATTTAATGAAATGAGAAAATAATATTTGGCCCATTTATTTTAAGTGGGGCAGCAAGTAGGTTTTTAACCTAATATATTATTTTGTTTCATTGTTTTAATTAAATAAGAATTAATTAATTTATTAATTAATTGTTTAATTAAGAAACAAATCTTTTCTGAACAGGAAATATGATTCCTAGAGTTATACTATTGGTAGTAGTATACTAAAGTAAAAGACTTGTTTGATAAGGAAATAAATAATTAATTTTATTTATTTAATCAAATAAGAAGTCTTTTTATTTAGTCAAATAAAAGAATAAAATATCTATGTAATGTATTAGGGTTTGAAGTCTTAAACTAGAAGGAAATTAGGGTGCAACACAAACTCTTTTTGGCTTGTGTGTGCGGCAACCCTAGTCCCTTTTACTAAAAGAATTCGGCAACCCTAATACGAAAGAAGGAAGAAAATTTGGCCACCTATATAAGTGGACTTATAGAATTCGGCCACTCTAAGGGTTTTGTGCTTGAGAGACAATTTTTCTTCTTCTTCTAAATTCATAGAGAGCATCATTTTTATTCTACTAAAAACATAAAAGAGTGATAGATTATTCTTTGATGGTACACTATTTGCTTGTTCATCAATAAGCTTGTGTGTACAACATCGATTTAGGTTCACGCGAGTTTCGATCATTAGATTGAGAACTCAAAAGTGACCGGAATAATCTTAGTCTTCTTTTGATTGTTTTTGTGACTAACAAAGAAAAGAAAAGTTTGTTTGTCCATTCACAGGTTTGCAATTCAAAGAAAAGGGAGACCACGCTCCTAGGTGATCCACGTTCGTGCTAGGATTGAAGATCTTGCGGATTACTATCAACGTAAGTCAATCGGATCACGCGACAAAAGGTATTCTTCTTTTGTTAGATAATATATATGTTTAATTGATTAAAGGGTTTAAGGTTCATAAAAAGGAAAAATTTTAAAAGTTACTAAATCTATTTTTAGTCTCGCTTCTGCTGCGTGTACTGCGATTTTTCCCTACACTAACTTCTTCCTAGGAGTTTGCACTGGTGACGCTTCTATCTTACCCAAACTCTTCACAAAGACGGTCTTCTTAGGAATAGAGCAATCCTTGCTCACTTCGAATCCAAGACCTCTTTTGTCACAAGGGCTTTTTCCCACACCAAGTATGTTGTCAAGCTTCTTGGTTCTTGTGGTCATTCTAGTCAATGACTCTTTGGCTTCAACAAGCTCTCTCTTCAAACACTCTTCATTCCTCTTAGACAAAGCTAGCTCATCTTTTAGCTTGTCTTCTTCCACCATGGAACTTACCACTTCATCATTCACGTGGTCAACTTGTGTTGAGAGCCTAAGTAGTTCTTCCTTTAACCTTTGAATCTCTTTTTCATTCTTTAACTTAGAGCTTTCAAAACTTTCAAAGTTGTCCTAAAGACCCATCTTCTCCACTTGCTTCCTTAAGAGGTCATTGTATGTTGAAAGCTCTAGATTTTCTTCCTCTAAAATCCTTAGAAATCTATCTTTCTTCTTCATGGAGCTTTCAACATTGACTATAAAGTCATGCACATCCATATTCTCTACAGTTCCATTTGTAGAGTTAGATAAGGAGTCATCTCCACTAGTGTCATCTTCTAGACTCTCCTCCTCTCCTATGGATCCAATATCCTCATCAAGACCTTCACCTTGATCTCTTGAGTCAATAAGTGCCATATCCCAATGTGAAGCAACAACTATCTCCTCTAGAGCTACTTATTTGACTTTCTCTTCGATGGGATCACTAGCAACGGATCTCTTACCAACAACTTCATTTTCTTCATTAGTGGCACCCAATGCCTTGAAGTTATTGATAAGCTCATCATCACTTGATGACTTATCTCCCTCTCCGGAGTCATCACTTTCACTCCAAGTGGCGACCATCATTTTTTCTTTCTTGTTCTTCAAATTCCCACAATCGAGTGAGATATGACCTATGCCGCCACACTCATAGCATTGGACCCCTTTCTCTTGCCTAGGCTTATGCTTCTTGAAGGGAGCCTTTTTCTTCAAGTCTTGGCCTTTGGATCCAAAGCCACGCTTCTCGAACTTGACAAATTTCTTGAATCTTTGAAGCATCAAAATCATGTCTTCGTCCAAGTCACCTTTCTCCTCATTCCCTACATTAGAAGTGTAGAGAAAAATACCGTAGTACACGCAGCGGAAGCGAGACTAAAAATTGATTTAGTAACTTTTAAAATTTTTCCTTTTTATGAACCTTAAACCCTTTAATCAATTAAACATATATATTATCTAACAAAAGAAGAATACCTTTTGTCGCGTGATCCGATTGACTTACGTCGATGGTAATCCGCAAGATCTTCAATCCTAGCACGAACGTGGATCACCTAGGAGCGTGGTCTCCCTTTTCTTTGAATTGCAAACCTGTGAATGGACAAACAAATTTTCTTTTCTTTGTTAGTCACAAAAACAATCAAAAGAAGACTAAAATTATTCCGGTCACTTTTGAGTTCTCAATCTAATAATCGAAACTCACATGAACCTAAATCGATGTTGTACACACAAGCTTATTGATGAACAAGCAAATAGTGTACCATCAAAGAATAATTTATTCACTCTTTTATGTTTTAGTAGAATAAAAATAATGCTCTCTATGAATTAAGAAGAAGAAGAAAAATTGACTCTCAAGCACAAAGCATAGGGTGGCCGAATTCTATATATATGAATATATAGGTGGCCTAAATTTTCTTCCTCTTTCCTAATAGGGTTGCCGAATTCTTCACTAAAAAGGGACTAGGGTTGCCGCAATACACAAGCCAAAAAGAGTTTGTGTTGCACCCTAATTTCCATCTAGTTTAAGACTTCAAACCCTAATACATTACATAGATATTTTATTCTTTTATTTGACTAAATAAAAAGACTTCTTATTTGATTAAATAAATAAAATTAATTATTTATTTCCTTATCAAACAAGTCTTTTACTTTTACTCTAAGAAATATATTTCCTAATCAGAAAAGATTTGTTTCTTAATTAAACAATTAATTAATAAATTAATTAATTCTTATTTAATTAAAACAATGAAACAAAATAATATATTAGGTTAAAAACCACCTTGCCGCCCCACTTAAAATAAATGGGCCAAATATTATTTTCTTATTTCATTTAATCCATTGGACTTTAAATAAAAAGCCCACATGTGAACCAGACCCATTCTTACTAAAAGAAACAAGCCCACATGCATTTCATTAATATATTAATATAATTGAGCAGCCCATTACATAAATAATGTGCAAATTATATTCTTCATATATTAAATGCAATTCTAGATGGACCCTTAAATTGGTCCGGTAGAATATATCAAGTGATCCATGCAAGTCCGTGTGGATTGGGGATCTTGGCGGGCTATCTAAATTTAAGCTTCAATAGACATAACCTAATCACAATCAACAAATGATTCACTTAGGTCCGATCCATTAATTTTAACTCATTCCACTAAAGAGCTAAAATTGAACTCTTAAATAAAGACAGAAAAGGAAGATGCTCCTCATTCATACCCTAGACAATCATATTGGAGATAGTGTATTCTCGTGATAAATATCAGTAATCGCCAAGAGTTCATAGACCGCCTATAACTCTCCAAGTTACCATATTTACTCATATGACCACGTTTTGAACTTGGATATTTTGACTTGTCCAGAAGCCATGTTTTCAATAGACACTATCGAAAACTCAACGTTGAGATTTAATATCCAATTACCTCAAAACATCCATATGATGATATTATACTCTCATTTAACAAATGGAGCCACGATGTCTATATCTATAAATGAAGTCCTCTATCGATTAACAAATGAATATCACCAAACTATCGATGATAGACTATGCGATATAATCGTACTCATTGATAACTCAAATGATATCACTAGCAACCATAAGTCCATCATTTATCTCAGGATTAAGATAGACTCTCCGATTGTCCTGATAATGAAAAGACTTTTATCTACTGACGGTTATAGATAAAGTATTTCATTGTGATCCAGTTCAATGCACCCAGTGCACTAGATTCTTTTGCTCGAAGACACTCCGATGATTTTAGACTCATCATATCTCATTTGATCCCACTCAAATGCTAGCAAAAGAATTCTACAACTTTAACAAGATAAAGGTGCCCAACCTTTAACTTAAGTTGTGAACAATATTCAAGACTAACTAAAGAATTGTGTCTACCACATACATATCCAGATGTACGAACAATTCTTCTTTTCTCATAGTCTTTAGACCTTATGATTATTTACTTTGACAATTATAATATTAAACTATAAATGCTATACGATTTGTTAAACCAGAAATCACTTTATTAATATGAAAAAGATTGTTAATTACAATATTACACTCTTGCTATTGAGCATAATCCTAACAATCTCCCACTTGCGCTATAGCAAATGTGTCATATCTCTCATGCCCATGTTCTCTAGATGCCCACCGAAACTCTTCTGAGGTAGAGCCTTTGTGAAGGGATCCGCTAGATTTTCTGCTGACGCGATTTTGGTAATCGTCACGTCACCTCTTTGAACAATCTCCCTTAAAAGATGATACTTTCATTCAATGTGTTTACCTCTCTTGTGACTTCTTGGTTCTTTCGAATTAGCCACTGCTCCACTGTTGTCACAATAGATAGTGATCTGCTTATTCGCACTAGGAACCACTTCCAAGTCAATCAAGAATTGGCGGAGCCAAACAGCCTCTTTGGCAGCCTCGCATGCAGCAACATACTCAGCTTCCATGGTGGAATCAGCAATACAAGATTGCTTGATACTCCTCCATATAACTGCTCCTCCTCCAATAGTAAACACAGCCCCTGATGTGGATTTTCTAGAGTCAGAATCTGAATGTAAATCAGAATCTGTATACCCAACGGGAATAAAATCCCATCCAGAGTATACAAGCATATTATCTCTCGTTCTCTTGAGATACTTGAAAATATGCTTGACTGCCGTCCAGTGATCAGGACCAGGTTTCGATTGAAACCTGCTAACTATGCCAACAGCAAAACAAATATCTGGTCTAGTACAGAACATTGCATACATGAGACTTCCAACTGCCGAGGCATATGGAACTCTACTCATGAATTGCTCTTCATACTCATTCTTAGGAACTTGTTCCTTAGAAAGCTTGATTCCATGTCTGAAAGGTAACATACCTTTCTTGGAATCCTGCATGGAAAACCTAGACAAGATCTTGTCTATGTATGAAGCTTGGGATAATGCAATCGTTCTATTCTTTCTATCCCTTATTACTTGGATACCTAGAATAAAACTTGCTTCTCCTAAGTCCTTCATATCAAATTGTTTTGCTAACCATTCTTTTACTGATGTCAATACACCTACATCGTTTCCAATGAGTAGTATATCATCAACATAAAGAATCAGGAAAACCAACTTGTCGCCCTTAATGCTTTTGTATACACAAGGTTCGTTAGGATTCTGAATAAATCCAAAACCTTTGACAGCTTGATCAAACCTTATGTTCCAGGATCTGGATGCTTGCTTTAATCCATATATGGATTTCTGCAACTTGCATACCTTTTCCATTTGGCCATTTTCAATGAATCCCTCTGGTTGCATCATGTAAATGCTTTCGTCAAGACTTCCATTAAGGAAAGCTGTCTTGACGTCCATTTGCCAAATCTCTAGATCTAAAGATGCTGCAATGGATAAGAGTATCTTAATAGATTTAAGCATGGCCACAGGAGAGAAGGTTTCCTCGTAATCGATACCTTCTTTCTGTGTATACCCTTTAGCTACCAATCTAGCTTTAAAGGTTTCCACCTTTCCATCCATACCTCTTTTCCTCTTGTATACCCACTTGCACCCAATGGGTTTTATCCCTTTAGGCAAGTCTACAAGGGACCAGACTTTGTTATCGAACATAGATTCAATCTCAGATTGCATTGCCTTTTGCCAATGGTGACTATCAACATCCTCTATAGCTTCCTTGTACGTATAGGGATCATCGTCATCCGGGAGATTCTCCACTGATTCTCCCAGACCGATGTATCTTTCGGGTTGTGTTCTAACCCTCCCACTACGATGAGGAATGGTAGGTTGTTGATCTTGTGTTGGATCGGAACTTACAATTGGGTTAGGTTGTGTAACCTCTCATGGAATTGTATCTCCTGACATCTCATTCATGACAATTCTACTTCTAGGCACAAAATCATTCATATAGTCCTTTTCCAGAAATTTAGCATTTGTCGAAACAAATACTTTAAGATCTGAAGGACTATAGAAATAATATCCTTTAGTTTCTTTTGGATACCCTACAAATATACATGTTTCCGAACTGGACTCCGTCTTTTCTGTCTTTCCTTTTAACACATGCGCAGGACAACCAAATATCCTTAAGTGTTGTAAACTAGGCTTGCGCCCAGTCCACAACTCATGCGGTGTTTTAGGAACAGACTTAGATGGTACATCGTTTAGAATGTATATAGCAGTTTGTAAAGCATATCCCCAAAAAAAAATAGGAAGAGTTGAATAACTCAACATAGACCTAACCATATCCAAAAGAGTTCTATTTCTCCTTTCTGCTACCCCATTCTGTTGAGGTGTACTTGGTGCAGAAAACTGAGAAACTATCCCATTATCAATAAGATATTGCTGAAACTCACCGGATAGATATTCTCCACCACAATCAGATCTCAAGATTTTTATGTGTTTCTCAAGCTGATTTTCCACTTCAGCTTTGAATGCTTTGAACATGTCAAAAGCATCCGACTTATGTCTCATGAGATACACATAACCAAATCTCGAGTAATCATCCGTGAAGGTGATGAAGTACTCATATCCACCTCTAGCTTGAATGCTCATAGGTCCACATACATCAGTGTGTATCAATCCTAAACATTCAGTGGCTCTTGCACCTTTGGCAGAGAACGTCCTTTTGGTCATTTTACCTTCCAAACAAGATTCACAAGTTGGTAGATCATCAACCTTTAAGTCACTCAAAGGTCCGTCACATACCAATCTTTTAATCCTGTTAAGGTTAATATGACCTAAGCGTAAATGCCAAAGGTAGGTTTCATCTGTTGATAATTTTACTCTTTTATGAATAGGTTCCGTTAATTCTGTGTCTAACGAGTGAGAGATATTTCTATGCAAAAAGTATAGACCATTTTCCAATGTACCTTGGCAAATAATTTTGTCATTCTTACTAATAATAAAAACTTTATTAAAAGTAACCGAATATCCAAATTTATTCAAACAAGAAACTGAAATTAAATTCCTCTTGAATTGAGGTACATAATAAACGTCTATCAAATCTAAATGCCTTCTAGAATCCAAATAAACTCTAATATCTCCCACTGCACTTGCAGACACTAACGTTCCGTTGCCCAAGCGCAAATTGATTTCATTCTTACTCAGCTTTCTCCTTTCTTGGAACCCCTGCAAGGAATAACAAACATGATTAGTGGCTCCTGAGTCTATGATCCAAGAATCTGTAGAATCAGCCAAAAAACATGTTTCAAGATAATTCACATTACCTTCTTCCTTCTTATTCTGGGACTTTGGGCAATTTCTCTTCCAATGTCCCTTTTCACCACAAAGGAAGCATTTCCCTTTGATCTTGGTTACTTTCTTGGTCTCCTTCTTGATAGGCCCAAGTTGCTTTTTCTTCTGTTGTTTCTTAACCTTTTGACGGGCCTTAACAGTAGCAACTTTACCAACCATATGAATCTCTTGACCTTTGCCTTTCACAAGGACCTTTTCAGCACTTTGAACATCTTGCATCAGGCCTTGTAAGGTGTATTCCTTTTTGTTCAAAGTGTAGTCCAATTTGAACTGATCAAAGGAATCTAACATTGAATTGACAACCATATCAATCTTTGTCTCACCATCTATCTCAGCGCCATGCAGTTCAGCAATGTTAAGATGTGCTATGACTTTCATCATGTGATCCTTCACAGCCTGTCCAGGTTTCATCCTAAGATTCATAAAAGCAGTCACTGCCTCTCTCTTAGTCGTCCTAGACTTCATAGCAAACATCTCCTCTAGAGACATCATTATATCAGCAGCGGACTCCATTCCTTCATGCTGTTGTTGCAACACGTCGGAGATAGTGGCCATAATGTAACATTTTGCCATATCATCTGAAGTCTTCCACTGCTCATACTCATCTCTATACATTATGCTAGATTCATTATTAGGAGCAGGTGGTTTAGGAGTAGTTAGAACAAACTTATGTTTTTCACTTTGCAGCAACAACCCAATTTTCCTTTTCCATGTGACATAATTATCTCCAGTTAAAGTGTTGTCTTTCAGGATGTTTATAAGTGATGGGGTCATGATTTCTGAATAAAACAAAACATATATAAGTAAATAATCATGATAAAGCACTTTTAAATATTTATCTTGAATTAAATAAATAACTCAATCATAAAATTCAATGGTGATCCAACACCCATAAATGTTACGCCTCCTTTGGGAGTTCGCACAATTTACTAGTTAGACTAGGTCCCACCTAATTGTTAACATAACAACCAGCGTTTTCAATTTTAGCCTTGTAATTTTACTGACAAGAACTCTTGGGAGGATATCAATAAAATTACATAGAGTGTGTTACCAAGATATCGACCCTCAATTTTCTCTCACGAAAATCCCTCCTTGGGGAGTAGATCTCGTTTGAGTCCATTGTCTAGTCTATTCTTGTAAGGAAGTATATTGCTAAATTCCATTCATGGACGCCCCTTGGAGGGATTACCAATAAATAATAAAGCTCAACTAACCTTGGAGGCTATAGGTGTTACAAAAGCACCTTCTCCCACTCAATTATTTAAGGCGTGTGATTAAATCCCAAAGAATGATTTACCAAGTTATCTAGATGCCAATTTAGATACCTAAATCATTCAATGCATGTTCATACCAAAAGAGATATATGAGTGGCACTCCTATTCTATATGTCATGTTATCATACAATAACAAATATTGTAATATTTAAGCATAAATTAAATAGCAACAATTTTGGCCCATCCTAGAAAAACAAGTAAATTACAATTGTTTAGGAATACAAGATCTTCAAGTGGCCCATCAACCATACGCTCATCCTTCGGCCTTCTCCCATGGGCGTGCACAGCCCACAACCCCACAAAGGGGCTGCCATGCGCAGCCCATAAGGCCACACAAGGCTGCCGTGCGCAGCCCACCTTGTAATGGGCTTGCCATGCGCAGCCCAATCAATTCCTAGGGTGCGCACGGTGCTCGTTCTCGGTTCCAGTTGCTTCGTTTTTCTTCGTGTCTTCGAATCTTCAACGCCCAAATACATTACAGCAGTATAAAATAATAAATACTGCAGTATTAATTTTTTTTTTTTTTTATTCACTGCAGTACTTTTACACATAAAAACTGCACTAAAAATTAAATAAAAAAAAACTGCAGCAGTAAACTTAAAAAAAATACTGCACCTTTTTAAAAATAAAATAAAATAAAACCTATCAACTACCAAGAAGGAATTATTGCGATAATAGACCACCCTTCTTGTTACAATTCCATAACAAAAATACATTGAAAATCTAGGACCAAAATCGAGCAATAACAATCCACATAAAACATATATAAATCCATACATCACTTGTAATTATATATGCGAATACCTAGAGTGCCATCTCTTTCTAAACATGCATAATCATAATAAAAAGAAATCGATCCACGTATATATACGTTAATTAATTAATAGGGTTCAACCTAGGCTCTGATACCAATGGTAGAGAAAAATACCGTAGTACACGCAGCGGAAGCGAGACTAAAAATTGATTTAGTAACTTTTAAAATTTTTCCTTTTTATGAACCTTAAACCCTTTAATCAATTAAACATATATATTATCTAACAAAAGAAGAATACCTTTTGTCGCGTGATCCGATTGACTTACGTCGATGGTAATCCGCAAGATCTTCAATCCTAGCACGAACGTGGATCACCTAGGAGCGTGGTCTCCCTTTTTTTGAATTGCAAACCTGTGAATGGACAAACAAACTTTTCTTTTCTTTGTTAGTCACAAAAACAATCAAAAGAAGACTAAAATTATTCCGGTCACTTTTGAGTTCTCAATCTAATAATCGAAACTCGCGTGAACCTAAATCGATGTTGTACACACAAGCTTATTGATGAACAAGCAAATAGTGTACCATCAAAGAATAATTTATTCACTCTTTTATGTTTTAGTAGAATAAAAATAATGCTCTCTATGAATTCAGAAGAAGAAGAAAAATTGTCTCTCAAGCACAAAGCATAGGGTGGCCGAATTCTATATATATGAATATATAGGTAGCCTAAATTTTCTTCCTCTTTCCTATTAGGGTTGCCGAATTCTTCACTAAAAAGGGACTAGGGTTGCCGCAATACACAAGCCAAAAAAGAGTTTGTGTTGCACCCTAATTTCCATCTAGTTTAAGACTTCAAACCCTAATACATTACATAGATATTTTATTCTTTTATTTGACTAAATAAAAAGACTTCTTATTTGATTAAATAAATAAAATTAATTATTTATTTCCTTATCAAACAAGTCTTTTACTTTTACTCTAGGAAATATATTTCCTGATCAGAAATGATTTGTTTCTTAATTAAACAATTAATTAATAAATTAATTAATTCTTATTTAATTAAAACAATGAAACAAAATAATATATTAGGTTAAAAACCACCTTGCCGCCCCACTTAAAATAAATGGGCCAAATATTATTTTCTTATTTCATTTAATCCATTGGACTTTAAATAAAAAGCCCACATGTGAACCAGACCCATTCTTACTAAAAGAAACAAGCCCACATGCATTTCATTAATATATTAATATAATTGAGCAGCCCATTACATAAATAATGTGCAAATTATATTCTTAATATATTAAATGCAATTCTAGATGGACCCTTAAATTGGTCCGGTAGAATATATCAAGTGATCCATGTAAGTCCGTGTGGATTGGGGATCTTGGCGGGCTATCTAAATTTAAGCTTCAATAGACATAACCTAATCACAATCAACAAATGATTCACTTAGGTCCGATCCATTAATTTTAACTCATTCCACTAAAGAGCTAAAATTGAACTCTTAAATAAAGACAGAAAAGGAAGATGCTCCTCATTCATACCCTAGACAATCATATTGGAGATAGTGTATCCTCGTGATAAATATCAGTAATCGCCAAGAGTTCATAGACCGCCTATTACTCTCCAAGTTACCTTATTTACTCATATGACCACGTTTTGAACTTGGATATTTTGACTTGTCCAGAAGCCATGTTTTCAATAGTCACTATCGAAAACTCAACGTTGAGATTTAATATCCAATTACCTCAAAACATCCATATGATGATATTATACTCTCATTTAACAAATGGAGCCACGATATCCATATCTATAAATGAAGTCCTCTATCGATTAACAAATGAATATCACCAAACTATCGAGGATAGACTATGTGATATAATCGTACTCATTGATAACTCAAATGATATCACTTGCAACCATAAGTCCATCATTTATCTCAGGATTAAGATAGACTCTCCGATTGTCCTGATAATGAAAAGACTTTTATCTACTGACGGTTATAGATAAAGTATTTCATTGTGATCCAGTTCAATGCACCCAGTGCACTAGATTCTTTTGCTCGAAGACACTCCGATGATTTTAGACTCATCATATCTCAGTTGATCCCACTCAAATGCTAGCAAAAGAATTCTACAACTTTAACAAGATAAAGGTGCCCAACCTTTAACTTAAGTTGTGAACAATATTCAAGACTAACTAAAGAATTGTGTCTACCACATACATATCCAGATGTACGAACAATTCTTCTTTTCTCATAGTCTTTAGACCTTATGATTATTTACTTTGACAATTATAATATTAAACTATAAATGCTATACGATTTGTTAAACCAGAAATCACTTTATTAATATGAAAAAGATTGTTAATTACAATATTACACTCTTGCTATTGAGCATAATCCTAACAAGAAGCACTCAAAGCAATTCCTTTTTTTGCTTCTTTGAAGGAGTGGAGCTAGGACCCTTCCTAGACTCGTAGGCGAGAAGTCTACCTATTACCTCGCTCGGCTTCATGTCCTTAAAATCACTGTTTTCTTCTAAAGCCGTCACCTTAGACTCAAACCTCTCGGGAAGCGATCTCATTATCTTTTGCTTGATCCTTCTATCCGAGTAAGGGTCACCTAGTTGATGACTTTGGTTGACAATGTCCATCAACCTAATCTCGAAGTTGTTGAAGCACTCATTCTCCTCCATCCTAAGTGTCTCAAATTGAGTTTGGAGGACTTGAAGTTTGGAGTCCTTCACTACTTCGGTTCCCTCATGTGCAACCTCTAAGATGTCCCAAGCCTCCTTGGCTATCTTAGTGTTCTGAATCAGTTTGTACTGATTTTCGTCCACTGCAAATATAAGGGCGTGCCACGCCTTTTGATTCCACTTGGACAACTCAAACTCGGGTTGTGTCCACTGTGCCTTAGGCTTGAGCACTTCTTCTCCTTCACCCGTGAGAGTCATCATAGGAGGCGAATATCCATCTTCAATGGCCATCCATGCCCTATCATGGATTTGACACACATATGCCTCCATCTTCCCTTTCCATTGGGAGT
The DNA here is from genome assembly GCA_030490815.1 of Acer saccharum. Classification (NCBI taxonomy): domain Eukaryota; kingdom Viridiplantae; phylum Streptophyta; class Magnoliopsida; order Sapindales; family Sapindaceae; genus Acer; species Acer saccharum. The sequence goes on along the minus strand of CM059875.1, from coordinate 4,901,166 downwards.
AATTTATGCCGGTGAGAAGGGGTGGCCTTACGCTCGAAGCACCCTCATTTGAACCACCGATTCCACTCATAGTGTATAATGAATGGATGAAATGAATGCAAAATGTATGAATGATCAAAGAATCACACAAATGCAAAACACACCAAAAATGAGCTAGGATCACCTAAGTATATCTAGGAACCCGCTTTGATACCAATTGTAAATAACTACTCGAGGTGTGTTCAATATTAATATATTATATCTAGGGGGGGTGAATAGATTTTAACAAATATTACCCAATTTTCGCATGCAAGTCAATTTTATGAAAATGCCCCTAACTAGTCAAAATAATATATCAAGTGTAATATGTGCGGAATTTAAATAACACAAGATATATACGTGGAAACCCAACCACTGGGAAAAAACCACAGGCTGTATAGTGCGCCACACTCGGAACTCGAAATCACTAATTGAAATGAAGTTTACAACCTATGTAGACCTCGTCTAACACTCCGGTCTGTAACCCCTCACTTCTACCCTGCGGGCCTTTATTAGCAACCCTATTCCAATTTGCTTGAGGCCTAAGCACTCTTAGCCCCAAGACTTACTTCTCAATGAAGAGAAACAACCTAAGTGAATATGTATGAATATTCAAAATGCAAATTAGAGCTAGGTTACTCTATATGCTTATCTAGGATAATGATTTTGCAATTAAAACAATCCTAGATATAAATGGCTAGATGACATGTCAAATAGCTTAGCTAATCAAGATTAAGCAAAAACCTAATTAGCTATCACAATACAACTTCTCAAACATACATCATACTAATCTCAAACTTGTATTCAAAGTATATAAAATAACATACAAGTAATTAAATGAGATTGCTTGTTAAGAGAAACACAAAATATGTAAGATATTAGTGAAAAGCTTACCAAGCAAAGTATGATGAAGAATCCATGTAAGAAGACATCTAGATGATCTAAGATGATGCTAGATGATGATTGATGATCATGAAAAAGTGTTTAAGTAATTAAAAATGAGTTCTTGGAATTTTTCTTCTCTTTGAAAAATATCCTAAGTATGAAATCTGAATATGAACTCTTGTAATTGACCTAAAGTCAAAGTGGCATATATATAGGGTGTCAAGATGAAGTGTGGTCGTTTTGATAAGTGACACCACAATTTTGCCATGGGCGCTGTACGTAGGGCGCTTCTGTACAGCGCCCCTGCTCTGTTCTCGCGAGGAAAACAGAGGGGCGCTCTACGTAGAGCGCTTTGTAGAGCGCCTCTACAGCGCTCGTACAGCGACCGAATTAAATCGATCAGGTCTGTACAGCGCCCAACGGGGGCTGTTCGTAGAGCGCTTTTGGGAGCGCCCAGTGCAAAAATACAATCCTAAGTCTAAGCATGACAAGGCAATTGGATATGCAAGATGCAATCAAACTAACATGCAAGAAGAGATGTTAATGAGCATTAAGGCACACAAATAAGACACACAACATACAAGGATTAAACATATGCATGAGTTGTGAGTGTGTGCAACTATCTCTTCAAGACAAGTAAGCACATAGAGATTTACCTTTGGTGCTTAACAACCTTGAGGACATGAGAGAGTCTTGAGCTTGAATATCTATCACTTAAGCTACCCTTACATACAATCCCCAACACATGGTTTGTCCACGAAATAAGCCAATCAACAAAACGGGAATTCTTACAGTCATACTAAGGCATACATTCTAATATGAGTACGATTTGCTCTCTACAACATTCATAATCACACCTTGGTGTCCAGGCTTACAATTCACTTTGTGAATAAATCTACTCTTAGTAGTTGATTCAATTCTTTCTTTTCTTTTGCCTTTGTTGTTGCATTTCGTATTTTCATCTCTTTTGCTTTTCTTTTCTCTTTCTTTTTATTTCATCTTGAATTTCATTTCTTTTTCTTTTCTTTTCATCTTTGTTAGGTTCTTGGTTTATCTTGGCATAAATTCCATATCAAAACAATGTTTTTCTTGTATTGATTAGTGGTCTTAGAATATGATGATTCAAGCTTCAAAGAAAGACATGGTTACTTTTCATACAAGATGGTGTCTTCGAAGAGGAATATGCTACATTGTTCAACAAAGGTATATTTAGACCTCATTCCTCTTACAAGGCATAGGCAGGCACACACATGGCATTCATTTGTGTCTCTGCATAGTTGTACACCATTTATATATCATTTTCACACACTTGGTAATGTATGCTCATGCATTAGATTCAAATTGATAAACATTGTCAATTGCATGTTCTATGACTATGTCTAGGAAATGGCATACGTGTGTTGTAGGGAAAAATACCGTAGTACACGCAGCGGAAGCGAGACTAAAAATTGATTTAGTATGTTTTAAAATTTTTCCTTTTTATGAACCTTAACCCTTTTAATTAATTAAGCATACATATAAACCAACAAAAGAAGAATACCTTTTGTCACGTGATCCGATTGACTTACGTCGATGGTAATCCGCAAGATCTTCAATCCTAGCACGAACGTGAATCACCTAGGAGCGTGGTCTCCCTTTTCTTTGAATTGCAAACCTGATAATGGACAAACAAACTTTTCTTTTTCTTTTGTTAGTCACAAAACAATCAATAGAATACAAAGATTATTCCGGTCACTTTTGAGTTCTTAATCTAATGATCGAAACTCGCGTGAACCTATTTCGATGTTGTACACACAAGCTTATTGATGAACAAGCAATTAGTGTACCATCAAAAGAATAATCTCTTCTCTCTTTTATGTCTTAGTAGAATAATCAAATACTTGTCTTTGAGTTTAGAAGAAGAAGAAAATTGAATCAATGAACAACTAGAGGTGGCCAAACCCTATCATATGAAATATATAGGGTGGCCGAATTTTGCTTCCTCTTTCATTTAGGGTTGCCGAAATCTTCCTATAATGGCACTAGGGTTGCCGCAAATCCCATACCAAAAAGGGTTTGTGTTGCACCCTAATATCCATCAACCTTTAGACTTCAAACCCTAATCCAACTCATAAGTATTTTTATTCTTTTATTGATTAAATAAAAAGACTTCTTATTTGATTAAATAAATAAAATTAATTATTTATTTTCTTACCAAACAAGTCTTTTACTTTTAGTATACTACTACCAATAGTATAACTTTAGGAAATATATTTCCCGATCAGAAAAAGATTTGTTTCTTAATTAAACAATTAATTAAACAATTAATTAATTCTTATTTAATTAAACAATAAAACAAAATAATATATTAGGTTAATATATTCACCTTGCCGCCCCACTTATATAAATGGGCCATATATTATTTTCTTATTTCATTTAATCTATTGGACTTTAAATAAAAAGCCCACATGTGAACCAGACCCATTCTTACTAAAAGAAACAAGCCCACATGCCTTTCATTAATATATTAATATAACTGAGCAGCCCATTAAATAAATAATGTGCAAATTATATACTTAATATATTAAATACAATTCTAGATGGACCCATAAATTGGTCCGGTAGAATATATCAAGTGATCCATGCAAGTCCGTGTGGATTGGGGATCTTGGCGGGCTATTTAAATTTAAGCTTCAATAGACATAACCTAATCACAATCAACAAATGATTCACTTAGGTCCGATCCATTAATTTTAACTCATTCCACTAAAGAGCTAAAATTGAACTCTTAAATAAAGATAGAATAAGAAGATGTTCCTCATTCATACCCTAGACAATCATGTTGGAGATAGTGTATCCTCGTGTTTAATATCAGTAATCGCCAAGAGTTCATAGACCGCCTATTACTCTCCAAGTTACCTTATTTACTCATATGACCACGTTTTGAACTTGGATATTTTGACTTGTCCAGAAGCCATGTTTTCAATAGTCACTATCGAAAACTCAACGTTGAGATTTAATATCCAATTACCTCAAAACATCCATATGATGATATTATACTCTCATTTAATAAATGGAGCCACGATGTCCATATCTATAAATGAAGTCTGAAACAAATTATAGCACGGTGTGTATAAAACTATCTAGAGAGGGGGGGGGGGGGGGGGGGGGGGTGAATAGATTTTAAGCTTATTACCCAATTTTTCGTATTGAGTCAAAATTACGAATTTACCCCTAACTAGATAAAGCAACAAATCAAGTATAAAATGCAGAAATTAAATAAGACTTGATTTTTACGTGGAAACCCTCACGGGAAAAACCACGGGCTAGTAAGTAAGCCACACTCGAACCTCGAATCCACTAAATGTGTAAAATGATTACAACCTAATCCCGGAAGTAAACACACACCTACCTAATCCCGGTATGAGTGAACCTAGTCCAATTTGCTTGCGATCTAAGCAACCTAATCCTGAATGCTACACACAAGACTTACTTTCTCTATGAAGAGAATAACACCCTAAGTGAATATATGAATATCCAAATGCAACATAGAGCAAGGGAAACCATATATGCTTATCTAAGATGATTAATATGCAATTAGAACAATCTTAGATATCACAAACTAAATGACATGTCAAATAGTTTAGCTAATCAAGATTAAGCACAAAACCTAATTTGCTAGCACAATACAACTTCTCAAACATACATCATACTAATCTCAAACTTGTATTCAAAGTATATAAATAACATACAAGTAATTAATTGAGATTGCTTGTTAAGAGAAACACAAAATATGTAAGATATTAGTGAAAGCTTACCAAGCAAAGTATGATGAAGAATCCATGCAAGATGACATCTAGATGATCAAAGATGATGCTAGATGATGATTGATGATCATGAAAAAGTGTTTGAGTAATTAAAAATGAGTTCTTGGAATTTTTCTTCTCTTTGAAAATATCCTAAGTATGAAATCTGAATATGAACTCTTGTGATTGACCTAAAGTCAAAGTGGCATATAAATAGGGTGTCAAGATGAAGTGTGGTCGTTTTGATAAGTGACACCACAAATTTGCCTTGGGCGCTATACGTAGGGCGCTTCTGTACAGCGCCTGTACAGCGCCCCTGCTCTGTTCTCACAGAAAAACAGAGGGGCGCTCTACATAGAGCGCCCTGTACAGCGCCCTGTACAGCGCTCGTACAGCGACCAAATTAAATCGATCAGGTCTGTACAGCGCTCGAAGGGGGCTGTTCTTACAGTGCTTCTGTAGAGCGCTTTTGGGAGCGCCCAATGCAAAAATACAATCCTAAGACTAAGCATGACAAGGCAATTGGATATGCAAGATGCAATCAAACTAACATGCAAGAAGAGATGTTAATGAACATTAAAGCACACAAATAAGACATACAACATATAAGGATTAAACATATGCATGAGTTGTGAGTGTGTGCAACTATCTCTTCAAGACAAGTAAGCACATAGAGATTTACCTTCGGTGCTTATCAAGAATGTGGTCTTCAAAGGGCCTTAGCAATAACACCTACACTTAAGCTACCCTTACAAGAATCCCCAACATGTGGTTTGTCCACGAAATGAGCCAATCAACAAATGGGAACCTTACAATCTCCCCCTTTGGCTATTTCGTGACAAAACCACCACTCACATTGATTCCTCACAAAAAATAGAAACTACGGGACTACAATGATTATCTACATTACAAAGAGATAAGAAAATAAAACTTCAAGTCTTCAATCTCTTGTAGAACAATCAACCCCTGAAATTAAAGTTTCTAACATTTCCAAAACAAGTAAGGTGTGAGATTAATCATGTGATATCAAAACAAGCATTTGCATTTAAAAAAAATAGGCACAACATTATGCAATGTATGTGTATGCAATACTCCCCCTCAACGGGTTACTCCCCCTCAACGGGTTACTCCCCCTCAATGTATGTTCTCCCCAAAGTGCACAATTGCTTCTATATTTTGCAACTCCCCTTACCATATCCTACTCCCCCTTTTTGTCATGATATAGGCAAAGGAGTAGTCCCCAACCGGGTCACTCATAGTAACGAGAGATAGAAGCATGCAAGATATTTGCATATTCATATAAGTCACTTTATGCATCTCAATTAATTGAAGAGAAACAAGGAGATTTATTTGTGAAAATGTGTAAATCCATCATGCTTTGCATACAAGACATATAGCATTCAAGTCCAAAATACAATGGTATTTGGCAAAACAAATGACAAAGGTTTCTAATAAGAATTCAAACCAATTTCACCAATGTCATGGGAAAAGCAAGGATATAGAGATTATTGTTTTCAATTTACTAGCAACTATATCCAACTTTATAAGCGAAACATGGCATGAGCGACTTTGCACCCTATTTGATTTTTCCGGATAAGATATCCGTATGATAGTAGTCATGTTCAATTAATAAAGAAAGAGAGACATTTGGAATATAAATTCCTTTGAATGGATACAAGATCCTTTATTCATTTTGAGTCTCATAAGCTTTCACACAAGTTTTGCATTTTAAGAGTATGCAATCATCAATTCATGCTTTTCATGTGAGCATGTTATATGAATTTCATGCTTTTTCATTTGACATTAGCATGTTATAAAAGAATCATCATGTCATGGAGATAATTATAGGTCATTCACATCATACTTCCTATGTAAATCTCCTAGTCCAAAAATGCATGTTTGAACATAAATATGACATGGATTGTAAACAAGCAAGGTTCACACTTATAGAATTTGAAAACATATATACATATGTACAACCAAGCTTACTCAAGCAATCAAAAGAAGAGGCACAAGATATTTCAAATTTTTGCAAGTGACAAGAATGCAAAATAGCTCTCTTTGCTTGAGTTCCCCATATGGGGTCAATCACAAATCACATCACTCCATAAGACATATCCCAATAGATCTACTAAGTGTTTTAAATCGAGTAGCATCTAAGGGTTTAGTAAATAGGTCCGCAAGTTGATCATTAGTACCTACATGTTCAAGTACTATGCATTTATTTTCAACAAGCTCTCTAATGAAGTGATGGCGGATGTTAATATGCTTAGTTCTAGAATGTTGGACTGGATTCTTGGAAATATTAATAGCACTCATGTTATCACAAAAGAGAGTGAGAGTACCTTGGTTGAATCCGTAGTCTACTAGCATTTGCTTCATCCATAGGAGTTATGTGCATCCACTCCCCGCAGCTATGTATTCGGCCTCGGCCGTGGACAAGGAAATCGAGTTTTGCTTCTTGCAAAACCAAGACACCAAGTTGTTGCCTAGAAAGAAGCAACCGCCCGATGTGCTCTTCCTATCATCACAATTTCCTGCCCAATTCGTATCACTAAAGCCTACAAGACTAGCATTAGTGTCAAAAGAGTACCAAATCCCATAGTTGGATGTCCCATTCACATAGCGAATGATTCTCTTTACGGAAGAGAGATGGGACTCCTTAGGATCCGCTTGGTACCTAGCACACACACCCACACTAAATGAGATATCGGGCCTACTTGCGGTCAAATAAAGCAAGCTTCCTATCATGCCACGATATAACGTTTGTTCCACACTTTTACCACTAGCATCCTTGCTTAGCTTCAAAGTGGTACTCATGGGTGTATCACAATGTTTGGCATTTTCTAAACCAAACTTCTTCACTAGGTTTTTGGCATATTTGGCTTGGGTTATGAAAATCCCATCATCTAATTGCCTAATTTGCAAACCTAGGAAGTAACTTAGCTCACCAACAAGACTCATCTCAAATTCATGAGACATCACATCAACAAATTGTTGGACCTTGGTGTTGTTGGTGGAGCCAAACACTATGTCATCAACATATATTTGAGCTATGAAAAGCTCATCATTGTCTCTCTTGATGAATAGCGTCTTGTCAACACTACCTCTTGTGTAGTTGTTGTCAACAAGAAATTGAGTGAGGCGCTCATACCAAGCCCTCGGTGCTTGTTTCAACCCATATAGTGCCTTCTTGAGGCGATAGACATGGTTGGGGTGGTGAGCATCCACAAACCCCTTGGGTTGTTCAACAAACACTTCCTCTTGCAAGAAGCCATTGAGGAAGGCACTCTTGACATCCATTTGGTGCAATTTGAACTTGTGCACACAAGAGATGGACAAGAGAAGCCTAATGGACTCTAAACGGGCAACGGGGAGCAAAAGTCTCCTCAAAGTCGATACCCTCAATTTGAGAGTACCCTTGTGCTACAAGTCTAGCCTTGTTCCGCACTATGTTGCCATTCTCATCGGATTTATTCCTATAAATCCACTTAGTTCCTATCACATGTGAGCTTTTAGGCCTAAGAACTAGAGTCCAAACCTCATTCCTTTCGAATTGGTTTAGCTCTTCTTGCATGGCAAGAACCCAAAATTCATCATTCAAGGCTTCATCAACCTTTTTGGGTTCTATTTGAGAGGTGTAGCATGTAAAGCTAATGAGATTAGCTATTTCACGCCTAGTCCTAACACCCTCATTAACATCTCCAATAACATCCTCTTTGTTATGGAGTCTTCTAACCCATGGAGCGGGTGTAGGGAAAAATAATAACAAAAGTGGTAAACGCAGCGGAAGCGATACTAAAAACGATTTAGTGACTTTTAAAATTTTTCCTTTATGAACCTTAAACCCTTTTAATCAATAAACATGCATATACATTAACAAAAGTAAATTACCTTTTGTCGCGTGATCCGATTGACTTACGTCGATGGTAATCCGCAAGACCTTCAATCCGAGCACGAACGTGGATCACCTAGGAGCGTGGTCTCCCTTTTCTTTGAATTGCAAACCTGTGAATGGACCAAACAAAAAACTTTCTTTTCTTTGTTAGTCACAAAACAATCAAAAGAATGTCAAAAATTATTCCGGTCACTTTTGAGTTCTCAATCTAATGATCGAAACTCGCGTGAACCTAGATCGATATCGTATACACAAGCTTATTGATGATTAAGCAATTGTATACTATCAAAGAATAATTTCACACTCCTTTTTGTCTTTCTAGAATAAAAAATCTCTTAGAATTAAGAAGAAGAAGAAAGAAATAAAAACTCAAGCACTAAAACTTGTGGTGGCCGAAACCTATAAGAACCCTTATATAGGTTGGCCGAATTTTTTCTTCTTTTTCCTTTAGGGTTGCCGAATTCTATGTAGTCTAAGATTTCAAACCCTAATCCAACTCTTTTATTTTTATTCTTTTATTTTGACTAAATAAAAAGACTCCTTATTTGATTAAATAAATAAAACTAATTTATTTATTTACTTATCAAACAAGTCTTTTACTTTTAGGAAAGATTTGTTTCTTTAATTAAACAATTAATCAATAAATTAATTAATTCTTATTTAATTAAAACAAATGAAACAAAATAATATTTTTAGGTTAAAACATTAACCTAGCCGCCCCACTTATATAAGATTGGGCCTAATATTATTTTCCTATTTCATTTAATCCATTGGACTTTAAATAAAAGCCCACATGTGAACCAGACCCATTCTTACTAAAAGAAACAAGCCCACATGTCTTTCATTAATATATTAATATAATTGAGCAGCCCATTACTTAAATAATGTGCAAATTATATTCTTAATATATTAAATGCAATTCTAGATGGACCCTTAAATTGGTCCGGTAGAATATATCAAGTGATCCATGCAAGTCCGTGTGGATTGGGGATCTTGGCGGGCCATCTAAATTTAAGCTTCAATAGACATAACCTAATCACAATCAACAAATGATTCACTTAGGTCCGATCCATTAATTTTAACTCATTCCACTAAAAAGCTAAAACTGAACTCTTAAATAAAGATAGAAAAGGAAGATGCTCCTCATTCATACCCTAGACAATCATATTGGAGATAGTGTATCCTCGTGATTAATATCAGTAATCGCCAAGAGTTCATAGACCGCCTATAACTCTCCAAGTTACCATATTTACTCATATGACCACGTTTTGAACTTGGATATTTTGACTTGTCCAGAAGCCATGTTTTCAATAGACACTATCGAAAACTCAACGTTGAGATTTAATATCCAATTACCTCAAAACATCCATATGATAATATTATACTCTCATTTTATTAAATGGAGCCACGATGTCCATATCTATAAATGAAGTCCTCTATCGATTAACAAATGAATATCACCAAACTATCGAGGATAGACTATGCGATATAATCGTACTCATTGATAACTCAAATGATATCACTTGCAACCATAAGTCCATCATTTATCTCAGGATTAAGATAGACTCTTCGATTGTCCTGATAATGAAAAGACTATTATCTACTGACGGTTCTAGATAAAGCTTTTCATTGTGATCCAGTTCAATGCACCCAGTGCACTAGATCCTTTTGCTCGAAGACACTCCGATGATTTTAGACTCATCATATCTCATTTGATCCCACTCAAATGCTAGCAAAAGAATTCTACAACTTTAACAAGATAAAGGTGCCCAACCTTTAACTTAAGTTGTGAACATTATTCAAGACTAACTAAAGAATTGTGTCTACCACATACATATCCAGATGTACGAACAATTCTTCTTTTCCCATAGTCTTTAGACTTTATGATTATTTACTTTGACAATTATAATATAAACTATAAATGCTATACGATTTGTTAAACCAGAAATCACTTTATTAATATGAAAAAGATTGTTAATTACAACATTACACTCTTGCTATTGAGCATAATCTTAACAATCTCCCACTTGCGCTATAGCAAATGTGTCATATCTCTTAAGCCCATATTCTCTAGATGCCCATCGAAACTCTTCTGAGGTAGAGCCTTTGTGAAGGGATCCGCTAGATTTTCTGCTGACGCGATTTTGGTAATCGTCACGTCACCTCTTTGAACAATCTCCCTTAAAAGATGGTACTTTCTTTCAATGTGTTTACCTCTCTTTTGACTTCTTGGTTCTTTCGAATTAGCCACTGCTCCACTGTTGTCACAGTAGATAGTGATCTGCTTATTCGCACTAGGAACCACTTCTAAGTCAATCAAGAATTGGCGGAGCCAAACAGCCTCTTTGGCAGCTTCGCATGCAGCAACATACTCAGCTTCCATGGTGGAATCAGCAATACAAGATTGCTTGATACTCCTCCATATAACTGCTCCTCCTCCAATAGTAAACACAGCCCCTGATGTGGATTTTCTGGAGTCAGAATCTGATTGGAAATCAGAATCTGTATACCCAACGGGAACCAAATCCCTTCTAGAGTATACAAGCATATTATCTCTCGTTCTCTTGAGATACTTGAAAATATGCTTGACTGCCGTCCAGTGATCAGGACCAGGTTTCGATTCAAACCTGCTAACTATGCCAATAGCAAAACAAATATCTGGTCTAGTACAGAGCATTGCATACATGAGTCTTCCAACTGCCGAGGCATATGGAACTCTACTCATGAATTGCTCTTCATGCTAATTCTTAGGAACTTGTTCCTTAGAAAGCTTGATTCCATGTCTGAAAGGTAACATACCTTTCTTGGAATCCTGCATGGAAAACCTAGACAAGATTTTGTCTATGTATGAAGCTTGGGATAATGCAATCGTTCTATTCTTTCTATCCCTTATTACTTGGATACCTAGAATAAAACTTGCTTCTCCTAAGTCCTTCATATCAAATTGTTTTGCTAACCATTCTTTTACTGATGTCAATACACCTACATCGTTTCCAATGAGTAGTATATCATCAACATAAAGAATCAGGAAAACCAACTTGTCGCCTTTAATCCTTTTGTATACACAAGGTTCGTCAGGATTCTGAATAAATCCAAAACCTTTGACAGCTTGATCAAACCTTATGTTCCAGGATCTGGATGCTTGCTTTAATCCATATATGGATTTCTGCAACTTGCATACCTTATCCACTTGGCCCTTTTCAATGAATCCCTCTGGTTGCATCATGTAGATGCTTTCGTCAAGACTTCCATTTAGGAAAGCTGTCTTGACGTCCATTTGCCAAATCTCTAGATCTAAAGATGCTGCAATGGATAAGAGTATCCTAATGGATTTAAGCATGGCCACAGGAGAGAAGGTTTCCTCGTAATCGATACCTTCTTTCTGTGTATACCCTTTAGCTACCAATCTAGCTTTAAAGGTTTCCACCTTTCCATCCATACCTCTTTTCCTCTTGTATACCCACTTGCACCCAATGGGTTTTATCCCTTTAGGCAAGTCTACAAGGGACCAGACTTTGTTATCGAACATAGATTCAATCTCGGATTGCATTGCCTTTTGCCAATGGCGACTATCAACATCCTCCATAGCTTCCTTGTACGTATAGGGATCATCGTCGTCCGGGAGATTCTCCACTGATTCTCCCAGACCGATGTATCTTTCGGGTTGTGTTCTAACCCTCCCACTACGACGAGGAATGGTAGGTTGTTGATCTTGTGTTGGATCGGAACTTACAATTGGGTTAGGTTGTGTAACCTCTCGTGGAATTGTATCTCCTGACATCTCATTCAGGACAATTCTACTTCTAGGCACAAAATCATTCATATAGTCCTTTTCCAGAAATTTAGCATTTGTCGAAACAAATACTTTAAGATCTGAAGGACTATAGAAATAATATCCTTTAGTTTCTTTTGGATACCCTACAAATATACATGTTTCTGAACGGGACTCCATCTTTTCTATCTTTCCTTTTAACACATGCGCAGGACAACCAAATATCCTTAAGTGTTGTAAACTAGGCTTGCGCCCAGTCCACAACTCATGCGGTGTTTTAGGAACAGACTTAGATGGTACATCGTTTAGAATGTATATAGCAGTTTGTAAAGCATATCCCCAAAAAGAAATAGGAAGCGTTGAATAACTCAACATAGACCTAACCATATCCAAAAGAGTTCTATTTCTCCTTTCTGCTACCCCATTTTGTTGAGGTGTACCTGGTGCAGAAACTGAGAAACTATCCCATTATCAATAAGATATTGCTGAAACTCACCAGATAGATATTCTCCACCACGATCAGATCTCAAGATTTTTATGTGTTTCTCAAGCTGATTTTCAACTTCAGCTTTGAATGCTTTGAACATGTCAAAAGCATCCGACTTATGTCTCATGGGATACACATAACCAAATCTCGAGTAATCATCCGTGAAGGTGATGAAGTACTCATATCCACCTCTAGCTTGAATGCTCATAGGTCCACATACATCAGTGTGTATCAATCCTAAACATTCAGTGGCTCTTGCACCTTTGGCAGAGAACGTCCTTTTGGTCATTTTACCTTCCAAACAAGATTCACAAGTTGGTAGATCATCAACCTTTAAGTCACTCAAAGGTCCGTCACATACCAATCTTTTAATCCTATTAAGGTTAATATGTCCTAAGCGTAAATGCCAAAGGTAGGTTTCATCTGTTGATAATTTTACTCTTTTATGATTAGGTTCCGTTATTTCTGTGTCTAACGAGTGAGAGATATTTCTATGCAAAAAGTATAGACCGTTTTCCAATGTACCTTTGCAAATAATTTTGTCATTCTTACTAATAATAAAAACTTTATTAGAAGTAACCGAATATTCAAATTTATTCAAACAAGAAACTGAAATTAAATTCCTCTTGAATTGAGGTACATAATAAACGTCTATTAAATCTAAATGCCTTCTAGAATCCAAATAAACTCTAATATCTCCCACTGCACTTGCAGACACTAACGTTCCATTGCCCAAGCGCAAATTGATTTCATTCTTACTCAGCTTTCTCCTTTCTTGAAACCCCTGCAAGGAATAACAAACATGATTAGTGGCTCCTGAGTCTATGATCCAAGAATCTGTAGAATCAGCCAAAAAACATGTTTCTAGATAATTCAAATTACCTTCTTCCTTCTTGTTCTGGGACTTTGGGCAATTTCTCTTCCAATGTCCCTTTTCACCACAAAGGAAGCATTTCCCTTTGATCTTGGTTACTTTCTTGGTCTCCTTCTTGATAGGCCCAAGTTGCTTTTTCTTCTGTTGTTTCTTGACCTTTTGACGGGCCTTAACAGTAGCAACTTTACCAACCATATGAATCTCTTGACCTTTGCCTTTCACAAGGATCTTTTCAGCACTTTGAACATCTTGCATCAGGCCTTGTAAGGTGTATTCCTTTTTGTTCAAAGTGTAGTCCAATTTGAACTGATCAAAGGAATCTGACAATGAATTGACATCCATATCAATCTTTGTCTCACCATCTATCTCAGCGCCATGCAGTTCAGCAATGTTGAGATGTGCTATGACTTTCATCATGTGATCTTTCACAGCCTGTCCAGGTTTCATCCTAAGATTCATAAAAGCAGTCACTGCCTCTCTCTTAGTCGTCCTAGACTTCATAGCAAACATCTCCTCTAGAGACATCATTATATCAGCAGCGGACTCCATTCCTTCATGCTGCTGTTGCAACACGTCGGAGATAGTGGCCATAATGTAACATTTTGCCATATCATCTGAAGTCTTCCACTGCTCATACTCATCTCTATACATTATGCTAGATTCATTATTAGGAGCAGGTGGTTTAGGAGTAGTTAGAACAAACTTATGTTTTTCACTTTGCAGCAACAACCCAATTTTCCTTTTCCATGTGACATAATTATCTCCAGTTAAAGTGTTATCTTTCAGGATGTTCATAAGTGATGGGGTCATGATTTCTGAATAAAACAAAACATATATAAGTAAATAATCATGATAAAGCACTTTTAAATATTTATCTTGAATTAAATAAATAACTCAATCATAAAATTCAACGGTGATCTAACACCCATAAATGTTACGCCTCCTTTGGGAGTTCGCACCATTTACTAGTTAGACTAGGTCCCACCTAATTGTTAATATAACAACCAGCGTTTTCAATTTTAGCCTTGCGATTTTACTGACAAGAACTCTTGGGAGGATATCAATAAAATTACATTGAGTGTGTTACCAAGATATCGACCCTCAATTTTCTCTCACGAAAATCCCTCCTTGGGGAGTAGATCTCGTTTGAGTCCATTGTCTAGTCTATCCTTGTAAGGAAGTATGTTGCTAAATTCCATTCATGGACGCCCCTTGGGGGGATTACCAATAAATAATAAAGCTCAACTAACCTTGGAGGCCATAGGTGTTACAAAAACACCTTCTCCCACTCAATTATTTAAGGCGTGTGATTAAATCCCATAGAATGATTTACCGAGTTATCTAGATGCCAATTTAGATACCTAAATCATTCAATGCATGTTCATACCAAAAGAGATATATGCGTGGCACTCCTATTCTATATGTCATGTTATCATACAATAACAAATATTGTAATATTTAAGCATAAATTAAATAGCAACAATTTTGGCCCATCCTAGAAAAACAAGTAAATTACAATTGTCAGGAATACAAGATCTTCAGGTGGCCCATCAACCATACGCTCATCCTTCGGCCCAAACCCCATGGGCGTGCACGACCCACAACCCCACAAAGGGGCTGCCATGCGCAGCCCATAGGGCCTTCAAGGCTGCCGTGCGCAGCCCACCTTGCAATGGGCTTGCCATGCGCAGCCCAATCAACTCCTAGGGTGCGCACGGTGCTCGTTCATGGTTCCGGTTGCTTCGTTTTTCATCGTGTCTTCGAATCTTCAAGACCTAAATATATTACGGCAGTATTTAAACAAATAAAATACTGCAGTATTTTATTTTTTTTTTATTCACTGCAGTATTTTTACAAACAAAAACTGCACATACTAATTAAAAAAAAAACTGCAGCAGTAAACCTAAAAAAAATTACTGCACCTTTTAAAAAAATAAAACAAAACCTATCAACTACCAAGAAGGAATTATGGCGATAATAGACCACCCTTCTTGTTACAACTCCGAAACAAAAATTACATTGAAAATCTAGGGCCAAAATCGAGCAATAACAAACCACATAAAACATATATAAATCCATACATCACATGTAATTATATATTTGAATACCTAGAGTGCCATCTCTTTCTAAACATGCATAATCACAATAAAAAGAAATAGATCCACGTATATATACGTTAATTAATTAAAAGGGTTCAACCTAGGCTCTGATACCAATTGTAGGGAAAAATAATAACAAAAGTGGTAAACGCAGCGGAAGCGATACTAAAAACGATTTAGTGACTTTTAAAATTTTTCCTTTATGAACCTTAAACCCTTTTAATCAATAAACATGCATATACATTAACAAAAGTAAATTACCTTTTGTCGCGTGATCCGATTGACTTACGTCGATGGTAATCCGCAAGACCTTCAATCCGAGCACGAACGTGGATCACCTAGGAGCGTGGTCTCCCTTTTCTTTGAATTGCAAACCTGTGAATGGACCAAACAAAAAACTTTCTTTTCTTTGTTAGTCACAAAACAATCAAAAGAATGTCAAAAATTATTCCGGTCACTTTTGAGTTCTCAATCTAATGATCGAAACTCGCGTGAACCTAGATCGATATCGTATACACAAGCTTATTGATGATTAAGCAATTGTATACTATCAAAGAATAATTTCACACTCCTTTTTGTCTTTCTAGAATAAAAAATCTCTTAGAATTAAGAAGAAGAAGAAAGAAATAAAAACTCAAGCACTAAAACTTGTGGTGGCCGAACCCTATAAGAACCCTTATATAGGTTGGCCGAATTTTTTCTTCTTTTTCCTTTAGGGTTGCCGAATTCTATGTAGTCTAAGATTTCAAAACCTAATCCAACTCTTTTATTTTTATTCTTTTATTTTGACTAAATAAAAAGACTCCTTATTTGATTAAATAAATAAAACTAATTTATTATTTACTTATCAAACAAGTCTTTTACTTTTAGGAAAGATTTGTTTCTTTAATTAAACAATTAATCAATAAATTAATTAATTCTTATTTAATTAAAACAAATGAAACAAAATAATATTTTTAGGTTAAAACATTAACCTAGCCGCCCCACTTATATAAGATTGGGCCTAATATTATTTTCCTATTTCATTTAATCCATTGGACTTTAAATAAAAAGCCCACATGTGAACCAGACCCATTCTTACTAAAAGAAACAAGCCCACATGTCTTTCATTAATATATTAATATAATTGAGCAGCCCATTACTTAAATAATGTGCAAATTATATTCTTAATATATTAAATGCAATTCTAGATGGACCCTTAAATTGGTCCGGTAGAATATATCAAGTGATCCATGCAAGTCCGTGTGGATTGGGGATCTTGGCGGGCCATCTAAATTTAAGCTTCAATAGACATAACCTAATCACAATCAACAAATGATTCACTTAGGTCCGATCCATTAATTTTAACTCATTCCACTAAAAGCTAAAACTGAACTCTTAAATAAAGATAGAAAAGGAAGATGCTCCTCATTCATACCCTAGACAATCATATTGGAGATAGTGTATCCTCGTGATTAATATCAGTAATCGCCAAGAGTTCATAGACCGCCTATAACTCTCCAAGTTACCATATTTACTCATATGACCACGTTTTGAACTTGGATATTTTGACTTGTCCAGAAGCCATGTTTTCAATAGACACTATCGAAAACTCAACGTTGAGATTTAATATCCAATTACCTCAAAACATCCATATGATAATATTATACTCTCATTTTATTAAATGGAGCCACGATGTCCATATCTATAAATGAAGTCCTCTATCGATTAACAAATGAATATCACCAAACTATCGAGGATAGACTATGCGATATAATCGTACTCATTGATAACTCAAATGATATCACTTGCAACCATAAGTCCATCATTTATCTCAGGATTAAGATAGACTCTTCGATTGTCCTGATAATGAAAAGACTATTATCTACTGACGGTTCTAGATAAAGCTTTTCATTGTGATCCAGTTCAATGCACCCAGTGCACTAGATCCTTTTGCTCGAAGACACTCCGATGATTTTAGACTCATCATATCTCATTTGATCCCACTCAAATGCTAGCAAAAGAATTCTACAACTTTAACAAGATAAAGGTGCCCAACCTTTAACTTAAGTTGTGAACATTATTCAAGACTAACTAAAGAATTGTGTCTACCACATACATATCCAGATGTACGAACAATTCTTCTTTTCCCATAGTCTTTAGACTTTATGATTATTTACTTTGACAATTATAATATAAACTATAAATGCTATACGATTTGTTAAACCAGAAATCACTTTATTAATATGAAAAAGATTGTTAATTACAACATTACACTCTTGCTATTGAGCATAATCTTAACAATCTCCCACTTGCGCTATAGCAAATGTGTCATATCTCTTAAGCCCATATTCTCTAGATGCCCATCGAAACTCTTCTGAGGTAGAGCCTTTGTGAAGGGATCCGCTAGATTTTCTGCTGACGCGATTTTGGTAATCGTCACGTCACCTCTTTGAACAATCTCCCTTAAAAGATGGTACTTTCTTTCAATGTGTTTACCTCTCTTTTGACTTCTTGGTTCTTTCGAATTAGCCACTGCTCCACTGTTGTCACAGTAGATAGTGATCTGCTTATTCGCACTAGGAACCACTTCTAAGTCAATCAAGAATTGGCGGAGCCAAACAGCCTCTTTGGCAGCTTCGCATGCAGCAACATACTCAGCTTCCATGGTGGAATCAGCAATACAAGATTGCTTGATACTCCTCCATATAACTGCTCCTCCTCCAATAGTAAACACAGCCCCTGATGTGGATTTTCTGGAGTCAGAATCTGATTGGAAATCAGAATCTGTATACCCAACGGGAACCAAATCCCTTCTAGAGTATACAAGCATATTATCTCTCGTTCTCTTGAGATACTTGAAAATATGCTTGACTGCCGTCCAGTGATCAGGACCAGGTTTCGATTCAAACCTGCTAACTATGCCAATAGCAAAACAAATATCTGGTCTAGTACAGAGCATTGCATACATGAGTCTTCCAACTGCCGAGGCATATGGAACTCTACTCATGAATTGCTCTTCATGCTAATTCTTAGGAACTTGTTCCTTAGAAAGCTTGATTCCATGTCTGAAAGGTAACATACCTTTCTTGGAATCCTGCATGGAAAACCTAGACAAGATTTTGTCTATGTATGAAGCTTGGGATAATGCAATCGTTCTATTCTTTCTATCCCTTATTACTTGGATACCTAGAATAAAACTTGCTTCTCCTAAGTCCTTCATATCAAATTGTTTTGCTAACCATTCTTTTACTGATGTCAATACACCTACATCGTTTCCAATGAGTAGTATATCATCAACATAAAGAATCAGGAAAACCAACTTGTCGCCTTTAATCCTTTTGTATACACAAGGTTCGTCAGGATTCTGAATAAATCCAAAACCTTTGACAGCTTGATCAAACCTTATGTTCCAGGATCTGGATGCTTGCTTTAATCCATATATGGATTTCTGCAACTTGCATACCTTATCCACTTGGCCCTTTTCAATGAATCCCTCTGGTTGCATCATGTAGATGCTTTCGTCAAGACTTCCATTTAGGAAAGCTGTCTTGACGTCCATTTGCCAAATCTCTAGATCTAAAGATGCTGCAATGGATAAGAGTATCCTAATGGATTTAAGCATGGCCACAGGAGAGAAGGTTTCCTCGTAATCGATACCTTCTTTCTGTGTATACCCTTTAGCTACCAATCTAGCTTTAAAGGTTTCCACCTTTCCATCCATACCTCTTTTCCTCTTGTATACCCACTTGCACCCAATGGGTTTTATCCCTTTAGGCAAGTCTACAAGGGACCAGACTTTGTTATCGAACATAGATTCAATCTCGGATTGCATTGCCTTTTGCCAATGGCGACTATCAACATCCTCCATAGCTTCCTTGTACGTATAGGGATCATCGTCGTCCGGGAGATTCTCCACTGATTCTCCCAGACCGATGTATCTTTCGGGTTGTGTTCTAACCCTCCCACTACGACGAGGAATGGTAGGTTGTTGATCTTGTGTTGGATCGGAACTTACAATTGGGTTAGGTTGTGTAACCTCTCGTGGAATTGTATCTCCTGACATCTCATTCAGGACAATTCTACTTCTAGGCACAAAATCATTCATATAGTCCTTTTCCAGAAATTTAGCATTTGTCGAAACAAATACTTTAAGATCTGAAGGACTATAGAAATAATATCCTTTAGTTTCTTTTGGATACCCTACAAATATACATGTTTCTGAACGGGACTCCATCTTTTCTATCTTTCCTTTTAACACATGCGCAGGACAACCAAATATCCTTAAGTGTTGTAAACTAGGCTTGCGCCCAGTCCACAACTCATGCGGTGTTTTAGGAACAGACTTAGATGGTACATCGTTTAGAATGTATATAGCAGTTTGTAAAGCATATCCCCAAAAAGAAATAGGAAGCGTTGAATAACTCAACATAGACCTAACCATATCCAAAAGAGTTCTATTTCTCCTTTCTGCTACCCCATTTTGTTGAGGTGTACCTGGTGCAGAAAACTGAGAAACTATCCCATTATCAATAAGATATTGCTGAAACTCACCAGATAGATATTCTCCACCACGATCAGATCTCAAGATTTTTATGTGTTTCTCAAGCTGATTTTCAACTTCAGCTTTGAATGCTTTGAACATGTCAAAAGCATCCGACTTATGTCTCATGGGATACACATAACCAAATCTCGAGTAATCATCCGTGAAGGTGATGAAGTACTCATATCCACCTCTAGCTTGAATGCTCATAGGTCCACATACATCAGTGTGTATCAATCCTAAACATTCAGTGGCTCTTGCACCTTTGGCAGAGAACGTCCTTTTGGTCATTTTACCTTCCAAACAAGATTCACAAGTTGGTAGATCATCAACCTTTAAGTCACTCAAAGGTCCGTCACATACCAATCTTTTAATCCTATTAAGGTTAATATGTCCTAAGCGTAAATGCCAAAGGTAGGTTTCATCTGTTGATAATTTTACTCTTTTATGATTAGGTTCCGTTATTTCTGTGTCTAACGAGTGAGAGATATTTCTATGCAAAAAGTATAGACCGTTTTCCAATGTACCTTTGCAAATAATTTTGTCATTCTTACTAATAATAAAAACTTTATTAGAAGTAACCGAATATTCAAATTTATTCAAACAAGAAACTGAAATTAAATTCCTCTTGAATTGAGGTACATAATAAACGTCTATTAAATCTAAATGCCTTCTAGAATCCAAATAAACTCTAATATCTCCCACTGCACTTGCAGACACTAACGTTCCATTGCCCAAGCGCAAATTGATTTCATTCTTACTCAGCTTTCTCCTTTCTTGAAACCCCTGCAAGGAATAACAAACATGATTAGTGGCTCCTGAGTCTATGATCCAAGAATCTGTAGAATCAGCCAAAAAACATGTTTCTAGATAATTCAAATTACCTTCTTCCTTCTTGTTCTGGGACTTTGGGCAATTTCTCTTCCAATGTCCCTTTTCACCACAAAGGAAGCATTTCCCTTTGATCTTGGTTACTTTCTTGGTCTCCTTCTTGATAGGCCCAAGTTGCTTTTTCTTCTGTTGTTTCTTGACCTTTTGACGGGCCTTAACAGTAGCAACTTTACCAACCATATGAATCTCTTGACCTTTGCCTTTCACAAGGATCTTTTCAGCACTTTGAACATCTTGCATCAGGCCTTGTAAGGTGTATTCCTTTTTGTTCAAAGTGTAGTCCAATTTGAACTGATCAAAGGAATCTGACAATGAATTGACATCCATATCAATCTTTGTCTCACCATCTATCTCAGCGCCATGCAGTTCAGCAATGTTGAGATGTGCTATGACTTTCATCATGTGATCTTTCACAGCCTGTCCAGGTTTCATCCTAAGATTCATAAAAGCAGTCACTGCCTCTCTCTTAGTCGTCCTAGACTTCATAGCAAACATCTCCTCTAGAGACATCATTATATCAGCAGCGGACTCCATTCCTTCATGCTGCTGTTGCAACACGTCGGAGATAGTGGCCATAATGTAACATTTTGCCATATCATCTGAAGTCTTCCACTGCTCATACTCATCTCTATACATTATGCTAGATTCATTATTAGGAGCAGGTGGTTTAGGAGTAGTTAGAACAAACTTATGTTTTTCACTTTGCAGCAACAACCCAATTTTCCTTTTCCATGTGACATAATTATCTCCAGTTAAAGTGTTATCTTTCAGGATGTTCATAAGTGATGGGGTCATGATTTCTGAATAAAACAAAACATATATAAGTAAATAATCATGATAAAGCACTTTTAAATATTTATCTTGAATTAAATAAATAACTCAATCATAAAATTCAACGGTGATCTAACACCCATAAATGTTACGCCTCCTTTGGGAGTTCGCACCATTTACTAGTTAGACTAGGTCCCACCTAATTGTTAATATAACAACCAGCGTTTTCAATTTTAGCCTTGCGATTTTACTGACAAGAACTCTTGGGAGGATATCAATAAAATTACATTGAGTGTGTTACCAAGATATCGACCCTCAATTTTCTCTCACGAAAATCCCTCCTTGGGGAGTAGATCTCGTTTGAGTCCATTGTCTAGTCTATCCTTGTAAGGAAGTATGTTGCTAAATTCCATTCATGGACGCCCCTTGGGGGGATTACCAATAAATAATAAAGCTCAACTAACCTTGGAGGCCATAGGTGTTACAAAAACACCTTCTCCCACTCAATTATTTAAGGCGTGTGATTAAATCCCATAGAATGATTTACCGAGTTATCTAGATGCCAATTTAGATACCTAAATCATTCAATGCATGTTCATACCAAAAGAGATATATGCGTGGCACTCCTATTCTATATGTCATGTTATCATACAATAACAAATATTGTAATATTTAAGCATAAATTAAATAGCAACAATTTTGGCCCATCCTAGAAAAACAAGTAAATTACAATTGTCAGGAATACAAGATCTTCAGGTGGCCCATCAACCATACGCTCATCCTTCGGCCCAAACCCCATGGGCGTGCACGACCCACAACCCCACAAAGGGGCTGCCATGCGCAGCCCATAGGGCCTTCAAGGCTGCCGTGCGCAGCCCACCTTGCAATGGGCTTGCCATGCGCAGCCCAATCAACTCCTAGGGTGCGCACGGTGCTCGTTCATGGTTCCGGTTGCTTCGTTTTTCATCGTGTCTTCGAATCTTCAAGACCTAAATATATTACGGCAGTATTTAAACAAATAAAATACTGCAGTATTTTTATTTTTTTTTTATTCACTGCAGTATTTTTACAAACAAAAAACTGCACATACTAATTAAAAAAAAAACTGCAGCAGTAAACCTAAAAAAAATTACTGCACCTTTTAAAAAAATAAAACAAAACCTATCAACTACCAAGAAGGAATTATGGCGATAATAGACCACCCTTCTTGTTACAACTCCGAAACAAAAATTACATTGAAAATCTAGGGCCAAAATCGAGCAATAACAAACCACATAAAACATATATAAATCCATACATCACATGTAATTATATATTTGAATACCTAGAGTGCCATCTCTTTCTAAACATGCATAATCACAATAAAAAGAAATAGATCCACGTATATATACGTTAATTAATTAAAAGGGTTCAACCTAGGCTCTGATACCAATTGTAGGGAAAAATAATAACAAAAGTGGTAAACGCAGCGGAAGCGATACTAAAAACGATTTAGTGACTTTTAAAATTTTTCCTTTATGAACCTTAAACCCTTTTAATCAATAAACATGCATATACATTAACAAAAGTAAATTACCTTTTGTCGCGTGATCCGATTGACTTACGTCGATGGTAATCCGCAAGACCTTCAATCCGAGCACGAACGTGGATCACCTAGGAGCGTGGTCTCCCTTTTCTTTGAATTGCAAACCTGTGAATGGACCAAACAAAAAACTTTCTTTTCTTTGTTAGTCACAAAACAATCAAAAGAATGTCAAAAATTATTCCGGTCACTTTTGAGTTCTCAATCTAATGATCGAAACTCGCGTGAACCTAGATCGATATCGTATACACAAGCTTATTGATGATTAAGCAATTGTATACTATCAAAGAATAATTTCACACTCCTTTTTGTCTTTCTAGAATAAAAAATCTCTTAGAATTAAGAAGAAGAAGAAAGAAATAAAAACTCAAGCACTAAAACTTGTGGTGGCCGAACCCTATAAGAACCCTTATATAGGTTGGCCGAATTTTTTCTTCTTTTTCCTTTAGGGTTGCCGAATTCTATGTAGTCTAAGATTTCAAAACCTAATCCAACTCTTTTATTTTTATTCTTTTATTTTGACTAAATAAAAAGACTCCTTATTTGATTAAATAAATAAAACTAATTTATTTATTTACTTATCAAACAAGTCTTTTACTTTTAGGAAAGATTTGTTTCTTTAATTAAACAATTAATCAATAAATTAATTAATTCTTATTTAATTAAAACAAATGAAACAAAATAATATTTTTAGGTTAAAACATTAACCTAGCCGCCCCACTTATATAAGATTGGGCCTAATATTATTTTCCTATTTCATTTAATCCATTGGACTTTAAATAAAAAGCCCACATGTGAACCAGACCCATTCTTACTAAAAGAAACAAGCCCACATGTCTTTCATTAATATATTAATATAATTGAGCAGCCCATTACTTAAATAATGTGCAAATTATATTCTTAATATATTAAATGCAATTCTAGATGGACCCTTAAATTGGTCCGGTAGAATATATCAAGTGATCCATGCAAGTCCGTGTGGATTGGGGATCTTGGCGGGCCATCTAAATTTAAGCTTCAATAGACATAACCTAATCACAATCAACAAATGATTCACTTAGGTCCGATCCATTAATTTTAACTCATTCCACTAAAAAGCTAAAACTGAACTCTTAAATAAAGATAGAAAAGGAAGATGCTCCTCATTCATACCCTAGACAATCATATTGGAGATAGTGTATCCTCGTGATTAATATCAGTAATCGCCAAGAGTTCATAGACCGCCTATAACTCTCCAAGTTACCATATTTACTCATATGACCACGTTTTGAACTTGGATATTTTGACTTGTCCAGAAGCCATGTTTTCAATAGACACTATCGAAAACTCAACGTTGAGATTTAATATCCAATTACCTCAAAACATCCATATGATAATATTATACTCTCATTTTATTAAATGGAGCCACGATGTCCATATCTATAAATGAAGTCCTCTATCGATTAACAAATGAATATCACCAAACTATCGAGGATAGACTATGCGATATAATCGTACTCATTGATAACTCAAATGATATCACTTGCAACCATAAGTCCATCATTTATCTCAGGATTAAGATAGACTCTCCGATTGTCCTGATAATGAAAAGACTATTATCTACTGACGGTTCTAGATAAAGCTTTTCATTGTGATCCAGTTCAATGCACCCAGTGCACTAGATCCTTTTGCTCGAAGACACTCCGATGATTTTAGACTCATCATATCTCATTTGATCCCACTCAAATGCTAGCAAAAGAATTCTACAACTTTAACAAGATAAAGGTGCCCAACCTTTAACTTAAGTTGTGAACATTATTCAAGACTAACTAAAGAATTGTGTCTACCACATACATATCCAGATGTACGAACAATTCTTCTTTTCCCATAGTCTTTAGACCTTATGATTATTTACTTTGACAATTATAATATAAACTATAAATGCTATACGATTTGTTAAACCAGAAATCACTTTATTAATATGAAAAAGATTGTTAATTACAACATTACACTCTTGCTATTGAGCATAATCTTAACAGCGGGTTCATTAGAGTCCAAGAGAGGGACTCTAGTAATAGGTTGTGTGACCTCATTATTGTCATTGGACGTCCCAACATTGGGAGTCACCACAACCCTCTCCAAAGGAGAGTCATCATCTAAAATTTCCTCCTCCTTATGGTCATTAGACTTGAGCCTTGTATCATCAATGACAACATTCGATGATTCCATGACGGTTCGAGTCTTCAAGTTGAAAACTCTATAGGCTCTACTATTCAAGGCATAGCCAATAAAGATACCTTCATCACTCTTAGCATCAAACTTGCCAAGTTGATCACAGTCATTTAAAATGTAGCATTTGCTCCCAAATGTGTGGAAGTAGCTAACATTTAGCTTCCTACCCTTCCATAACTCATAGGAGGTGTTTCTAGATCCGGGCCTTAGGAACACTCTATTCCCTATATAGCAAGCCGTATTGACGGCTTCGGCCCATAGGTTCCTAGGGACATTGTTGCTAAGCAACATCACTCGGGCCATCTCTTGGAGGACCCTATTCTTCCTCTCAACAACTCCATTTTGTTGAGGTGTCCTAGGAGCCGAAAACTCATGGGAGATGCCTAAGCTATCACAATAGCTTTCAAAAGAGGCATTCTCAAACTCCCTCCCATGGTCACTTCTAATCCGTTTAATGCTCTTAATATTAGAATTCATTTCATTTTGTAATTTAGTACAAAGCATTTTAAACTTATCAAAAGTTTCGGATTTTTCTCTAAGAAAATATGTCCATGTAAATCTAGAGGAATCATCAACACAAACAAAAATGTATCTCTTTCCACCTAAACTCTCGGTTTGCATAGGACCCATGAGATCCATGTGGAGAAGCTCTAGGGGCTCCTTGGTGGAGAGATACTTGCCCTTTTTGTGCATGCTTTTGGTTTGTTTTCCTTGTTGGCAAGGTCCACAAATACCATTGGCTTTCTTCCCAAGCTTAGGGAGGCCACGCACACAATTGAACTTTCCAAGGGTTCTTAAATCCTTAAAGTTCATGTGGCCAAGTCTTTCATGCCACAACTCTATTTGCTCAACCATGGACACATTGTTTGAGACTATTCTAGCTTCAAGACAATAACAATTGTCACTAGATCTCATACCTTTCAACAAGGTTTGTCCATCGGGCTTTAGGATTGAGCAATCATCTTTGCTAAACAAGACGGAATATCCTTCATCACTTAGATGTGAAATGCTTATTAAATTGGCTTTCGAGCCATCAACAAATAAAGCATCGAATAAGGAGGGCAATCCGGGAACGGAAATGGTTCCTTTCCCTACCACTTTCTTTTTGGATCCATCACCAAAAGTGACATATCCTCCTTCCTCCATAACAAGAGTCTCGAAGAAACTCTTGTTTCCCGTCATGTGCCTAAAGCACCCACTATCTAAATACCAAAAATTAGAAGAATTTGCCTTCAAGGCTATTTGAGCAACATGGCACACATTTTCATTCTTTCTAATCCACCTAGAAACAATCTTAGCTTTCTTAGTGGTCTTTGGTACATGGGTTCTAGATGTTCTAGGATCATGCATAATAATATTATCATTCCTAGGAACATGCATCATGGCTCTTTTCTTTTTCTTCTCTATCATGCTTCTAGTTTTGCACATTTTAATATATCGAAAGCAATGTGGTCTAATATGACCATCAAATCCACAAAAATGACATATAGGAGTAAAATAAGGAATCATACCTTGTCCTTGTCTTTGTGGATGAAAGGGTTCAATCCGTCTTCGTTGTTGAACCGGTCTAGATTGCTTCCTAGCTTGAGGTTGCATGATAGGTCTCTTTCCTTTGTGAGCCATTTGTGGAGGAATGTTGGCTTGAGGGACACTAGGGGGTTGAGCTTGAGGTTGCCTTCTTGGCCCCATCTTCACTTGTGCATTAGAACATTGTCCTACTTCTAACTTCTTCCTAGGAATTTGCACAAATGAAGTTTCTTCGTTCCTCAAACTCTTGACAAACACGGTCTTGTTAGAGGTTGAGATCTTCTTGCCATCTTCATACCCAAGACCCCTCTTGTCACATGGACTCTTTCCAACACCAAGCATATGGTCAAGCTTCTTGGTGCTAGAATTCATCCTAGTCATAGATTCTCTAACTTCTTCAAGCTCTCTCTTTGGACTATCTTCATTCCTCCTAGATAAGACTAACTCCTCTCTTAGCTTATCTTCCATCTTCTTGAATTTTTCCACTTGTTCACCTAAGTTGTCATTTTGAGATAAGAGATCAAGATTTTCTTCTCTCAACATCTTGATCTTTCTTGTGCTCTTGATTGCTAAATCATTAAACTCAGCATGGTATTTAGCAAGCACCTTTTTCTCCACAAAACCATTTATGGAGTTAGAAGAGGAATCACTTTCTTCTCCACTTGAGTCATTTTCCTCTTGACTCATTTCCTCTCTCTCACTAGCACTTTTGCTTTTATGGGAGGAGGCAAAAGCTAGGAGATTAGCCATGAGCTCTTCATCATCCAAAGACTCATCTCTCTCATAGGAGTCACCACTACTTCCACTCCAAGTTGCGGCCATCACTTTTCCCTTTTTCTTCTCATTGTGATTTGCACATTCGGGGGCAAAGTGACCTATCCCACCACACTCGAAGCATCGGACCCCTTTCCTTTTGGTCTTCTCTTTCCTAGGCTCAAACTTGTTGTAAGAACCGTTTTTCTTGAAGTTTTGACCTTTGGAACCAAAGTCTTTTTTCCCGAACTTCATGACCCTCTTGAATCTCTTCACAAATAGTGCAAGGTCTTCGTCCGAGTCATTCTTCTTCACCTCATTTTCATCCTTGGAGGTTTTCAAAGCAATTCCTTTTTGCTTTTTAGGAGGTGTGGAGATAGGACCCTTTCTAGAGTCATAAGCTAGAAGTCTCCCAATCACCTCACTCGGCTTCATGTCCTTATAACCACTATTTTCTTCTAAAGCCGTCACCTTCGATTCGAACCTATCGGGTAGAGATCTCATAATCTTTTGCTTGATTCTCCTATCCGAATATGGATCACCAAGTTGATGACTTTGGTTGACTATGTCCATCAACTTGATCTCGAAGTCGTTGAAGCACTCATTCTCCTCCATCTTAAGCATCTCGAATTGAGTTTGGAGGACTTGAAGCTTAGAGTCCTTCACCACTTCGGTTCCCTCATGTGCAATCTCTAGGATGTCCCATGCCTCCTTAGCTATCCTAGTATTTTGAATCAATTTGTATTGATTTTCGTCCATATCACATAAGATGGCATGCATCGCCTTCCTATTCCACTTTGAAGCCTCAAACTCTTGCGCGTTCCATTGCGCCTTAGGCTTTAATACTTCTTCTCCTCAACCACCGGGAGTCATCTTGGGTAGATCATATCCGTCTTCCACCGCCATCCATGCACGATTGTGAATTTGGCATATGTAGGATTCCATCTTCCCTTTCCATTGGGAATAGTTCAAACCGGTAAGAAGTGGAGGCCTTGTGCTAGAAGCACTTTCGTTGCCACCACCATTTCCACCGTTTCCACTCATAGTGTTTATGAATGAATGAAATGAATGCAAATGTATGAATGATCAAAAATCACACAAATGCAAGACACACCAAAATAAGCAAGGATCACCTATGTATGTCTAGGAACCCGCTCTGATACCAATTGAAACAAATTATAGCACGGTGTGTATAAAACTATCTAGAGGGGGGGTGAATAGATTTTAAGCTTATTACCCAATTTTTCGTATTGAGTCAAAATTACGAATTTACCCCTAACTAGATAAAGCAACAAATCAAGTATAAAATGCGGAAATTAAATAAGACTTGATTTTTACGTGGAAACCCTCACGGGAAAAACCACGGGCTAGTAAGTAAGCCACACTCGAACCTCGAATCCACTAAATGTGTAAAATGATTACAACCTAATCCCAGAAGTAATCACACACCTACCTAATCCCGGTATGAGTGAACCTAGTCCAATTTGCTTGCGATCTAAGCAACCTAATCCCGAATGCTACACACAAGACTTACTTTCTCTATGAAGAGAATAACACCCTAAGTGAATATATGAATATCCAAATGCAACATAGAGCAAGGGAAACCCTATATGCTTATCTAAGATGATTAATATGCAATTAGAACAATCCTAGATATCACAAACTAAATGACATGTCAAATAGTTTAGCTAATCAAGATTAAGCACAAAACCTAATTTGCTAGCACAATACAACTTCTCAAACATACATCATACTAATCTCAAACTTATATTCAAAGTATATAAAATAACATACAAGTAATTAATTGAGATTGCTTGTTAAGAGAAACACAAAATATGTAAGATATTAGTGAAAAGCTTACCAAGCAAAGTATGATGAAGAATCCATGCAAGATGACATCTAGATGATCAAAGATGATGCTAGATGATGATTGATGATCATGAAAAAGTGTTTGAGTAATTAAAAATGAGTTCTTGGTATTTTTCTTCTCTTTGAAAAATATCCTAAGTATGAAATCTAAATATGAACTCTTGTGATTGACCTAAAGTCAAAGTGGCATATAAATAGGGTGTCAAGATGAAGTGTGGTCGTTTAGATAAGTGACACCACAAATTTGCCTTGGTTGCTGTACGTAGGGCGCTTTTGTACAACGCCTGTACAGTGCCCCTGCTCTGTTCTCACGGAAAAACAGAGGGCGCTCTACGTAGAGCGCCCTGTACAGCGCTTTGTACAGCGCCTGTACGGCGCTCGTACAGCGACCAAATTAAATCGATCAGGTCTGTACAGCGCTCGAAGGGGGCTGTTCGTATAGCGCTTTTGGGAGCGCCCAATGCAAAAATGCAATCCTAAGACTAAGCATGACAAGGCAATTGGATATGCAATATGCAATCAAACTAACATGCAAGAAGAGATGTTAATGAACATTAAAGCACACAAATAAGACACACAACATATAAGGATTAAACATATGCATGAGTTGTGAGTGTGTGCAACTATCTCTTCAAGACAAGTAAGCACATAGAGATTTACCTTCGGTGCTTATCAAGAATGTGGTCTTCAAAGGGCTTTAGCAATAACACCTACACTTAAGCTACCCTTACAAGAATCCCCAACATGTGGTTTGTCCACGAAATGAGCCAATCAACAAATGGGAACCTTACAAAGTCCTCTATTGATTAACAAATGAATATCACCAAACTATCGAGGATAGACTATGCTATATAATCGTACTCATTGATAACTCAAATGATATCACTTGCAACCATAAGTCTATCATTTATCTCAGGATTAAGATAGACTCTCCGATTGTCCTGATAATGAAAAGACTATTATCTATTGACGATTCTAGATAAAGCTTTTCATTTTGATCCAGTTCAATGCACCCAGTGCACTAGATTCTTTTACTCGAAGACACTCCGATGATTTTAGACTCATCATATCTCATTTGATCCCACTCAAATGCTAGTAAAAGAATTCTACAACTTTATCAAGATAAAGGTGCCTAACCTTTAACTTAAGTTGTGAACATTATTCAAGACTAACTAAAGAATTGTGTCTACCTCATACATATCTAGATGTACGAACAATTCTTCTTTTCTCGTAGTCTTTAGACCTTATGATTATTTACTTTGACAATTATAATATCAAACTATAAATGCTATAAGATTTGTTAAACCAGAAATCACTTTATTAATATGAAAAAGATTGTCAATTACAACATTACACTCTTGCTATTGAGCATAATCCTAACAATCTCCCACTTGCGCTATAGCAAATGTGTCTTATCTCTCATGCCCATGTTCTCTAGATGCCCATCGAAACTCTTCTAAGGTAGAGCCTTTGTGAAGGGATCCGCTAGATTTTCTGTTGACGCGATTTTCGTAATCGTCACGTCACCTCTTTGAACAATCTCCCTTAAAGATGATACTTTCTTTCAATGTGTTTTCCTTTCTTGTGACTTCTTGGTTCTTTCGAATTAGCCACTGCTCCACTGTTGTCACAGTAGATAGTGATTTGCTTATTCACACTAGGAAACACTTCCAAGTCAATCAAGAATTGGCGGAGCCAAACAGCCTCTTTGGCAGCCTCGCATGCAGCAACATACTCAGCTTCCATGGTGGAATCAGCAATACAAGATTGCTTGATACTCTTCCATATGACTGCTCCTCCTCCAATAGTAAACACAACCCCTGATGTGGATTTTCTGGAGTCAGAATCTGATTGGAAATCAGAATCTGTATACCCAACGGGAATTAAATCCCCTCCAGAGTATACAAGCATATTATCTCTCGTTCTCTTGAGATACTTGAAAATATGCTTGACTGCCGTCCAGTGATCAGGACCAGGTTTCGATTTAAACCTGCTAACTATGCCAACAGCAAAACAAATATCTGGTCTAGTACAGAACATTGCATACATGAGACTTCCAACTGCCGAGGCATATGGAACTCTACTCATGAATTGCTCTTCATGCTCATTCTTAGGAACTTGTTCCTTAGAAAGTTTGATTCCATGTCTGAAAGGTAACATACCTTTCTTGGAATCCTGCATGGAAAACCTAGACAAGATCTTGTCTATGTATGAAGCTTGGGATAATGCAATCGTTCTATTCTTTCTATCCCTTATTACTTGGATACCTAGAATAAAACTTGCTTCTCCTAAGTCCTTCATATCAAATTGTTTTGCTAACCATTCTTTTACTGATGTCAATACACCTACATCGTTTCCAATGAGTAGTATATCATCAACATAAAGAATCAGGAAAACCAACTTGTCGCCTTTAATCCTTTTGTATACACAAGGTTCGTCAAAATTCTGAATAAATCCAAAACCTTTGACAGCTTGATCGAACCTTATGTTCCAGGATCTGGATGCTTGCTTTAATCCATATATGGATTTCTGCAACTTGCATACTGAAACAAATTATAGCACGGTGTGTATAAAACTATCTAGAGGGGGGGGGGGGGGGGGGGTGAATAGATTTTACGCTTTTTACCTAATTTTTCGTGTTAGTCAAAATTACGAAATTACCCCTAAATAGATAAAGCAATAAATCAAGTAAAATATGCGGAAAATAAATAACACTTGATTTTTACGTGGAAACCCTCACGGGAAAAACCACGGGCTAGTAAGTAAGCCACACTCGAACCTCGAATCCACTAAATGTGTAAACGATTACAACCTAATCCCGGAAGTAATCACACACCTACCTAATCCCGGTATGAGTGAACCTAGTCCAATTTGCTTGCGATCTAAGCAACCTAATCCCGGAAGCTACACATAAGACTTACTTTCTCTATGAAGAGAATACAACCCTAAGTGAATATATGTGAATATCCAAAATGCAACATAGAGCAAGGGAAACCCTATATGCTTATCTAAGATGATTAATATGCAATTAGAACAATCCTAGATATTAAAAACTAAATGACATGTTCAATCATATAGTTTAGCTAATCAAGATTAAGCACAAAACTTAATTAGCTATCACAATACAACACTCAATCATGTCAACACAACAATCTCTATTTTGAATATTAGATTTTAATCTAAGAACAAGCAAATAATAAAAGAGATGCCTTGATAAATAAAACACTAATTATAAATGATAATAGTGAAGAACATACCAAGGGAAGTGTGTTGACCAAGACCCATGCAAGTAAACATCCTAACTATGCTAGAAAATGCTTAGATGATATTTTGATGCATATGAAAATGGGTTTTAAGAGTTAAAGACAAGTTCTTGGGGATTTTTCTCTTGAAGATATTTTTGCTCTCTCAAAGTGTGTATCTTTTCCTTGTTGAAAAAAAATGAAGAAGAAAGTATATATATATACAAAAGTGAATCATGTCAAGAAACAAAACATAAAACAAACGCCATCGTTTTTTAAAAGAAAATATATAAAAAATGCAAAAGACAAAAAAGACAAAAATAAGGAATATACAAATATATATATATATATTAACAAAAGTTAGATGCAGCACGTATATCTAGATATTATTATATATAAATATATATATATATATTAACAAACAAAAAAGAAGGTGCAGCACGTGATCTTATATATAAACTTAATCAGACGAGATATTATATATATATATATATTTTAACATACAAACAAACAATATATAAAGCAAATAAAATAAAGAAGAAAAATGAAAGCAAACAGAGCCGTGTGACCCCGTGCAAGCAACGCGGGCAGAGAGTGCTATTTGGCGTGGGGAGCCCGTGGCTCACGCCACTCTCTTGCTTGCCTTGCTAGGTGTGGCTATCATGCCACACTAAGCTGACTTCGGACCCGAGTGTTCTTCAGTCCAGTTGACCTCGAATCTTGGAATCCAATTCCGTCTTCGGAATATTGACCCGGATTTAATCATAAATATAGAAAATTATATAACTTTCCAATTTAAGCTCGGAATTGAAATCCGGTTTCCGATAAAAACACGGAATGTCCCAAATGTCTCGGAAATCATCCGAAACATATAGAAAAGTTTCCGAATCGCTCGGAACTCATCTATGGACAAATCCACACATAAAAAAAATATAATAAAGAAGTGCAAGTGTGGAATGTGACATGTGAAGAGAATACACACATATGCAATGTATGTTAAGTGTGTGTGTGCAACTAATCTCTTCAAAGAAAATTAAGCACTAAACATATACCTTTGGAGTGCTTAACACTTGCAAGGGCCTTGAGCTTGAACATATTCCTAAGCTACCCTTACATGATCCCTACATATGGTTTGATCACGAAATAAGCCAATTAAAAACTACAGGAATCCTTACAATCTCCCCCTTTGGCTATTTCGTGACAAAACTACCACTCACATTGAATCCTCACATAAAAATAGAAACAACGGGATAACATAGATCTTCTACAATACAAAGAGATAATAAACAAAATAAAATCTTCAATGCTCCAATCTCTTGTAGAACAACCAACCCTACAAAACAAAGTTTCTATATTTTTCCAAAAAGTACATGTGAGATTAATCAAGTGACATCAAAACAAGCATTTGCATTTTTAGAATTTAGGCACAACATTACAAAATATATGCAATGTATGATAAATGCAATGCTCCCCCTCAAAGGGTTACTCCCCCTCAATGTGTTATCTCCCCAATGTGCATAATTGCAACACCAATTTGCATCCCCCTTACCATATCCTACTCCCCCTTTTTGTCATGATATAGGCAAAGGAGTAGTCCCCAACCGGGTCACTCATAGCAACGAGAGATAGAAGCATGCAAGATTTGCATATACATATAAGTCACTTTATGCACTTCAATTAATTTGAGAGAAACAAGGAGATTTATTTGATGAAAATGTGTGAATCCAACATGCTTTGCATACAAGACATATAGCATTCAAGTCCAAAATACAATGGTATTTGGCAAAGCAAATGACAAAGGTTTCTAATTAGAATTCAAACCAATTTCACCAATGTCATGGGAAAAGCAAGGATATAGAGATTATTGATTTTAATTTAAGAGTAACTATATCCAACTTTATAAGCGAAACATGGCATGAGCAACTTTGCACCCTATTTGATTTTTCTGGATAAGATATCCGTATGATAGTAGCCATGTTCAACCAATAAAGAAAGAGAGACATTTGGAATGTAAATTCCTTTGAACGGATATAAGATCCTTTATTCATTTTGAGTCTCATAAGCTTTCACACAAGTTTTGCATTTTTAAGAATATGCAATCATCAATTCATGCTTTTCATGTGAGCATGTTATATGAATTTCATGCTTTTTCATTTAGCATTAGCATGTTATTTAAGAATCATCATGTCATGGAGATAACTATAGGTCATTCACATCATACTTCCTATGTAAATCTCCTAGTCCAAAAATGCATGTTTGAACCTAAATATGACATGGATTGTAAACAAGCAAGGTTCACACTTATAGAATTTGAAAACATATATATATATGTACAACCAATCTTACTCAAGCAATCAAAAGAAGAGGCATAAGTTATTTCAAATTTTTTGCAAGTTACAAGAATGCAAAATAGCTCTCTTTGCTTGAGTTTCCCCATATGGGGTCAATCATTGAACACATCACTCCACAAGACATATCCCAATAGATCTACTAAGAGTTTTAAATCGAGTAGCATCTAAGGGTTTAGTAAATAGGTCCGCAAGTTGATCATTAGTACCTACATGTTCAAGTACTATGCATTTATTTTCAACAAGCTCTCTAATGAAGTGATGGCGGATGTCAATATGCTTAGTTCTAGAATGTTGCACTGGATTCTTGGAAATATTAATTGCACTCAGATTATCACAAAAGAGAGTGAGAGTACCTTGGTTGAATCCGTAGTCTACTAGCATTTGCTTCATCCATATAAGTTGAGTGCATCCACTCCCCGCGGCTATGTATTCAGCTTCTGCCGTGGACAAGGAAATCGAGTTTTGCTTCTTGCAAAACCAAGACACCAAGTTGTTGCCTAGAAAGAAGCAAAAGTCTCCTCAAAGTCGATACCCTCAATTTGAGAGTACCCTTGTGCTACAAGTCTAGCCTTGTTCCGCACTATGTTGCCATCCTCATCGGATTTGTTCCTAAATATCCATTTAGTGCCTATGACATTAGTAGTCTTAGGCCTAGGAACTAGAGTCCAAACCTTATTCCTTTCGAATTGGTTTAGCTCTTCTTGCATGGCAAGAACCAAAAACTCATCATTTAAGGCTTCTTCAACCTTTTTGGCTTCAATTTGAGAGGTGTAGCAAGTGTAGCTAATAAGATTACCAAGTTGACTTCTAGTCCTAACACCCTCATTAACCTCTCCAATGATATCTTCTTTATCATGGAGTTTCCTAACCCATGGAGCGGGTTCTTTAGAGTCCAAGAGAGGAACTCTATCAATAGGTTGTGTGTCATCATTGTTGACATTAGATGTCCCAGCATTAGGAGACACCACAACCTTCTCCAAAGGAGAAACATCACTAAAAATAACCTCCTCCTCATGATTATTAGACTTGAGCCTAGTATCATCAAATACGACATTGGATGATTCCATAACACTTAGAGTTTTTAAATTGAAAACTCTATAGGCTCTACTATTCAAGGCATAGCCAATAAAAATACCCTCATCACTCTTAGCATCGAATTTGCCAAGTTGATCACGGTCATTCAAAATGTATCATTTGCTTCCAAAAGTGTGGAAGTAGCTAACATTTGGCCTCTTGCCTTTCCATAACTCATAGGAGGTGTTTCTAGTACCGGGCCTTAGGAAAACTCTATTTCCTATATAGCAAGCCGTATTAATGGCTTCGGCCCATAGGTTCCTAGGGACATTGTTGCTAAGCAACATCACACGGGCCATCTCTTGAAGGACCCTATTTTTCCTCTCAACAACTCCATTTTGTTGAGGTGTCCTAGGAGCCGAAAACTCATGGGAGATACCTAAACCATTACAAAAGGTTTCAAAGGTAGCATTCTCAAATTCCCTCCCATGGTCACTTCTAATCCGTTTTATGCTTTTAATATTAGAGTTCATCTTATTTTGTATTTTATTACAAAGCATTTTAAACTTATCAAAAGTTTCGGATTTTTCTCTAAGAAAATATGTCCACGTGAACTTAGAGAAATCATCAACACAAACAAAAATGTATCTTTTTCCGCCCAAACTTTCGGTTTGCATGGGACCCATGAGGTCCATGTGGAGAAGCTCAAGAGGCTCATTGGTGGTGAGATACTTACCCTTTTTGTGCATGCTTTTAGTTTGCTTTCCTTGTTGGCAAGGTCCACAAACACCATTGGCTTTCTTCCCAAGCTTAGGGAGGCCACGCACACACTCGAACTTTCCAAGGGTCCGTAGATCCCTAAAGTTCATGTGGCCAAGTCTTTCATGCCACAACTCAATTTGCTCATCCATGGACACATGATTAGATACAATACTAGCTTCAAGACAATAACAATTGTCGCTAGATCTCATGCCCTTCAACAAGGTTTGTCCATCGGGTTTTAGGATAGAGCAATAATCTTTAGAAAACAAGACGAAATATCCTTCATCACTAAGATGTGAAATGCTTATTAAATTGGCTTTCAAGCCATCAACAAATAAAGCATTGGATAAGGAGGGTAATCCGGGAATGGAAATGGTTCCTTTCCCTACAACATTTCTTTTGGATCCATCACCAAAAGTGACATTTCCACCTTCCTCCATAACAAGAGTCTCGAAGAAACTCTTGTTTCCCGTCATGTGCCTAGAGCACCCACTATCCAAATACCAAAAATTAGAAGAATTTACCTTCAAGGCTATTTGTGCAACATGGCAAACATTTTCATTCTTTCTAATCCACTTAGCAACAATTTTAGCTTTCTTAGTGGTCTTTGGTACATGTGCTCTACTATTCCTAGAATCATGCAAATCAATATTATCATTCCTAGGAACATGCATCTTGGCTCTATTCTTTCTCTTTTCAATCATGCTTCGTGTTCTACACATTTTTATATATCGAAAGCAATGTGGTCTAATATGACCATCAAATCCACAAAAGTGACATATAGGAGTAAAATAAGGAATCATACCTTGTCCTTGTCTTTGTGGATGAATGGGTTCAATCCATCTTCGTTGTTGAACCGGTCTAGGTTGCTTCCTAGCTTGAGGTTGCATGATTGGTCTCTTTCCTTTGTGAGCCAAGTGTGGAGGAGTGTTGGCTTGATGGACCCTAGGGGGTTGAGCTTGAGGTTGCCTTCTTGGCCCCATCTTCACTTGTGCATTAGAGCATTGTCCTTGATAAGTCTATTTTTATGCTATGTGTATCCCCTAATTTCTTATGTTTTGATCTCGTTTTCCTTAAGGTTTACCTTGTTTTAATGTTTAAATAATGTGTTTGCAGGTCATTTTGTTCTAGGAGGAGTCTACACGCGATAACGGAGATTTTCCGGGCAAGTACGAGACTATCGGGTTAAAAGAGCATTTTTTCCAGTTTTCGTCAGAGTGTACTACGTTAGACAAACATCTGTACCGCGTTCGTACTACGTTTTTGAAGACATGCTGGGCTGCCAACTTTCGTGGTTGGGACGTCAGAGTGTACTACGTTAGACCAAATCGCGAACCGCGAGTTTCGGCAGTTTGTCCAAATTGATTTCGTCAGACAACCACGTTAAAGCGTACTACGAGCGTACTACGAGATGACAGCCATCGCTTGCTTTTCACCACTTTTGGGACCCACTCTTTGACCTACCTATATATATAACTTTACCAATTTCTCAAAGAGATGCTTCATAATTTTCTAGATCAAAAATCACTCCATTCACGCCATTCATTTCATCTCCATAAATTCCTCCACAATTTCATCAAATCCACCATCTCTTCACCATAATCCACCATAATTCCTTCACCTCCACCACATAAACCTCCATTTCATACCATACCCATCATCAATCATCACTTTGGAGCATCAAAGGAAGCTTGGAGACATCAAGTCATTGGAGCCTAGCTTGCAAAGAAGAAGTTCTTCATCTTAGTGAATTTCTTGCAACTTCTTCTCTTAATCTTGTGTATTTGCTATGGTTTATTTCAATTTACTATCTCAAATGACTTGGATTTGTAATATGAGCTAAACACATATATGCTAGAGTTATGAATACACCAAACCCTTAATCTTTTGTAATGATTTGCCTAATTTCTCTTAAAATGTTTGTGTTGTGATATGGATATTTGGTGTGCTTAATGCTTTTACTTGATTGATCATCTTGTAATTGATTCATTGGTTGTGTGAATGAACCGAGAGGTGACGCGCTAAACGTGCTCGTCACGATATCCACTGTATTTGACCGGAAAGTCGAGAGATCGCTAGGCCGGCATATAGGGATCATGTGTGTGTCCCACTGTGCTAGATTAGCCTGAGTATATTATGTATGTTTGGGTGCGATTTCTATTGCTCGAAAGAGATTAGGAGTTAATTAGAGGGGGCACGAACCTATAACGATTACTTGCGTAATAGGGGAGATTAGGCGGATCGAATTCGTAATTAGAAGGGTGCGGTAGATTCTAAATTCTAGCATAATTTCATCGAATTACAAATATCGTTTTCTTGTGTGATTTAATTATTTTGCTTAATACATGCTTAAAATTAGCTTTAGATTAATTTAGTGATAAGTTTGAAAATCATTCATATGTTTTGTTCAAATAGTATGCGTGCTTTCGAAAGCCAGTAATCATACAATCCCTTAATCTCTGTGGGACGTTTCCCTACTCTATCATTGCACTACATATCGACCTCGTACTATTGCGAGCGTGACGGTTTGTAGCGATCAGTCCTACTTCTAATTTCTTCCTAGGAATTTGCACAAATGAGGTTTCTTCATTCCTCAAACTCTTGACAAACACGATCTTGTTAGAGGTAGAGATCTTCTTGTCATCTTCATACCCAAGACCCCTCTTGTCACATGGACTCTTTCCAACACCAAGCATATGGTCAAGATTCTTGGTGCTAGAATCTATCCTAGCCAAGGACCCTTTAACTTCTACAAGTTCCCTCTTCAAGCCTTCTTCACTTCTCTTGGATAAGTCTAACTCCTCAATTAACTTATCCTCTCTCCTCTTCAATCTTTCCACTTGTTCACTTAAGTGGTCATTGTGAGCCGAAAGTTCAAGGTTCTCTTCTCTCAACCTCTCAATCTTTCTTGTGCTTTTAATTGCTAAATCATTGAACTCGGCATGGTATTTAGCAAGCACCTTTTGCTCCACAAATTTCTTTATGGAAACAGAAGAGGAGTCACTTTCTACTTCACTTGAGTCATTTTCCTCTTGACTCATTTCCTCTCTCTCACTACCACTTTTGCTCTTATGTGAGGAGGCAAAAGCTAGGAGGTTAGCCATGAGTTCTTCTTCACTTGAAGACTCATCTTCCTCATTGGAGTCATCACTACTCCCACTCCAAGTGGCGGCCATCACTTTGTCCTCTTGACCCAAATCCCTTCTTCTTCTTGAACCCCATAACCTTGTTGAACCGTTTCACAAATAAGGCAAGGTCTTCATCCGATTCATGCTTTGCCTCCTTTTCATCCTTAGATGCTTTCAAAGCTATTCCTTTAGACTTCTTAGGAGGAGTAGTGTTGCTAGGAGCCTTCCTAGACTCATATGCAAGGAGACGCCCAATTACCTCACTTGGCTTCATATCCATGTAGCCACTATTTTCTTCTATGGCCGTCACCTTTGATTCAAACCTATCGGGGAGAGATCTCATAATTTTTTGCTTGACTCTCCTATCCGAATACGGGTCACCGAGTTGATGGCTTTGATTTACTATGTCCATCAATTTGATTTCGAAGTCGTTGAAGCATTCATCCTCTCCCATCCTAAGTAACTCAAATTGAGTTTGGAGGACTTGAAGCTTGGACTCCTTCACCACCTCGGTTCCCTCATGTGCAACTTGAAGGATGTCCCATGCCACTTTGGCAATCTGAGTATTCTGAATAAGCTTGTACTGATTCTCATCCATGGCACACATAATGGCATGCATCGCCTTCCTATTCCACTTTGAAGCCTCAAACTCTTGCGCGTTCCATTGCGCCTTAGGCTTCAAAACATCTTGTCCTCCACCCGCGGGAGTAATCATAGGGAGATCATATCCATCTTCAACCGACATCCATGCCCGGTCATGAATTTGGCATATATAAGATTCCATCTTCCCTTTCCATTGGGAATAGTTCAATCCGGTGAGGAGAGGAGGTCTCATGCTAGAAGCCCCCTCATGATTGCCACCGTTTCCACTCATAGTGTTTATGAATGAATGAAATAAATGCAAATGTATGAATGATAAAAAATCACACAAAATGCAAAACACACCAAAATAAGCAAGGATCACCTATGTATGTCTAGGAACCCGCTCTGATACCAATTGAAACTAATTATAGCACGGTGTGTATAAAACTATCTAGAGGGGGGTGAATAGATTTTACGCTTTTTACCTAATTTTTCGTGTTAGTCAAAATCACGAAATTAACCCTAAATAGATAAAGCAATAAATCAAGTAAAATATGCGGAAAATAAATAACACTTGATTTTTACGTGGAAACCCTCACGGGAAAAACCACGGGCTAGTAAGTAAGCCACACTCGAACCTTGAATCCACTAAATGTGTAAACGATTACAACATAATCCCGGAAGTAATCACACACCTACCTAATCCCGGTATGAGTGAACCTAGTCCAATTTGCTTGCGATCTAAGCAACCTAATCCCGGAAGCTACACACAAGACTTACTTTCTCTATGAAGAGAATACAACCCTAAGTGAATATATGTGAATATCCAAAATGCAACATAGAGCAAGGGAAACCCTATATGCTTATCTAAGATGATTAATATGCAATTAGAACAATCCTAGATATTAAAAACTAAATGACATGTTCAATCAAATAGTTTAGCTAATCAAGATTAAGCACAAAACTTAATTAGCTATCACAATACAACACTCAATCATGTCAACACAACAATCTCTATTTTGAATATTAGATTTTAATCTAAGAACAAGCAAATAATAAAAGAGATGCCTTGATAAATAAAACACTAATTATAAATGATAATAGTAAAGAACATACCAAGGGAAGTGTGT
The DNA here is from genome assembly GCA_030490815.1 of Acer saccharum. Classification (NCBI taxonomy): domain Eukaryota; kingdom Viridiplantae; phylum Streptophyta; class Magnoliopsida; order Sapindales; family Sapindaceae; genus Acer; species Acer saccharum. Next base: position 4,859,013 of record CM059875.1, on the reverse strand, counting down.
TGACCAAGACCCATGCAAGTAAACATCCTAACTATGCTAGAAAATGCTTAGATGATATTTTGATGCATATGAAAATCGGTTTTGAGAGTTAAAGACAAGTTCTTGGGGATTTTTCTCTTGAAGATATTTTTGCTCTCTCAAAGTGTGTATCTTTTCCTTGTTGAAAAAAAATGAAGAAGAAAGTATATATATATACAAAAGTGAATCAGGTCAAGAAACAAAACATAAAACAAACGCCATCATTTTTTAAAAGAAAATATATATAAAATGCAAGAGACAAAAAAGACAAAAATAAGGAATATACAAATATATATATATTAACAAAAGTTAGGTGCAGCACGTATATCTAGATATTATTATATATAAATATGTATATATATATATATTCACAAACAAAAAAGAAGGTGCAGCACGTGATCTTATATATAAACTTAATCAGACGAGATATTATATATATATATATTTTAACATACAAACAAACAATATGTAAAGCAAATAAAATAAAGAAGAAAAATGAAAGCAAACAGAGCCGTGTGACCCCGTGCAAGCAACGCGGGCAGAGAGTGCTATTTGGCGTGGGGAGCCCGTGGCTCACGCCACTCTCTTGCTTGCCTTGCTAGGTGTGGCTATCATGCCACAAAGCTGACTTCGGACCCGAGTGTTCTTCAGTCCAGTTGACCTCAAATCTTGGAATCCAATTCCGTCTTCGGAATATTGACCCGGATTTAATCATAAATATAGAAAATTATATAACTTTCCAATTTAAGCTCGGAATTGAAATCCGGTTTTCGATAAAACATGGAATGTCCCAAATGTCTCGGAAATTATCTGAAACATATAGAAAAGTTTCCGAATCGCTCGGAACTCATCTATGGACAAATCCACACATAAAAAAAATATAATAAAGAAGTGCAAGTGTGGAATGTGACATGTGAAGAGAATACACACATATGCAATGTATGTTAAGTGTGTGTGTGCAACTAATCTCTTCAAAGAAAATTAAGCACTAAACATATACCTTTGGAGTGCTTAACACTTGCAAGGGCCTTGAGCTTGAACATATTCCTAAGCTACCCTTACATGATCCCCACATATGGTTTGATCACGAAATAAGCCAATTAAAAAATATGGGAATCCTTACACATACCTTTTCCATTTGGCCCTTTTCAATGAATCCCTCTGGTTGCATCATGTAGATGCTTTCGTCAAGACTTCCATTAAGGAAAGCTGTCTTGATGTCCATTTGCCAAATCTCTAGATCTAAAATGCTGCAATGGATAAGAGTATCCTAATGGATTTAAGCATGGCCACAGGAGAGAAGGTTTCCTCGTAATCGATACCTTCTTTCTGTGTATACCCTTTAGCTACCAATCTAGCTTTAAAGGTTTCCACCTTTCCATCCATACCTCTTTTCCTCTTGTATACCCACATGCACCCAATGGGTTTTATCCCTTTAGGCAAGTCTACAAGGGACCAGACTTTGTTATCGAACATAGATTCAATCTCAGATTGCATTGCCTTTTGCCAATGGCGACTATCAACATCCTCCATTGCTTCCTTATACGTGTAGGGATCATCATAGTCCGGGAGATTCTCCACAGATTCTCCCAGACCGATGTATCTTTCGAGTTGTGTTCTAACCCTCCCACTACAACGAGGAATGGTAGGTTGTTGATCTTGTGTTGGATCGGAACTTACAATTGGGTTAGGTTGTGTAACCTCTCGTGGAATTGTATCTCCTGACATCTCATTCAGGACAATTCTACTTCTAGGCACAAAATCATTCATATAGTCCTTTTCCAGAAATTTAGCATTTGTCGAAGCAAATACTTTAAGATCTGAAGGACTATAGAAATAATATCCTTTAGTTTCTTTTGGATATCCTACAAATATACATGTTTCCGAACGGGACTCCATCTTTTCTGTCTTTCCTTTTAACACATGCGCAGGACAACCAAATATCCTTAAGTGTTGTAAACTAGGCTTGCGCCCAGTCCACAACTCATGCGGTGTTTTAGGAACGGACTTAGATGGTACATCGTTTAGAATGTATATAGCAGTTTGTAAAGCATATCCCCAAAAAGAAATAAGAAGTGTTGAATAACTCAACATAGACCTAACCATATCCAAAAGAGTTCTATTTCTCCTTTCTGCTACCCCATTCTGTTGAGGTGTACCTGGTGCAGAAAACTGAGAAACTATCCCATTATCAATAAGATGTTGCTAAAACTCACCAGATAGATATTCTCCACCACGATCAGATCTCAAGATTTTTATGTGTTTCTCAAGCTGATTTTCCACTTCAGCTTTGAATGCTTTGAACATGTCAAAAGCATCCGACTTATGTCATATGAGATACACATAACCAAATCTCGAGTAATCATCTGTGAACGTGATGAAGTACTCATATCCACCTCTAGCTTGAATGCTCATAGGTCCACATACATCAGTGTGTATCAATCCTAAACATTCAGTGGCTCTTGCACCTTTGGTAGAGAACGACCTTTTGGTCATTTTACCTTCCAAACAAGATTCACAAGTTGGTAGATCATCAACCTTTAAGTCACTTAAAGGTCCGTCACATACCAATCTTTTAATCCTATTAGGGCGTGTTTGGCACACCGGATTGGACTGGGATTGGACTGGGATTGGACTATTTTAGTCCCAATCCGGTGTTTGGTGCAGTTTTGGAAGATGGGATTATTAGTCCAAGAAGCAAAATAGACCCATAACTATGGGATAAAATAATACCACCCTCAACCCCATCTTTATTAGTCCTAGGACTATTTAAAATGGGCCCCACCATATTTATTTCATCTCTGTCATTTAAACCACCAGCCCCACGTCCCCACCATTCCACCTATCCCACCATTACTCTCTCTTCTCTTCCTCTTCTCTTTCTCTTTCTCTTTCAAACATATCTCAACTGCATCTTGGCCTGAGAAGACCATATAGGCGAACCCAAAACAAGCAAGAAGAAAACCCCACAAAAAAAAAAAAAAAAAAAAAAAAAAAAAAAACGACATCTTGGCCTGAGATTAACCCACGCTGAAGACTAAAGCAAGAGAGCACCCATATGAAAAACAAACAAAACAGAGTAGGCTAGAAGCCAACAAGAAGCAACCAGAAAAACACAGAGCACCACCAAAAAAAAATAAAAAAAAATTTGGATTGATTTTGAGTGATTGATTTTGAGTTTTGGTAGAGAATGAAGAGCTGGTGATGAAGATTTAAAGAAATGATTGATTTTTGGTTGAGAATGAAGAACTGCTGATCTCCAATGGAGATTTTTTTGGTTTTTTTTTTCTTTGTTGTGTGTAAGGGAACTCTCAATTTACCCGTATTTTTTTAAAATTTAAAGTTGATGTCTTGATGATAAAGATCTGGGTTTTGAACCCAGATCTACCCCAATTATTTTTTTCCTTAATTATTTTCTATTTTTTACAAATTAAAATGTTATCAAAACAATTTTTCTTGATTATTTCCCAAATTTAAATTCTATTTTCTTGATAATTTATTATTCAATTTTAAAATAATATCAAATTAAAAATATTATTATATTTAGTCTGATCCCACGTTTCACCAAACAAAACATAGTATTAATTCAGTCCAGTCCCATGTTTTCCCAAACATAGTATAGTATTCATTTAGTCCAATCCAGTCCAGTCCAGTCCAGTCCCATCTAGTCCCAGTCCCATCTTAATCCAATCCAATCCCATAAAATAGTCCAATCCAATCCTGTGCACCAAACGGTGCCTTAAGGTTAATATGACCTAGGCGTAAATGCCAAAGGTAGGTTTCATCTATTGATAATTTTACTCTTTTATGATTAGGTTCCGTTAATTCCGTGTCTAACGAGTGAGAGATATTTCTATGCAAAAAGTATAGACCGTTTTCCAATGTACCTTGGCAAATAATTTTGTCATTCTTACTAATAATAAAAACTTTATTAAAAGAAACCGAATATCCATATTTATTCAAACAAGAAACTGAAATTAAATTCCTCTTGAAATGAGGTACATAATAAACGTCTATCAAATCTAAATGCCTTCTAGAATCCAAATAAACTCTAATATCTCCCACTGCACTTGCAGACACTAACGTTCCGTTACCCAAGCGCAAATTGATTTCATTCTTACTCAGCCTTCTCCTTTCTTGGAACCCCTGCAAGGAATAACAAACATGATTAGTGGCTCCAGAGTCTATGATCCAAGAATCTGTAGAATCTGCCAAAAAAACATGTTTCAAGATAATTCACATTACCTTCTTCCTTCTTATTCTGGGACTTTGGGCAATTTCTTTTCCAATGTCCCTTTTCACCACAAAGGAAACATTTCCCTTTGATCTTGGTTACTTTCTTGGTCTCCTTCTTGGCAGGCCCAAGTTGCTTTTTCTTTTGTTGTTTCTTGACCTTTTGACGGGCCTTAACAGTAGCAACTTTACCAACCATATGAATCTCTTGACCCTTGCCTTTCACAAGGATCTTTTCAGCACTTTGAACATCTTACATCAGACCTTGTAAGGTGTATTCCTTTTTGTTCAAAGTGTAGTCCAATTTGAACTGATCAAAGGAATCTGACAATGAATTGACAACCATATCAATTTTTGTCTCACCATCTATCTCAGCGCCATACAGTTCAGCAATGTTGAGATGTGCTATGACTTTCATCATGTGATCCTTCACAGCCTGTCCAGGTTTCATACTAAGATTCATAAAAGCAGTCACTGCCTCTCTCTTAATCGTCCTGGACTTCATAGCAAACATCTCCTCTAGAGACATCATTATATCAGCAGCGGACTCCATTCCTTCATGCTGCTGTAACAACACGTCGGAGATAATGGCCATAATATAACATTTGGCCATATCATCTGAAGTCTTCCACTGCTTATACTCATCTATATACATTATGCTAGATTCATTATTAGGAGCAGGTGGTTTAGGAGTAGTTAGAACAAACTTATGTTTTTCACTTTGCAGCAACAACCCAATTTTCCTTTTCCATGTGACATAATTATCTTCAGTTAAAGCGTTATCTTTCAAGATGTTCATAAGTGATGGGGTCATGATTTTTGAATAAAACAAAAATATATATAAGTAAATAATCATGATAAAACACTTTTAAATATTTATCTTGAATTAAATAAATAACTCAATCATAAAAATTCAACGGTGATCCAACACCCATAAACGTTACGCCTCCTTTGGGAGTTTGCACCATTTACTAGTTAGACTAGGTCCCACCTAATTGTTAACATAACAACCAGCGTTTTCAATTTTAGCCTTGCAATTTTATTGACAAGAACTCTTGGGAGGATATCAATAAAATTACATTGAGTGTGTTACCAAGATATCGACCCTCAATTTTCTCTCACGAAAATCCCTCCTTGGGGAGTAGATCTCGTTTGAGTCCATTGTCTAGTCTATCCTTGTAAGGAAGTATATTGTTAAATTCCATTCATGGACGCCCCTTGGGGGGATTACCAATAAATAATAAAGCTCAACTAACCTTGGAGGCCATAGGTGTTACAAAAACACCTTCTCCCACTCAATTATTTAAGGCGTGTGATTAAATCCCATAGAATGATTTACCAAGTTATCTAGATGCCAATTTAGATACCTAAATCATTCAATGCATGTTCATACCAAAAGAGATATATGAGTGGCACTCCTATTCTATATGTCATGTTATCATACAAAACTGTTAGGATTATGCTCAATAGCAAGAGTGTAATATTGTAATTGACAATCTTTTTCATATTAATAAAGTGATTTCTGGTTTAACAAATCTTATAGCATTTATAGTTTAATATTATAATTGTCAAAGTAAATAATCATAAGGTCTAAAGACTATGAGAAAAGAAGAATTGTTCGTACATCTGGATATGTATGAGGTAGACACAATTCTTTAGTTAGTCTTGAATAATGTTCACAACTTAAGTTAAAGGTTGGGCACCTTTATCTTGTTAAAGTTGTAGAAATATTTTGCTAGCATTTGAGTGGGATCAAATGAGATATGATGAGTCTAAAATCATCGGAGTGTCTTCGAGCAAAAGAATCTACTGCACTGGGTGCATTGAACTGGATCACAATGAAAAGCTTTATCTAGAACCGTCAATAGATAATAGTCTTTTCATTATCAGGACAATCGGAGAGTCTATCTTAATCCTGAGATAAATGATGGACTTATGGTTGCAAGTGATATCATTTGAGTTATCAATGAGTAGGATTATATAGCATAGTCTATCCTCGATAGTTTGGTGATATTCATTTGTTAATCGATAGAGGACTTCATTTATAGATATGGACATCGTGGCTCCATTTATTAAATGAGAGTATAATATCATCGTATGGATGTTTTGAGGTAATTGGATATTAAATCTCAACGTTGAGTTTTCAATAGTGTCTATTGAAAACATGGCTTCTGGACAAGTCAAAATATCCAAGTTCAAAATGTGGTCATATGAGTAAATATGGTAACTTGGAGAGTTATAGGCGGTCTATGAACTCTTGGCGATTATTGATATTAATCACGAGGATACACTATCTCCAACATGATTGGTTAGGGTATGAATGAGGAACATCTTCTTATTCTATCATTATTTAAGAGTTCAATTTTAGCTCTTTAGTGGAATGAGTTCAAATTAATGGATCGGACCTAAGTGAATCATTTGTTGATTGTGATTAGGTTATGTCTATTGAAGCTTAAATTTAGATAGCCCGTCAAGATCCCCAATCCACACGGACTTGCATGGATCACTTGATATATTCTACCGGACCAATTTATGGGTCCATTTAGAATTGCATTTAATATATTAAGAATATAATTTGCACATTATTTATTTAATGGGCTGCTCAATTATATTAATATATCAATGAAAGACATGTGGGCTTGTTTCTTTTAGTAAGAATGGTTCTGGTTCACATGTGGGCTTTTTATTTAAAATCCAATGGATTAAATGAAATAAGAAAATAATATATGGCCCATTTGTATGAGTGGGGTGGCAAGGTGTAAATATTAACCTAGTATATTATTTTGTTTCATTGTTTTAATTAAATAAGAATTAATTAATTTATTAATTAATTGTTTAATTAAGAAACAAATCTTTTTCTGATAAGGAAATATATTTCCTAAAGCTATACTATTGGTAGTAGTATACTAAAAGCAAAAGACTTGTTTGATAAGAAAATAAATAAATAATTTTATTTATTTAATCAAATAAGAAGTCTTTTTATTTAGTCAAATAAAAGAATAAAATATCTATGAGTTGGATTAGGGTTTGAAGTCTAAACTTTGATGGAAATTAGGGTGCAACACAAGCCCTTTTAGGTGTGTGATTTGCGGCAACCCTAGTGTAAATGAGAGTAGGATTTTCGGCAACCCTAAAAGTTAAGATGAAGAAAATTCGGCCACCTATTTTTTTACACTTATAGAATTCGGCCACACTAAGTTGTTCTTGATACAATTTTCTTCTTCTTCTCAATTCATAGAAAGTATTATTTTTATTTCTACTAAAACATAAAAGAGTGAATAGATTATTCTTTGATGGTATACTAATTGCTTGTTCATCAATAAGCTTGTGTGTACAACATCGATTTATGTTCACGCGAGTTTCGATCATTAAATTGAGAACTCAAAAGTGACCGGAATAATCTTAGTCTTCTTTTGATTGTTTTGTGACTAACAAAAGAAAAAGAAAAGTTTGTTTGTCCATTCTCAGGTTTGCAATTCAAAGAAAAGGGAGACCACGCTCCTAGGTGATTCACGTTCGTGCTAGGATTGAAGATCTTGCGGATTACCATCGACGTAAGTCAATCGGATCATGCGACAAAAGGTATTCTTCTTTTGTTGATTATATGTATGTTTAATTGATTAAAGGGTTAAGGTTCATAAAAATGAAAAAATTTTAAAACTACTAAATCTATTTTTAGTCTCGCTTCCGCTGCGTGCACTATGGTATTTTTCCCTACAATTGGTATCAGAGCCTTGGTTGAACCCTTTAATTAATTAACGTATATATACGTGGATCTATTTCTTTTTATTGTGATTATGCATGTTTAGAAAGAGATGGCACTCTAGGTATTCGCATATATAATTACATGTGATGTATGGATTTATATATGTTTTATGTGGATTGTTGTTGCTCGATTTTGGTCCTAGATTTTCAATGTAATTTTTGTTTCGGAATTGTAACAAGAAGGGTGGTCTATTATCGCCATAATTCCTTCTTGGTAGTTGCTAGGTTTTATTTTATTTTATTTTTTAAATAAGTGCAGTGTTTTTTTATTACTACTGCAGTTTTTTTATTTAATTTTTATGTGCAGTTTTTATTTTGTAAAAGTACTGCAGTGAATAAAAAAAAAAAATTAATACTGCAGTATTTTATTATTTTATACTGCTGTAATGTATTCGGGTATTGAAGATTCGAAGACACGAAGAAATACGAAGCAACCGGAACCGAGAACGAGCACCGTGCGCACCCTAGGAGTGGATTGGGCTGCGCATGGCAAACCCAAATCTTGGTGGGCTGCGCACGGCAGCCTTGTGTGGCCTTATGGGCTGCGCATGGTAGCCCCTTTGTGGGGTTGTGGGCTGTGCACGCCCATGGGAGGAGGCCGAGTGATGAGCATATGGTTGATGGCCACCTGAAGATCTTGTATTCCTGACAATTATAATTTACTTGCTTTTCTATGATGGACCAAAATTGTTGCTATTTATTTTTTGCATAAATATTACGATATTTGTTATTGTATGATAACATGACATATAGAATAGGAGTGCCACTCATATATCTCTTTTGGTATGAACATGCATTGAATGATTTAGGTAGCTAAATTGGCATCTAGATAACTTGGTAAATCATTCTTTGGGATTTAATCACACGCCTTAAATAATTGAGTGGGAGAAGGTGTTTTTGTAACACCTATGGCCTCCAAGGTTAGTTGAGCTTTATTATTTATTGGTAATCCCCCCAAGGGGCATCCATGAATGGAATTTAGCAATATACTTCCTTACAAGGATAGACTAGACAATGGACTCAAACGAGATCTACTCCCCAAGGAGGGATTTTCGTGAGAGAAAATTGAGGGTCGATATCTTGGTAACACACTCAATGTAATTTTATTGATATCCTCCCAAGAGTTCTTATCAATAAAATTGCAAGGCTAAAATTGAAAACGCTGGTTGTTATGTTAACAATTAGGTGGGACCTAGTCTAACTAGTAAATGGTGCGAACTCCCAAAGGAGGCGTAACATTTATGGGTGTTGGATCACCGTTGAATTTTATGATTGAGTTATTTATTTAATTCAAGATAAATATTTAAAAGTGCTTTATCATGATTATTTACTTATATATGTTTTGTTTTATTCAGAAATCATGACCCCATCACTTATGAACATCCTGAAAGATAACACTTTAACTGGAGATAATTATGTCACATGGAAAAGGAAAATTGGGTTGTTGCTACAAAGTGAAAAACATAAGTTTGTTCTAACTACTCCTAAACCACCTGCTCCTAATAATGAATCTAGCATAATGTATAGAGATGAGTATGAGCAGTGGAAGACTTCAGATGATATGGCCAAATGTTATATTATGGCCACTATCTCCGACATGTTGCAACAGCAGCATGAAGGAATGGAGTCCGCTGCTGATATAATGATGTCTCTAGAGGAGATGTTTGCTATGAAGTCCAGGACGACTAAGAGAGAGGCAGTGACTGCTTTTATGAATCTTAGAATGAAACCTGGACAGGCTGTGAAAGATCGCATGATGAAAGTCATAGCACATCTCAACATTGCTGAACTACATGGCGCTGAGATAGATGGTGAGACAAAAATTGATATGGTTGTCAATTCATTGTCAGATACCTTTGATCAGTTCAAATTGGACTACACTTTGAACAAAAAGGAATACACCTTACACCTTACAAGGCCTGATGCAAGATGTTCAAAGTGCTGAAAAGATCCTTGTTAAAGGCAAGGGTCAAGAGATTCATATGGTTGGTAAAGTTGCTACTGTTAAGGCCCGTCAAAAGGTCAAGAAACAACAGAAGAAAAAGCAACTTGGGCCTATCAAGAAGGAGACCAAGAAAGTAACCAAGATCAAAGGGAAATGCTTCCTTTGTGGTGAAAAGGGACATTGGAAAAGAAATTGCCCAAAGTCCAAGAATAAGAAGGAAGAAGGTAATGTGAATTATCTTGAAACATGTTTTTTGGCAGATTCTACAGATTCTTGGATCATAAACTCTGGAGCCACTAATCATGTTTGTTATTCCTTGCAGGGGTTCCAAGAAAGGAGAAAGCTGAGTAAGAATGAAATCAATTTGCGCTTGGGCAACGGAACGTTAGTGTCTGCAAGTGCAGTGGGAGATATTAGAGTTTATTTGGATTCTAGAAGGCATTTAGATTTAATAGACGTTTATTATGTACCTCATTTCAAGAGGAATTTAATTTCAGTTTCTTGTTTGAATAAATTTGGATATTCGGTTACTTTTAATAAAGTTTTTATTATTAGTAGGAATGACAAAATTATTTGCCAAGGTACATTGGAAAACGGTCTATACTTTTTGCATAGAAATATCTCTCACTCGTTATTCACTGTAAGGATTCCCGTAGTTTTTAATTGGCTTATTTCGTGATCAAACCATATGTGGGGATCATGTAAGGGTAGCTTAGGAATGTGTTCAAGCTCAAGGCCCTTGCAAGTGTTAAGCACTCCAAAGGTATATGTTTAGTGCTAATTTTTCTATGAAGAGATTTAGTGCACACACTCACTTAGCATACTTGCATTTGTGTGCATTCTCTTCACATGTCACTTATCACACTTGCACTTCTTTGTTATATTTTTATGTGTGGATTTGTCCATAGATGAGTTCCGAGTGATTCGGAGACTTGTCTATATGTTTCGGATGATTTCCGAGACATTTGGGACATTCCGTGTTTTTATCGGAAACCGAAATTCAATTCCGAGCTTAAATTGAAAGGTTGTATAATTTTCCATATTTATAATTGAGTTCAGGTTAATTTTCCGAAGACGGAATTGAATTCCGAATTCCGAGTTCAGAACTGGACTGAAGGCTTTGTGTGTCATGATTTGCAACACAAAGAGAGAAGCTTGTGATGGCTTGTGTGTGTGGCCTCTTTTTGTTTTTGCCCCGTGGGCCACGCCACACCCACGCCTATTTTGCTTCTCTGCCCGCGTTGGTGCCACGGGCACACACACGGCCTGTTTCATTTTCTTTCTCTTTCTTTGTTTTATTTGCTGTCTCTTTCATTTGTTTGTGTGTTTATATAAATATATATAATATCACGTGTTCAGTTATAGTATATAATATATATATTTGTGTACTTTTATGTTTTGTTAAAAAATATATATATATATATATTATATCACGTGTGCTTTTGTTTTGTTTTGTTAAAATATATATATTTATGTATATTCGTGTCTTTTACTTTTGCATCACCTAATATATATATATATTTATATAACTTGTGCAGTTTGTGTTTGATATTATCTAATATATATCAATAGTCTAAAACGTACAGCTTTGATTTTCAACCTAATATATATATATATTTTCTTCTTCATTTTTCTATAGGCAACACACTTTTGAGAGAGCAAAAAATATCTTCAAGAGAGAAACTCCCAAGAACTTATCTTTAACTCTCAAAACCCATTTTCATATGCATCAAAATATCATCTAAGCATTTTCTAGCATAGTTAGGATGTTTACTAGCATGGGTCTTGGTCAACACACTTCCCTTGGTATGTTCTTCACTATTATCATTTATAATTAGTGTTTTATTTATCAAGGCATCTCTTTTATTATTTGCTTGTTCTTAGATTAAAATCTAATATTCAAAATAGAGATTGTTGTGTTGACATGATTGAGTGTTGTATTGTGATAGCTAATTAAGTTTTGTGCTTAATCTTGATTAGTTAAACTATTTGATTGAACATGTCATTTAGTTTTTAATATCTAGGATTGTTCTAATTGCATATTAATCATCTTAGATAAGCATATAGGGTTTCCCTTGCTCTATGTTGCATTTTGGATATTCACATATATTCACTTAGGGTTGTATTCTCTTCATAGAGAAAGTAAGTCTTGTGTGTAGCTTCCGGGATTAGGTTGCTTAGATCGCAAGCAAATTGGACTAGGTTCACTCATACCGGGATTAGGTAGGTGTGTGATTACTTCCGGGATTAGGTTGTAATCGTTTACACATTTAGTGGATTCGAGGTTCGAGTGTGGCTTACTTACTAGCCCGTGGTTTTTTCCCGTGAGGGTTTCCACGTAAAAATCAAGTGTTATTTATTTTCCGCATATTTTACTTGATTTATTGCTTTATCTATTTAGGGGTAATTTCGTAATTTTGACTAACACGAAAAATTGGGTAAAAAGCGTAAAATCTATTCACCCCCCCTCTAGATAGTTTTATACACACCGTGCTATAATTAGTTTCAATTGGTATCAGAGCGGGTTCCTAGACATACATAGGTGATCCTTGCTTATTTTGGTGTGTTTTGCATTTTGTGTGATTTTTGATCATTCATACATTTGCATTCATTTCATTCATTCATAAACACTATGAGTGGAAACGGTGGAAATGGTGGTGGCCACGAAGGAGCTTCTAGCACAAGGCCTCCACTTCTTACCGGATTGAACTATTCCCAATGGAAAGGGAAGATGGAATCCTACATATGCCAAATTCATGACCGTGCATGGATGGCGGTGGAAGACGGATATGATCTCCCTATGATGACTCCCGTGGGTGGAGGACAAGATGTTTTGAAGCCTAAGGCGCAATGGAACGCGCAAGAGTTTGAGGCTTCAAAGTGGAATAGGAAGGCGATGCATGCCATTATGTGTGCAATGGATGAGAATCAGTACAAGCTTATTCAGAATACTCAGATTGCAAAAGTGGCATCGGACATCCTTCAAGTTGCTCATGAGGGAACCGAGGTGGTGAAGGAGTCCAAGCTTCAAGTCCTCCAAACTCAATTTGAGTTACTTAGGATGGGAGAGGATGAATGCTTCAATGACTTCGAAATCAAATTGATGGACATTGTGAATCAAAGCCATCAACTCGGAGACCCGTATTCGGATAGGAGAGTCAAGCAAAAAATTATGAGATCTCTCCCCGATAGGTTTGAATCAAAGGTGACGGCCATTGAAGAAAATAGTGGCTATATGGATATGAAGCCAAGTGAGGTGATTGGACGTCTCCTTGCATATGAGTCTAGGAAGGCTCCTAGCACCACTACTCCTCCTAAGAAGTCCAAAGGAATAGCCTTGAAAGCATCTAAGGATGCAAAGGATGCAAAGGAGGCAAAGCATGACTCGGATGAAGACCTTGCCTTATTCGTGAAAAGGTTTAATAAGGTTATGGGGTTCAAGAAGAAGAAGGGATTTGGGTCAAGAGGACAAGACTTGAAGAAAAAAAGTTCCTTCAAGAAGTTTGAGCCTAGACAAGAGAGGACCGAAAGGAAAGGGGTCCGATGCTTTGAATGTGGTGGGATTGGTCACTTTGCCCCCGAATGTGCTAATCATAATGAAAAGAAGAAGGGCAAAGTGATGGCCGCCACTTGGAGTGGGAGTAGTGATGACTCAAATGAGGAAGATGAGTCTTCAAGTGAAGAAGAGCTCATGGCTAACTTCCTAGCTTTTGCCTCATCTCACAAGAGCAAAAGTGCTAGTGAGAGAGAGGAAATGAGTCAAGAGGAAATTGACTCTAGTGAAGTAGAAAGTGACTCCTCTTCTAAGTCCATAAAGAAATTTGTGGAGCAAAAGGTGCTTGCTAAATACCATGCCGAGTTCAATGATTTAGCAATTAAAAGCACTAGAAAGATTGAGAGGTTGAGAGAAGAGAACCTTGAACTTTCGGCTCACAATGACCACTTAAGTGAACAAGTGGAAAGATTGAAGAGGAGAGAGGATAAGTTAATTGAGGAGTTAGACTTATCCAAGAGAAGTGAAGAAGGCTTGAAGAGGGAACTTGTAAAAGTTAAAGGGTCCTTGGCTAGGAAAGATTCTAGCACCAAGAAACTTGATCATTTACTTGGTGTTGGAAAGAGTCCAAGTGACAAGAGAGGTCTTGGGTATGAAGATGGCAAGAAAATCTCAACCTCTAACAAGACCGTGTTTGTCAAGAGTTTGAGGAACGAAGAAACCTCATTTGTGCAAATTCCTAGGAAGAAATTAGAAGTAGGACAATGCTCTAATGCACAAGTGAAGATGGGGCCAAGAAGGCAACCTCAAGCTCAACCCCCTAGGGTCCCTCAAGCCAACACTCCTCCACACTTGGCTCACAAAGGAAAGAGACCAATCATGCAACCTCAAGCTAGGAAGCAACCTAGACCGGTTCAACAACGAAGATGGATTGAACCCATTCACCCACAAAGACAAGGACAAGGTATGATTCCTTATTTTACTCCTATATGTCACTTTTGTGGATTTGATGGTCATATTAGACCACATTGCTTTCGATATATAAAAATGTGTAGAACACGAAGCATGATTGAAAAGAGAAAGAATAGAGCCAAGATGCATGTTCCTAGGAATGATAATATTGATTTGCATGATTCTAGGAATAGTAGAGCACATGTACCAAAGACCACTAAGAAAGCTAAAATTGTTGCTAAGTGGATTAGAAAGAATGAAAATGTTTGCCATGTTGCACAAATAGCCTTGAAGGCAAATTCTTCTAATTTTTGGTATTTGGATAGTGGGTGCTCTAGGCACATGACGGGAAACAAGAGTTTCTTTGAGACTCTTGTTATGGAGGAAGGTGGAAATGTCACTTTTGGTGATGGATCCAAAAGAAATGTTGTAGGGAAAGGAACCATTTCCGTTCCCGGATTACCCTCCTTATCCAATGCTTTATTGGTTGATGGCTTAAAAGCCAATTTAATAAGCATTTCACATCTTAGCGATGAAGGATATTCCGTCTTGTTTTCTAAAGATTATTGCTCTATCCTAAAACCCGATGGACAAACCTTGTTGAAGGGCATGAGATCTAGCGACAATTTTTATTGTCTTGAAGCTAGTATTGTATCTAATCATGTGTCCATGGATGAGCAAATTGAGTTGTGGCATGAAAGACTTGGCCACATGAACTTTAGGGATCTACGGACCCTTGGAAAGTTCGAGTGTGTGCGTGGCCTCCCTAAGCTTAGGAAGAAAGCCAATGGTGTTTGTGGACCTTGCCAACAAGGAAAGCAAACTAAAAGCATGCACAAAAAGGGTAAGTATCTCACCACCAAGGAGCCTCTTGAGCTTCTCCACATGGACCTCATGGGTCCCATGCAAACCAAAAGTTTGGGTGGAAAGAGATACATTTTTGTTTGTGTTGATGATTTCTCTAGGTTCACATGGACATATTTTCTTAGAGAAAAATCCGA
Organism: Acer saccharum; assembly: GCA_030490815.1. Classification (NCBI taxonomy): domain Eukaryota; kingdom Viridiplantae; phylum Streptophyta; class Magnoliopsida; order Sapindales; family Sapindaceae; genus Acer; species Acer saccharum. The sequence continues at coordinate 4,843,607 of CM059875.1, read as the reverse complement.
AACTTTTGATAAGTTTAAAATGCTTTGTAATAAAATACAAAATGAGATGAACTCTAATATTAAAAGCATAAAACGGATTAGAAGTGACCATGGGAGGGAATTTGAGAATGCTACCTTTGAAACCTTTTGTAATGGTTTAGGTATCTCCCATGAGTTTTCAGCTCCTAGGACACCTCAACAAAATGGAGTTGTTGAGAGGAAAAATAGGGTCCTTCAAGAGATGGCCCGTGTGATGTTGCTTAGCAACAATGTCCCTAGGAACCTATGGGCCGAAGCCATCAATACGGCTTGCTATATAGGAAATAGAGTTTTCCTAAGGCCCGGTACTAGAAACACCTCCTATGAGTTATGGAAAGGCAAGAGGCCAAATGTTAGCTACTTCCACACTTTTGGAAGCAAATGCCACATTTTGAATGACCGTGATCAACTTGGCAAATTCGATGCTAAGAGTGATGAGGGTATTTTTATTGGCTATGCCTTGAATAGTAGAGCCTATAGAGTTTTCAATTTAAAAACTCTAAGTGTTATGGAATCATCCAATGTCGTATTTGATGATACTAGGCTCAAGTCTAATGATCATGAGGAGGAGGTTATTTTTAGTGATGTTTCACCTTTGGAGAAGGTTGTGGTGTCTCCTAATGTTGGGACATCTAATGTCAACAATGATGACACACAACCTATTGATAGAGTTCCTCTCTTGGACTCTAAAGAACCCGCTCCATGGGTTAGGAAACTCCATGATAAAGAAGATATCATTGGAGAGGTTAATGAGGGTGTTAGGATTAGACATCAACTTGCTAATCTTATTAGCTACACTTGCTACACCTCTCAAATTGAACCCAAAAAGGTTGAAGAAGCCTTAAATGATGAGTTTTGGGTTCTTGCCATGCAAGAAGAGCTAAACCAATTCGAAAGGAATGAAGTTTGGACTCTAGTTCCTAGGCCTAAGACCACTAATGTCATAGGCACTAAATGGATATTTAGGAACAAATCCGATGAGGATGGCAACATAGTGCGGAACAAGGCTAGACTTGTAGCACAAGGGTACTCTCAAATTGAGGGTATCGACTTTGAGGAGACTTTTGCTCCCGTTGCCCGTTTAGAGTCCATTAGGCTTCTCTTGTCCATTTCTTGTGTGTACAAGTTCAAATTGCACCAAATGGATGTCAAGAGTGCCTTCCTTAATGGCTTCTTGCAAGAGGAAGTGTTTGTTGAACAACCCAAGGGGTTTGTGGATGCTCACCACCCCAACCATGTCTATCGCCTCAAGAAGGCTCTATATGGGTTGAAACAAGCACCGAGGGCTTGGTATGAGCGCCTCACTAAATTTCTTGTTGACAATAACTACACAAGAGGTAGTGTTGACAAGACACTATTCATCAAAAGAGACAATGATGAGCTTTTCATAGCTCAAATATATGTTGATGACATAGTGTTTGGCTCCACCAACAACACCAAGGTCCAACAATTTGTTGATGTCATGTCTCATGAATTTGAGATGAGTCTTGTTGGTGAGCTTAGTTACTTCCTAGGTTTGCAAATTAGGCAACTAGATGATGGGATTTTCATAACCCAAGCCAAATATGCCAAAAACCTAGTGAAGAAGTTTGGTCTTGAAAAAACCAAACATTGTGACACTCCTATGAGCACCACTTTGAAGCTAAGCAAGGATGCTAGCGGTAAAAGTGTGGACCAAACCTTATATCGTGGCATGATAAGGAACTTGCTCTATTTGACCGCAAGTAGGCCCGATATATCATTTAGTGTAGGAGTTTGTGCTAGGTACCAATCCGATCCCAAGGAGTCCCATCTCTCTTCGGTTAAGAGAGTCATTCGCTTTGTGAATGGGACTTCCAACTATGGGATTTGGTACTCATTTGACACTAATCCTAGTCTTGTAGGATATAGTGATGCGGATTGGGCAGGAAATTGTGATGATAGGAAGAGCACATCGGGCGGTTGCTTCTTTCTAGGCAACAACTTGGTGTCTTGGTTTTGCAAGAAGCAAAACTCGATTTCCTTGTCCACGGCAGAAGCTGAATACATAGCCGCGGGGAGTGGATGCACTCAACTTATATGGATGAAGCAAATGCTAGTAGACTACGGATTCAACCAAGGTACTCTCACTCTCTTTTGTGATAATCTGAGTGCAATTAATATTTCCAAGAATCCAGTGCAACATTCTAGAACTAAGCATATTGACATCCGCCATCACTTCATTAGAGAGCTTGTTGAAAATAAATGCATAGTACTTGAACATGTAGGTACTAATGATCAACTTGCGGACCTATTTACTAAACCCTTAGATGCTACTCGATTTAAAACTCTTAGTAGATCTATTGGGATATGTCTTGTGGAGTGATGTGTTCTATGATTGACCCCATATGGGGAACTCAAGCAAAGAGAGCTATTTTGCATTCTTGTAACTTGCAAAAAATTTGAAATAACTTATGCCTCTTCTTTTGATTGCTTGAGTAAGCTTGGTTGTACATATGTATATATGTTTTCTATTCTATAAGTGTGAACCTTGCTTGTTTACAATCCATGTCATATTTATGTTCAAACATGCATTTTTGGACTAGGAGATTTACATAGGAAGTATGATGTGAATGACCTATAGTTATCTCCATGACATGATGATTCTTTTATAACATGCTAATGTCAAATGAAAAAGCATGAATTGATGATTGCATATTCTTAAAAATGCAAAACTTGTGTGAAAGCTTATGAGACTCAAAATGAATAAAGGATCTTGTATCCGTTCAAAGGAATTTACATTCCAAATGTCTCTCTTTCTTTATTGGTTGAACATGGCTACTATCATACGGATATCTTATCCAGAAAAATCAAATAGGGTGCAAAGTTGCTCATGCCATGTTTCGCTTATAAAGTTGGATATAGTTACTCTTAAATTAAAATCAATAATCTCTATATCCTTGCTTTTCCCATGACATTGGTGAAATTGGTTTGAATTCTAATTAGAAACCTTTGTCATTTGCTTTGCCAAATACCATTGTATTTTAGACTTGAATACTATATGTCTTGTATGCAAAGCATGTTGGATTCACACATTTTCATCAAATATATCTCCTTGTTTCTCTCAAATTAATTGAAGTGCATAAAGTGACTTATATGTATATGCAAATCTTGCATGCTTCTATCTCTCATTGCTATGAGTGACCCGGTTGGGGACTACTCCTTTGCCTATATCATGACAAAAAGGGGGAGTAGGATATGGTAAGGGGAGATGCAAATTGGTGTTGCAATTGTGCACATTGGGGAGATAACACATTGAGGGGGAATAACCCTTTGAGGGGGAGCATTGCATTTATCATACATTGCATATATTTTGTAATGTTGTGCCTAAATTCTAAAAATGCAAATGCTTGTTTTGATGTCACTTGATTAATCTCACATGTACTTTTTGGAAAAATATAGAAACTTTGTTTTGTAGGGTTGGTTGTTCTACAAGAGATTGGAGCATTGAAGATTTTATTTTGTTTATTATCTCTTTGTATTGTAGAAGATCTATGTTATCCCGTTGTTTCTATTTTTTTTGTGAGGAATCAATGTGAGTGGTGGTTTTGTCACGAAATAGCCAAAGGGGGAGATTGTAAGGATTCCCGTAGTTTTTAATTGGCTTATTTCGTGATCAAACCATATGTGGGGATCATGTAAGGGTAGCTTAGGAATGTGTTCAAGCTCAAGGCCCTTGCAAGTGTTAAGCACTCCAAAGGTATATGTTTAGTGCTAATTTTTCTATGAAGAGATTTAGTGCACACACTCACTTAGCATACTTGCATTTGTGTGCATTCTCTTCACATGTCACTTATCACACTTGCACTTCTTTGTTATATTTTTATGTGTGGATTTGTCCATAGATGAGTTCCGAGCGATTCGGAGACTTGTCTATATGTTTCGGATGATTTCCGAGACATTTGGGACATTCCGTGTTTTTATCGGAAACCGAAATTCAATTCCGAGCTTAAATTGAAAGGTTGTATAATTTTCCATATTTATAATTGAGTTCGGGTTAATTTTCCGAAGACGGAATTGAATTCTGAATTCCGAGTTCAGAACTGGACTGAAGGCTTTGTGTGTCATGATTTGCAACACAAAGAGAGAAGCTTGTGATGGCTTGTGTGTGTGGCCTTTTTTTGTTTTTGCCCCATGGGCCACGCCACACCCACGCCTATTTTGCTTCTCTGCCCGCGTTGGTGCCACGGGCACACACACGGCCTGTTTCATTTTCTTTCTCTTTCTTTGTTTTATTTGTTGTATCTTTCATTTGTTTGTGTGTTTATATAAATATATATAATATCACGTGTTCAGTTATAGTATATAATATATATATTTGTGTGCTTTTATGTTTTGTTAAAAAAAATATATATATATATATATTATATCACGTGTGCTTTTGTTTTGTTTTGTTAAAATATATATATTTATGTATATTCGTGTCTTTTACTTTTGCATCACCTAATATATATATATATTTATATAACTTGTGCAGTTTGTGTTTGATATTATCTAATATATATCAATAGTCTAAAACGTACAGCTTTGATTTTCAACCTAATATATATATATATTTTCTTCTTCATTTTTCTATAGGCAACACACTTTTGAGAGAGCAAAAAATATCTTCAAGAGAGAAACTCTCAAGAACTTGTCTTTAACTCTCAAAACCCATTTTCATATGCATCAAAATATCATCTAAGCATTTTCTAGCATAGTTAGGATGTTTACTAGCATGGGTCTTGGTCAACACACTTCCCTTGGGTTTACTAGAATTAACGGAACCTAATCATAAAAGAGTAAAATTATCAATAGATGAAACCTACCTTTGGCATTTACGCCTAGGTCATATTAACCTTAATAGGATTAAAAGATTGGTAAGTGACGGACCTTTAAGTGACTTAAAGGTTGATGATCTACCAACTTGTGAATCTTGTTTGGAAGGCAAAATGACCAAAAGGACGTTCTCTGCCAAAGGTGCAAGAGCCACTGAATGTTTAGGATTGATACACACTGATGTATGTGGACCTATGAGCATTCAAGCTAGAGGTGGATATGAGTACTTCATCACCTTCACAGATGATTACTCGAGATTTGGTTATGTGTATCTCATGCGACATAAGTCGGATGCTTTTGACATGTTCAAAGCATTCAAAGCTGAAGTGGAAAATTAGCTTGAGAAACACATAAAAATCTTGAGATCTGATCGTGGTGGAGAATATCTATCTGGTGGGTTTCAGCAATATCTTATTGATAATGGGATAGTTTCTCAGTTTTCTGCACCAGGTACACCTCAACAGAATGGGGTAGCAGAAAGGAGAAATAGAACTCTTTTTGATATGGTTAGGTCTATGTTGAGTTATTCAACACTTCCTATTTCTTTTTGGGGATATGCTTTACAAACTGCTATATACATTCCAAACGATGTACCATCTAAGTCTGTTCCTAAAACACCGCATGAGTTGTGGACTGGGCGCAAGCCTAGTTTACAACACTGAAGGATATTTGGTTGTCCTGCGCATGTGTTAAAAGGAAAGACAGAAAAGATGGAGTCCCGTTCGGAAACATGTATATTTGTAGGGTATCCAAAAGAAACTAAAGGATATTATTTCTATAGTCCTTCAGATCTTAAAGTATTTGTTTCGACAAATGCTAAATTTCTAGAAAAGGACTATATGAATGATTTTGTGCCTAGAAGTAGAATTGTCCTGAATGAGATGTCAGGAGATACAATTCCACGAGAGGTTACACAACCAAACCCAATTGTAAGTTCCGATCCAACACAAGATCAACAACCTACCATTCCTCGTCGTAGTGGGAGGGTTAGAACACAACCCGAAAGATACATCGGTCTGGGAGAATCAATGGAGAATCTCCCGGACGATGATGATCCCTACACGTACAAGGAAGCTATGGAGGATGTTGATAGTCGCCATTGGCAAAAGGCAATGCAATCTGAGATTGAATCTATATTCGATAACAAAGTCTGGTCCCTTGTAGACTTGCCTAAAGGGATAAAACCCATTGGGTGCAAGTGGGTATAAAAGAGGAAAAGAGGTATGGATGGAAAGGTGGAAACCTTTAAAGCTAGATTGGTAGCTAAAGGGTATACACAGAAAGAAGGTATCGATTACGAGGAAACCTTCTCTCCTGTGGCCATGCTTAAATCCATTAGGATACTCTTATCTATTGCAGCATCTTTAGATCTAGAGATTTGGCAAATGGACGTCAAGACAGCTTTCCTTAATGGAAGTCTTGACGAAAGCATCTACATGATGCAACCAGAGGGATTCATTGAAAAGGGCCAAATGGAAAAGGTATGCAAGTTGCAGAAATCCATATATGGGTTAAAGTAAGCATCTAGATCCTGGAACGTAAGGTTCGATCAAGCTGTCAAAGGTTTTGGATTTATTCAGAATCCTGACGAACCTTGTGTATACAAAAGGATTAAGGGCGACAAGTTGGTTTTCCTGATTCTTTATGTTGATGATATACTACTCATTGGAAACGATGTAGGTGTATTGACATCAGTAAAAGAATGGTTAGCAAAACAATTTGATATGAAGGACTTAGGAGAAGCAAGTTTTATTCTAGGTATCCAAGTAATAAGGGATAGAAAGAATAGAACCATTATATTATCCCAAGCTTCATACATAGACAAGATCTTGTCTAGGTTTTCCATGCAGGATTCCAAGAAAGGTATGTTACCTTTCAGACATGGAATCAAGCTTTCTAAGGAACAAGTTCCTAAGAATGAGCATGAAGTGCAATTCATGAGTAGAGTTCCATATGCCTCGGCAGTTGGAAGTCTCATGTATGCAATGCTCTGTACTAGACCAGATATTTGTTTTGCTGTTGGCATAGTTAGCAGGTTTCAATCGAAACCTGGTCCTGATCACTGGACGGCAGTCAAGCATATTTTCAAGTATCTCAAGAAAACGAGAGATAATATGCTTGTATACTCTGGAGGGGATTTGATTCCCGTTGGGTATACAGATTCTGATTTCCAATCAGATTCTGACTCCAGAAAATCCACATCAGGGGCTGTGTTTACTATTGGAGGAGGAGCAGTCATATGGAGGAGTATCAAGCAATCTTGTATTGCTGATTCCACCATGGAAGCTGAGTATGTTGCTGCATGCGAGGTTGCCAAAGAGGCTGTTTGGCTCCGCCAATTCTCTATTGACTTGGAAGTGGTTTCTAGTGCGAATAAGCAGATCACTATCTACTGTGACAACAGTGGAGCAGTGGCTAATTCGAAAGAACCAAGAAGTCACAAGAGAGGAAAACACATTGAAAGAAAGTATCATCTTTTAAGGGAGATTGTTCAAAGAGGTGACGTGACGATTACCAAAATCTTGTCAGCAGAAAATCTAGCGGATCCCTTTACAAAGGCTCTACCTCAGAAGAGTTTCGATGGGCATCTAGAGAACATGGGCATGAGAGATATGACACATTTGCTATAGCGCAAGTGGGAGATTGTTAGGATTATGCTCAATAGCAAGAGTGTAATATTGTAATTAACAATCTTTTTCATATTAATAAAGTGATTTCTGGTTTAACAAATCTTATAGCATTTATAGTTTAATATTATAATTGTCAAAGTAAATAATCATAAGGTCTAAAGACTATGAGAAAAGAAGAATTGTTCGTACATCTGGATATGTATGAGGTAGACACAATTCTTTAGTTAGTCTTCAATAATGTTCACAACTTAAGTTAAAGGTTAGGTACCTTTATCTTGTTAAAGTTGTAGAAATATTTTGCTAGCATTTGAGTGGGATCAAATGAGATATGATGAGTCTAAAATCATCGGAGTGTCTTCGAGCAAAAGAATCTACTGCACTGGGTGCATTGAACTGGATCACAATGAAAAGCTTTATCTAGAACCGTCAATAGATAATAGTCTTTTCATTATCAGGACAATCGGAGAGTCTATCTTAATCCTGAGATAAATGATGGACTTATGGTTGCAAGTGATATCACTTGAGTTATCAATGAGTACGATTATATAGCATAGTCTATCCTCGATAGTTTGGTGATATTCATTTGTTAATCGATAGAGGACTTCATTTATAGATATGGACATCGTGGCTCCATTTATTAAATGAGAGTATAATATCATCGTATGGATGTTTTGAGGTAATTGGATATTAAATCTCAACGTTGAGTTTTCGATAGTGTCTATTGAAAATATGGCTTCTGGACAAGTCAAAATATCCAAGTTCAAAACGTGGTCATATGAGTAAATATGGTAACTTGGAGAGTTATAGGCGGTCTATAAACTCTTGGCGATTACTGATATTAATCACGAGGATACACTATCTCCAACATGAATGTCTAGGGTATGAATGAGGAACATCTTCTTATTCTATCATTATTTAAGAGTTCAATTTTAGCTCTTTAGTGGAATGAGTTAAAATTAATGGATCGGACCTAAGTGAATCATTTGCTAATTGTGATTAGGTTATGTCTATTGAAGCTTAAATTTAGATAGCCCGCCAAGATCCCCAATCCACACGGACTTGCATGGATCACTTGATATATTCTACTGGACCAATTTATGGGTCCATTTAGAATTGCATTTAATATATTAAGAATATAATTTGCACATTATTTATTTAATGGGCTGCTCAATTATATTAATATATTAATGAAAGACATGTGGGCTTGTTTCTTTTAGTAAGAATGGGTCTGGTTCACATGTGGGCTTTTTATTTAAAGTCCAATGGATTAAATGAAATAAGAAAATAATATATGGCCCATTTGTATGAGTGGGGCGGCCAGGTGTAAATATTAACCTAGTATATTATTTTGTTTCACTGTTTTAATTAAATAAGAATTAATTAATTTATTAATTAATTGTTTAATTAAGAAACAAATCTTTTTCTGATAAGGAAATATATTTCCTAAGGCTATACTATTGGTAGTAGTATACTAAAAGTAAAAGACTTGTTTGATAAGAAAATAAATAATTAATTTTATTTATTTAATCAAATAAGAAGTCTTTTTATTTAGTCAATAAAAGAATAAAATATCTATGAGTTGGATTAGGGTTTGAAGTCTAAACTTTGATGGAAATTAGGGTGCAACACAAGCCCTTTTAGGTGTGTGATTTGCAGCAACCCTAGTGTAAATGAGAGTAGGATTTTCGGCAACAAGTAAATTAAAGAGAATAGCTTGATAATAAAAATAATCAAATAAGATGAACTTAATCAAAATCTTACCAAGCAAGTTGTGATGATGCAAATCCAATCATGGATGCATTCTATATAGTAATAGAAGATGCAATATGAAATATGATGCAAAAGGGATTTGATTTGAGTGGTTAAAGGAGAGTTCTTTGATGATTTTTCACTTGAAAAATGTTCTAAGGAAAATATATGATATTTTGATTCTCTTGGACGACCTAAAATCATAGAAGACTATATATAGGCAACTTTAGTAGAGTGAGGTCGTTTTGAAAAATCGCACCAGTTTGTGCGTTGTGCGCTGGTCAGCTTGCGCTGGACGTCCAGCGCACCACCAGCGCATAGACCAAATTTGCATGGTACGTAGGTGGACCAGCGCACGACCAGCGACAGACCACTGGGCGATCTGCGCTGGTCCGGCGCATGACGACCAGCGCACAGCATAGCCCACTCCTTTGAACCCACAAACACATGCAAGGGTAAAAAGGTAAAACAAGATGCATCCTAAAAGCCTATCATGGTATGACATTAAAGACACAAGATGCAATCAATACTTATGCAAGAAGAGATGACATATGATCATGAATGCACATAATAACAACACATACACAACATACAAGAAAATGAATTAAGCATGAGATGTGAGTGTGTGTGTGCAACTAATCTCTTCAAAGCAAATTAAGCACATAGAAATTTACTTTTGGTGCTTATCAACCTTGAGGACATGAGAGGGTCTTGAGCTTGAATATCAATCACTTAAGCTACCCTTACATACAATCCCCAACACGTGGTTTGTCCACGAAATAAGCCAATTAAAAATATGGGAATCCTTACAATCTCCCCCTTTGGCTATTTCGTGACAAAACCACCACTCACATTGATTCTTGTTAGGATTATGCTCAATAGCAAGAGTGTAATGTTGTAATTAACAATCTTTTTCATATTAATAAAGTGATTTCTGGTTTAACAAATCGTATAGCATTTATAGTTTATATTATAATTGTCAAAGTAAATAATCATAAGGTCTAAAGACTAAGGGAAAAGAAGAATTGTTCGTACATCTGGATATGTATGTGGTAGACACAATTCTTTAGTTAGTCTTGAATAATGTTCACAACTTAAGTTAAAGGTTGGGCACCTTTATCTTGTTAAAGTTGTAGAATTCTTTTGCTAGCATTTGAGTGGGATCAAATGAGATATGATGAGTCTAAAATCATCGGAGTGTCTTCGAGCAAAAGGATCTAGTGCACTGGGTGCATTGAATTGGATCACAATGAAAAGCTTTATCTAGAACCGTCAATAGATAATAGTCTTTTCATTATCAGGACAATCGGAGGGTCTATCTTAATCCTGAGATAAATGATGGACTTATGGTTGCAAGTGATATCATTTGAGTTATCAATGAGTACGATTATATCGCATAGTCTATCCTCGATAGTTTGGTGATATTCATTTGTTAATCAATAGAGGACTTCATTTATAGATATGGACATCGTGGCTCCATTTAATTAAATGAGAGTATAATATCATCATATGGATGTTTTGAGGTAATTGGATATTAAATCTCAACGTTGAGTTTTCGATAGTGTCTATTGAAAACATGGCTTCTGGACAAGTCAAAATATCCAAGTTCAAAACGTGGTCATATGAGTAAATATGGTAACTTGGAGAGTTATAGGCGGTCTATGAACTCTTGGCGATTACTGATATTAATCACGAGGATACACTATCTCCAATGTGATTGTCTAGGGTATGAATGAGGAGCATCTTCCTTTTCTATCTTTATTTAAGAGTTCAGTTTTAGCTCTTTAGTGGAATGAGTTAAAATTAATGGATCGGACCTAAGTGAATCATTTGTTGATTGTGATTAGGTTATGTCTATTGAAGCTTAAATTTAGATGGCCCGCCAAGATCTCCAATCCACACGGACTTGCATGGATCACTTGATATATTCTACCGGACCAATTTAAGGGTCCATCTAGAATTGCATTTAATATATTAAGAATATAATTTGCACATTATTTAAGTAATGGGCTGCTCAATTATATTAATATATTAATGAAAGACATGTGGGCTTGTTTCTTTTAGTAAGAATGGGTCTGGTTCACATGTGGGCTTTTTATTTAAAGTCCAATGGATTAAATGAAATAGGAAAATAATATTAGGCCCAATCTTATACAAGTGGGGCGGCAAGGTTAATGTTTTAACCTAAAAAAAATATTATTTTGTTTCATTTGTTTTAATTAAATAAGAATTAATTAATTTATTGATTAATTGTTTAATTAAAGAAACAAATCTTTCCTAAAAGTAAAAGACTTGTTTGATAAGTAAATAAATAAATTAGTTTTATTTATTTAATCAAATAAGGAGTCTTTTTGTTTAGTCAAAATAAAAGAATAAAAATCAAGGAGTTGAATTAGGGTTTGAAGTCTTAAAAGACATGTGTTTTTTGGGTGCAATACAACTCCTCTTTTGTAGAGGAAAATTGCGGCAACCCTAGGCAAAAGCATATGAAGAATTCGGCCACCCTATAAGGAAAGAAGGAAGAAAATTTGGCCACCTATATAAGTACACTTATAGATTTCGGCCACCACAAGAAATTGTGCTTGAGATTTTATTTTTTCTTCTTCTTCTTCTTAATTCATAGAGAGTTTTTATTCCAAAAAGACAAAAAGGAGTGTTAGATTATTCTTTGATAGTATACTATTGCTTAATCATCAATAAGCTTGTGTATACGATATCGATCTAGGTTCACGCGAGTTTCGATCATTAGATTGAGAACTCAAAAGTGACCGGAATAATCTTAGACATTCTTTTGATTGTTTTGTGACTAACAAAGAAAAGAAAGTTTTTGTTTGGTCCATTCACAGGTTTGCAATTCAAAGAAAAGGGAGACCACGCTCCTAGGTGATCCACGTTCGTGCTCGGATTGAAGGTCTTGCGGATTACCATCGACGTAAGTCAATCGGATCACGCGACAAAAAGTATTTTACTTTTGTTAATGTATATGCATGTTTATTGATTAAAAGGGTTTAAGGTTCATAAAGGAAAAATTTTTAAAAGTCACTAAATCGTTTTTAGTATCGCTTCCGCTGCGTTTACCACTTTCGTTATTATTTTTCCCTACAATTCCTCACAACATAATAGAAACTACGGTCTACTATGATTTTCTACTTTACAAAGAGATATAAAAAAATAATCTTGAAGTCTTCAATCTCAAGTAGAACAATCAATCCCTGAAAGCAAAGTTTCTATACTATCCAATACAAGTAAAAAGTGAGATGAATCAAGTGAGAGCATAAACAAGCATTTGCATTCTAAGAAATTTAAGTACAACAAACAACATCATGCAATGTTTGATGAATGCAATGCTCCCCCTCAAAGGGTTACTCCCCCTCAATGTGTTGTCTCCCCAACATGCACAATTGCCACCACAATTTGCAACTCCCCTTACAACCAATCTACTCCCCCTTTTTGTCATGATATAGGCAAAGGAGTAGTCCCCAACCGGGTCATTTAGCAAAGAGAGATGATAGCATTCAAGTCATTTGCATAATCATTAAATGCACTTTATGCAACTCTATCAAATGGAGAGAAACAAGGAGATTTATTTTGATAAAATGTGTGAATCAAAAATGCTTTGCATACAAGACATGTAGCATTCAAGTCCAAAATACAATGGTATTTGGCAAAGCAAATACAAAGGTTTCTAATAAGAATTCAAACCAATTTCACCAATGTCATAAGAGAAGCAAGGATATAGAGTTTTCATTGATTTTAATTTATGAGCAACTATATCCATCTTTATAAGTCAAACATGTCATGAGCAACTTTGCACCTTATTTGATTTTTCCGGGAATAAAACCCGTATGATAGTAGACATGTTCAACCAATAAAGAAAGAGAGACAATTGGAATGTAAATTCCTTTGAACGGATACAAGATCCTTTATTCATTTTGAATCTCATTAGCTTTCACACAAGTTTTGCATTTTTAAGAATATGCAATCATCAATTCATGCTTTTCATGTGAGCATGTTATATGAATTTCATGCTTTTTCATTTGACATTAGCATGTTATAAAAGAATCATCATGTCATGGAGGTAACTATAGGTCATTCAAATTTTACTTCCTATGTAAATCTCCTAGTCCAAAAATGCATGTTTGAACATAAATATGACATGGATTGTAAACAAGCAAGGTTCACACTTATTGAATAGAAAACATATATACATATGTGCAACCAAGCTTACTCAAGCAATCAACAAAGAAGCATAAGATTTTTCAAATGTTTGCATGCAACAAGTATGCAATTAGCTCTCTTTGCTTGAGTTCCCCATATGGGGTCATCACCAACCTTCATCAATGAAGGTCATGAGGTCTTATAGACCTCCCAAGTCCATTTGACTTGGATGAACCTATTTGAGACTTGTTAGTCTCGTAGCAAGCGGGTTCATTTTTTCTTATCCACTTAGATATGACTTTTTTCTTCCTAGTGGACAATGGTTCAAGAGTTCTAGAAGTAATAGGATCATGAATATGAATATGAATATTTTCCTTCCTATTAGCATGCATTCTAGCTCTTGTCATTCTCTTTTCAATCATGCTTTTGATTCTACATAATTTAATGAAATGAAAGCAATTTGGTCTTATGTGACCATTAATACTACAAAAGTGACATGTAAGGATAAATTTAGAATTCATACCATGTCCTTATGCATGCATAGGAGCCTTCCCATGACTTTGTGGTTGAGCAGTTCTTGCTTGCTTCCTTGATCCATTTTGCATGAATGGCCTCTTCCCTTGATGAATATGAGCTTGAGGGAAGTTTGGTTGAGGAACTTTTTGAGCTTGAGGTTGTCTCCTTGGAGCTTCCTTCACTTATGCACTTTTTGAACATTGTCCTAGATCAATTTTCTTCCTAGGAGTGTGCACCGGCGAGGCTTCTATCTTGCCCAAACTCTTGACAAAGACGGTCTTGGTTGGAGTAGTGATCTCCTTGCTTTTTTCATACCCAATACCTCTCTTGTCACAAGGGTTCTTTCCACCACCAAGAATGTGGTCAAGTTTCTTGGTGCTTGTAGTCATCCTAGTCAATGACTTTATAGCTTCATCAAGCTCTCTTTTCAACCCTTCTTCACTCCTCTTAGACATAGCTAGCTCATCCCTTAGCTTGTCTTCAATCTTCTTGGATGCTTCCACTTGATTACTTAAGTGGTCATTGTGTGTTGAAAGTTCTAGATTTTCATCCTCTAAAATCTTCAATTTTCTATTGTTCTTCTTCAATGAACTTTCACACTTGACTATAAAGTCATTTACATCCATTTTCTCTACACTTCCATTTGTAGAGTTAGATGAGGAGTCATCTTCACTTGAGTTATCTCCTCCACTCTCTTTCTCACTAATGGAGTCATTTTCCCCATTAAGACCTTCACCATGGTCTCTTGAGTCAATGAGAGCCATATCCCAATAAGTAGCTACACTTATCTTCTCTAGAGCTACTTCTTCATCTTTTTCTTCTATGGGATCACTAGTCAAGTCATTCTTACCAACAACTTTGTCATCTACACAAGTGGCCCCAAAAGCCGTGTAGTTGATGGTAAGCTCATCATCACTTGATGACTTGTCTCCCTTTTCGGAGTCATCACTTTCACTCCAAGTGGTGGCCATCACTTTTGCCATCTTGTTCTTCAAGTTCCCATAATCCGGTGAGATGTGACCTATACCACCACACTCATAGCATTGGACCCCTTTCTTCTCACTATGCTCTTGCCTAGGCTCAAAATTCTTGAATGGAGCTTTTTTCTTCAAGTCTTGGCCCTTGGATCCAACGCCCTTATTCTCGAACTTGACAAACTTCTTGAATCTTCTAAGTAGCAAAGCCATGTCTTGGTCCGAGTCACCTTTTTCCTCCTTCACAACCTTGGAAGCATTCAAAGCAATTCCTTTTTGCTTTTTAAGAGGTGAAATACTAGGAGCCTTCCTAGATTCATAGGCGAGGAGTCTTCCAATTACCTCGCTCGGCTTTATATCCTTGTAAGTGCTATTCTCCTCTAAAGCCATCACTTTTGATTCGAACCTAGCGGGGAGAGACCTCATAATTTTCTGCTTAACTCTCCTATCCGAATAAGGATCACCGAGTTGATGGCTTTGATTCACAATATCCATCAACTTGACTTCAAAGTCATTGAAGCACTCGTCCTCCTCCATTTTAAGCAACTCAAATTGCGTTTGAAGGACTTGTAGCTTGGAATTCTTAACGACATCGGTTCCCTCATGTGCAACCTGTAGGATATCCCATGCCTCCTTGGCTATCCTAGTGTTCTGAATCAGTTTGTACTGATTTTCATCCACTGCACATAGAAGAGCATGCCATGCCTTCCTATTCCATTTTGAAGTCTCAAACTCTTCAGGTGACCACTGGGCCTTTGGCTTGAGTACTTCTTCTCCACCACTCATGGGAGTCATCATAGGAGGTGCATACCCATCTTCAATCGCCATCCATGCCCTATCATGGATTTGGCACACATATGCCTCCATCTTTCCTTTCCATGAGGCGTAATTCACACCGGTGAGGAGAGGAGGCCGTGTGCTTGAAGCACCCTCATGGTTGCCACCGAATCCACTCATTGTATCAAATGAATGAATGAAATGTATGCAAAATGTATGAATGAGCAAAAATCACACAAATGCACAACACACCTAAAATGAGCTAGGATCACCTAAGTATATCTAGGAACCCGCTCTGATACCAATTGAAAAGTCCTAGAGGCGTGTTCAATATTAATCTAGAGGGGGGGTGAATAGATTTTAGCTATTATTACCCAATTTTCGCATACAAGTCAATATTACGAAAATGCCCCTACTAGTCAAAAATACAAGCAAGTGTAATATAGTGCGGAATTAAAAATGACACTTGATGTATACGTGGAAACCCAACCACTGGGAAAAACCACGGGCTGTATAGTGCGCCACACTCGGAACTTGAAATCACTAATTGAAATGAAGTTTACAACCTATGTAGACCTCGTCTAACACTCCGATCTGTAACCCCTCACTTCTACCCAGCGGGCCTTTATTAGCAACCCTATTCCAATTTGCTTGAGGCCTAAGCACTCTTAGCCCCAAGACTTACTTTTCAATGACGAGAAACAACCTAAGTGAATATGTATGAATATTCAAAATGCAAATTAGAGCTAGGTTACTCTATATGCTTATCTAGGATAATGATTTTGCAATTAAAACAATCCTAGATATAAATGGCTAGATGACATGTCAAATAGCATAGCTAATCAAGATTAAACAAAAACCTAATTAGCTATCACAATACAACACCCAATCATTTTCATCACAAATAATCTCTAACTTGTATCTAGCATATAATCAAAAGCATACAAGTAATTAAAGAGATGTATTAATATGAAAAACACTAAAGTAATATGAAATTAGTGAAGAACATACCAAATAAGATGTGATGATTCAAAACCATGCATGGATCAATTCTATGAAGGCATAGAAGATCAAATATGAAATTTGATGCAAAAGTGTTTTGATTTGAGTGGTAAAAGATGAAGTCTTGATATGATTTTTTCTTAAAAATCTCTCTTTGAAGTTTAGGGTTCTAAGTGATCAAAGAACTTCTTCAGATAATGAGAAAGTAAGATATTTATAGACATCAAGAAATGGGCATATGAAAAGACAGGTTTGCCCTTTGAAATCGCCGATCGGCGGTTTCATTCTGCGGCCAGGCCGCAGAACTCAACCGCCGAATTGAGTCCCGAGAGAAACAGGGGAACTTCGGCGGTTTCATTCGGCGGTTTCGTGACCGCCGATCCAACATCCAAATCAAGCCGAGAGATTAAATCAATCAGGTATAAACGGCGGTTTTGAACGGTGGTCGTGACCGCCGATATTGACCGCAGAATTGCTCCAGACACTTCTGGATGCAAACGGCGGTTTCATTCGGCGGCTAGGCCCCGATCATAACCGCCGATCACCAATAATGGTGAAAACCAAGGAGAAGCCAAGGGCATTCTCTGTGGGCGGTCTTCACGCAAAACCAAGCACATTCTAGTGCGTGCACGGACGTTTCCGAACACTATCGGAAACGAATTACTAAACACATATACACACAACAAGATATCAAACAAAGTGCTAGTGTGAAAAGTGACATGTGAAGAGTATGCACACAAAAATAAGCATATATGCAATCATAGCAAGAATGCTAAGTGTGTGTGTGCTACTAATTCTCTTCAAAGAAAACCAAGCACAAGAGATTATACCTTTGGCGTGCTTGTATCTTGAGGTCATGGAAGGGCCTTTGATCTTCAACCTTAAACACTTAGACTACCCTTACTGATGCAGCCATCAAAGACAACAGGGCAAACAAAGGTTTGGATTTCATGGAGCGGAGGAATCGACTCAAAGACGAAGGGTGCGAAAAGAAGGAAGCAAAAACTCGGAATGTTTTTAACTGTCAGAATGGGCAAATTTCGGGGGCCTTTTCAGAGAGTAAACGAACTCAAAATCAACATTATAATATGTTTCCGGAAAGCCGAAGACGAGCCCTACAAATATTGTGAAGACTCCGTCCTCTGGAACAGATCACAACAGGCCCAAATTCGGCCATTTAGATTATTGCGCGAAGACTTGAGCTGGACGAGAGCTGGAAACAGTGGGCTGGACGAGATGATCCGGGCTGAACTTCGTGGACCTCTATAGAGGGCATATGGGATCGGATCGTCTATTATAATATGTTTCCAAAAAGCCCAAGACGATCCCTACAAATGTTATGAAGACTCCATCTTCTATAACGGGCTCCAGTATGTCCGAATTTGGCCGTTAAGTTTCGTGCGCAGCAAGACAATTGTTGCTTTAATTATTATTTCCAATTATCTTCATGATTTGATATTAATTATTTTATGATTTGATTTATTAAATCAAATTCAATTTCCTTTTTAGATAGGTTTTTAATGTTTTAGGATTCTTTTGATTTTAGGAGATTTGATATCTTTTCCATTTAGGATTCTTTCCCGTTTGTTTAGGGTTTTCTTGTTAGTCAAGTTTTGCAATTCTATTTAAGTAGATTGTATTAGGGTTTGAAAGACAGCTTTTGATTAATAAAAAATACCAGAGAATTGTTTCTCAATTTCCAGTTACTATTCGTAATTGAAGCCTTTTAACAATCCTTCATGCGCGAAGTTGAATGTTATCAGTAGCCTGATATTCTGGCATCCGTGCACGGATCAACAGGATATTAGTAGGTTGTTTCTTATTGTCGTCTTGCAGGTTTTTCTCGTAAGCTTCCGCTACACCAGTTGGTATCAGAGCCGGGTTCGCTCGGGACGACATAGACATGGTGCAGTTGAGAAGTCCAATCCCTGTAGATGAAGCCAACGAATGTGACCGCTTGACACAACTAGAGCAGCAGATGGCGTTGTTATCCGAGCAGATGGCAAGGGTAATCGCCAACCTAGAAACCTTACACGTTCGAACTCGAAACCCTCGCATGAGTGGAGACGAGGAGGAAAGTGACAAGGAGGAAAGTGACGAGGAGGAATCCGATCCTTCATTATTCTATGATGAGACATGTCTATCAAAGGAAGCTTTTGCTGATCTTGATCTACCACCAGTCTTTGATGAAGAGGTATTTGACAGGGAGTCCATGATTGCTAATCTTAATCTACCACCAGTCTTTGATGAAGAGATATTTGACAAGAAGTCCATGAGTGCTGATTTTGAAGAGGAGTGTCATGCAGCACCAAAAGTCGTCAAGGAGGCATCCTTGGGCATAGGCGACCAATCAGCACCCAAATTCAACGATATAGGGGTCGTGGACAGTGGCAACACAGCTGAAGAACATGGGTCAGCCATGGTGGTAAGGTTGGTGTGTTCAGCTTACCTTTCCAAAATTCGAGGACGAATTTTCTCCAACCTGGAGAGAATGATGCAGCCATCAAAGACAACAGGGCAAACAAAGGTTTGGATTTCATGGAGCGGAGGAATCGACTCAAAGACGAAGGGTGCGAAAAGAAGGAAGCAAAAACTCGGAATGTTTTTAACTGTCAGAATGGGCAAATTTCGGGGGCCTTTTCAGAGAGTAAACGAACTCAAAATCAACATTATAATATGTTTCCGGAAAGCCGAAGACGAGCCCTACAAATATTGTGAAGACTCCGTCCTCTGGAACAGATCACAACAGGCCCAAATTCGGACATTTAGATTATTGCGCGAAGACTTGAGCTGGACGAGAGCTGGAAACAGTGGGCTGGACGAGATGATCCGGGCTGAACTTCGTGGACCTCTACAGAGGGCATATGGGATCGGATCGTCTATTATAATATGTTTCCAAAAAGCCCAAGACGATCCCTACAAATGTTATGAAGACTCCATCTTCTATAACGGGCTCCAGTATGTCCGAATTTGGCCGTTAAGTTTCGTGCGCAGCAAGACAATTGTTGCTTTAATTATTATTTCCAATTATCTTCATGATTTGATATTAATTATTTTATGATTTGATTTATTAAATCAAATTCAATTTCCTTTTTAGATAGGTTTTTAATGTTTTAGGATTCTTTTGATTTTAGGAGATTTGATATCTTTTCCATTTATGATTCTTTCCCGTTTGTTTAGGGTTTTCTTGTTAGTCAAGTTTTGCAATTCTATTTAAGTAGATTGTATTAGGGTTTGAAAGACAGCTTTTGATTAATAAAAAATACCAGAGAATTGTTTCTCAATTTCCAGTTACTATTCGTAATTGAAGCCTTTTAACAATCCTTCATGCGCGAAGTTGAATGTTATCAGTAGCCTGATATTCTGGCATCCGTGCACGGATCAACAGGATATTAGTAGGTTGTTTCTTATTGTCGTCTTGCAGGTTTTTCTCGTAAGCTTCCGCTACATCACTTACATTCAAATCCCAACATGTGGTTTGCCCACGAAATAAGCCAATCAGCAAAACAGGAATCCTTACAATCTCCCCCTTTGGCTATTTCGTGACAAAACCACCCCTCACATTGATTCTTCACAACAAAATAAACCTATGGGTCAATGAAGATTTTCTACAATACAAAGAGATATATAAAAATAAATCTTGAAGTCTTCAATCTCTTATAGAACAATCATTCCCTAAAACAAGGTTTCTAAACTTTCCAAAACAAGAAAATGTGAGATGAATCAAGTGAGATTACAACAAGCATTTGCATATTAAAAAATTAAGCACAACATCATGCAATGTTTGTGTATGCAATGCTCCCCCTCAAAGGGTTACTCCCCCTCAATATATATTCTCCCCAATGTGCACAAATGCTACAACAATTTGCACCTCCCCTTACCACATCCTACTCCCCCTTTTTGTCATGATATAGGCAAAGGAGTAGTCCCCAACCAGGTCACTCAAGGCAAAGAGAGATAATAGCATTCTAGTATTTGCATAATCAATATAAGTCACTTTATGCAATCTCAATTAATCAGAGAGAAACAAGGAGTTTTATCAGAATAAAAATGTGTGAATCAAAAATGCTTTGCATACAAGACATATAGAATTCAAGTCCAAAATACCATGGTATTTGGCAAAGCAAATGACAAAGGTTTCTAATAGGAATTCAAACCAATTTCACCATTGTCACGAGAGAAGCAAGGATATAGAAATTTCATTGATTTCAATTTAAGAACAACTATATCCAACTTTATAAGCTAAACATGTCATGAGCAACTTTTCACCCTATTTGATTTTTCCGGATAAGATATCCGTATGATAGTAGACATGTTCAACCAATAAAGAAAGAGAGACATTTGGATTGTAAAATCCTTGAATGGATACAAGATCCTTTTTCATTTGAGTCTCATAAGCTTTTTCACACAAGTTTTTGCATTTAAGAACGCAATCATCAATTCATGCTTTTTCATTTTAGCATGTATATGAATTTCATGCTTTTCATAAGACATTAGCATGTTATAAAAGAATCATCATGTCATGGAGATAACTAAAGGTCATTCATATCATACTTCCTATGAAAATCTCCTAGTCCAAAATGCATGTTTGAACATAAATATGACATGGATTATAAACAAGCAAGGTTCACACTTATTGAATTGAAAACATATATATACATATGTGCAACCAAGCTTACTCAAGCAACAAAAAGAGAAGCATAAGGTATTTCAAATTTTTTGCAAGTGACAAGAATGCAAAAATAGCTCTCTTTGCTTGAGTTCCCCATATGGGGTTAGTATCAACCTTCATTAATGAAGGCGACGAGGTCCTATGGACCTACCAAGTCCATTGGACTTAGTTGAACCTATTTGAGACTTGTTAGTCTCGTAGCAAGCGGGTTCATTTTTCCTTATCCACATAGATATGATTTTTTTCTTCTTAGTGGTTAAGGGTTGCATGTCATTCACTAACCTAGGATTATTGACAAAGGATTTCCTAGGCTCATGCAAATGGGGTCTTCTTAGCCTCTTTTTCTCTATCATGCTATTAATCCTACAATGCTTAATGTACTTAAAGCACTTAGGCCTAATATGCTCATAAACACCACAATAATGACAAGTTGGTACAAAGTAAGAATTCATACCATGTCCTTGTGAAGTCATTGGAGACTCATCATGCATTTGATGTCTCCTTTGGTGTTGAGTCGGTTCATGTCTTCTATGTGGTTGAACCGGAATGGGTTGCCTCCTTGGATGAGGTAGCATGTTTTGCCTCTTCACATAGTGAGTCATTTGTTGAGGAGAGTTGACTCGAGAGGCACTAAACCGTTGAGCTTAGGGTTGTCTCGTTTTCACCACCTTCACTTGTGCATTTTTCGAACATTGTCCTAGTTCTAACTTCTTCCTAGGAGTTTGCACCGGTGATGCTTCTATCTTACCCAAACTCTTCACAAAGATGGTCTTCTTAGGAATAGAGCAATCCTTGCTCACTTCGAATCCAAGACCTCTTTTGTCACAAGGGCTTTTTCCTACACCAAGTATGTTGTCAAGCTTCTTGGTGCTTGTGGTCATTCTTGTCAATGACTCTTTGGCTTCAACAAGCTCTCTCTTCAAACCCTCTTCATTCCTCTTAGACAAAGCTAGCTCATCTTTTAGCTTGTCTTCTTCCACCATGGATCTTACCACTTCATCATTCAAGTGGTCAACTTGGGTTGAAAGCCTAAGTAGTTCTTCCTTTAACCTTTGAATCTCTTTTTCATTCTTTAACTTAGAGCTTTCAAAACTTTCAAAGTTGTCCTTAAGATCCATCTTCTCCACTTGCTTCCTTAAGTGGTCATTGTTTGTTGAAAGCTCTAGATTTTCTTCCTCTAAAATCCTTAGAAGCCTATCTTTCTTCTTCATGGAGCTTTCAACATTGACTATGAAGTCATGCACATCCATATTCTCTACATTTCCATTTGTAGAGTTAGATAAGGAGTCATCTCCACTAGTGTCATCTTCTAGACTCTTCTCCTCTCCTATGGATCCAATATCCTCATCAAGACCTTCACCTTGGTCTCTTGAGTCAATAAGTGCCATATCCCAATGTGAAGCAACAACTATCTCCTCTAGTGCTACTTCTTCGACTTTCTCTTCTATGGGATCACTAGCAATGGAAATCTTACCAACAACTTCATTTACTTCATTTGTGGCACCCAATGCCTTGAAGTTATTAATAAGCTCATCATCACTTGATGACTTATCTCCCTCTCCGGAGTCATCACTTTCACTCCAAGTGGCGGCCATCATTTTTTGTCTCTTGTTCTTCAAATTCCCACAATCTAGTGAGATATGACCTATGCCACCACACTCATAGCATTAGACCCCTTTCTCTTGCCTATGCTCATGCTTCTTGAAGGAAGCCTTTTTCTTCAAGTCTTGGCCTTTGGATCCAAAGCCACGCTTCTCAAACTTGACAAATTTCTTGAATCTTTGAAGCATCAAAGTCATGTCTTCGTCCAAGTCACCTTTCTCCTCCTTCCCTACCTTGGAAGCTTTCAAAGCAATCCCTTTTTGCTTTTTAGGAGGTGAAGAGCTAGGAGCCTTCTTAGACTCGTAGGCGAGGAGTCTTCCAATTACCTCGCTCGACTTCATGTTCTTAAAGTCACTATTCTCCTCTAAAGCCGTCACCTTAGACTCAAACCTCTCGGGAAGCGATCTCATTATCTTTTGCTTGATCCTTCTATCCGAGTAAGGGTCACCAAGTTGATGACTTTGGTTGACAATGTCCATCAACCTAATCTCGAAGTCGTTGAAGCACTCATTCTCCTCCATCCTAAGTGTCTCAAATTGAGTTTGGAGGACTTGAAGTTTGGAGTCCTTCACTACTTCGGTTCCCTCATGTGCAACCTCTAAGATGTCCCATGCCTCCTTAGCTATCTTAGTGTTCTGAATCAGTTTGTACTGATTTTCGTCCATTGCACATATAAGGGCGTGCCACGCCTTTTGATTCCACTTGGACAACTCAAACTCGGGTTGTGTCCACTGTGCCTTAGGCTTGAGCACTTCTTCTCCTCCACCCGTGGGAGTCATCATAGAAGGCGAATATCCATCTTCAATGGCCATCCATGCCCTATCATGGATTTGACACACATATGCCTCCATCTTCCCTTTCCATTGGGAGTAATTTATGTCGGTGATGAGGGGTGGCCTTACGCTCGAAGCACCCTCATTTGAACCACCGATTCCACTCATAGTGTATAATGAAAGGATGAAATGAATGCAAAATGTATGAATGATCAAAGAATCACACAAATGCAAAACACACCAAAAATGAGCTAGGATCACCTATGTATGTCTAGGAACCCGCTCTGATACCAATTGAAAAGAATACGCGGTGTGTATAATATAAAGCTAGAGGGGGGGTGAATAGATTTTATCAAATATTACCCAATTTTCGCATGCAAGTCAATTTTACGAAAATGCCCCTAACTAGTCAAAATAATATATCAAGTGTAATATGTGCGGAATTTAAATAACACAAGATATATACGTGGAAACCCAACCACTAGGAAAAACCACGGGCTGCATAGTGTGCCACACTCGGAACTCGAAATCACTAATTGAAATGAAGTTTACAACCTATGTAGACCTCGTCTAACACTCCGGTCTGTAACCCCTCACCTCTACCCAGCGGGCCTTTATTAGCAACCCTATTCCAATTTGCTTGAGGCCTAAGCACTCTTAGCCCCAAGACTTACTTCTCAATGAAGAGAAACAACCTAAGTGAATATGTATGAATATTCAAAATGCAAATTAGAGCTAGGTTACTCTATATGCTTATCTAGGATAATGATTTTGCAATTAAAACAATCCTAGATATAAATGGCTAGATGACATGTCAAATAGCATAGCTAATCAAGATTAAACAAAAACCTAATTAGCTATCACAATACAACACCCAATCATTTTCATCACAAATAATCTCTTACTTGTATCTAGCATATAATCAAAAGCATACAAGTAATTAAAGAGATGTATTAATATGAAAAACACTAAAGTAATATGAAATTAGTGAAGAACATACCAAATAAGATGTGATGATTCAAAACCATGCATGGATCAATTCTATGAAGGCATAGAAGATCAAATATGAAATTTGATGCAAAAGTGGTTTGATTTGAGTGGTAAAAGATGAAGTCTTGATTTGATTTTTTCTCAAAAATCTCTCTTTGAAGTTTAGGGTTCTAAGTGATCAAAGAACTTCTTCAGATAATGAGAAAGTAAGATATTTATAGACATCAAGAAATGGGCATGTGAAAAGACAAGTTTGCCCTTTAAAATCGCCGATCGGCGGTTTCATTCTGCGGCCAGGCCGCAGAACTCAATTGAGTCCTGAGAGAAATAAGGGAACTTCGGCAGTTTCATTCGACGGTTTCGTGACCGCCGATCCAACCGCCGAATTGAGTCCTGAGAGAAATAAGGGAACTTCGGCAGTTTCATTCGACAGCCGCAGAATGAAACCGCCGAATTGAGTCCTGAGAGAAATAAGGGAACTTCGGCAGTTTCATTCGACGGTTTCATGACCGCCGATCCAACCGCCGAATCAAGCCAAGAGATTAAATCAATCAGGTATAAACGGCGGTTTCGAACGGCGGTCGTGACCGCCGATATTGACCGCAGAATTGCTCCAGACACTTCTGGATGTAAACGGCGGTTTCATTCGGCGGCTAGGCCGCCAATCATAACCGTCGATCACCAATAATGGTGAAAACCAAGGAGAAGCCAAGGGAATTCTCCGTGGGCGGTCTTCGCGCAAAACCAAGCACATTCTAGTGCGTGAGCGGACGTTTCCGAACACTATCGGGAAACGAATTACTAAGCACATATACACACAACAAGATATCAAACAAAGTGCTAGTGTGAAAAGTGACATGTGAAGAGTATGCGCACAAAAATAAGCATATATGCAATCATAGCAAGAATGCTAAGAGTGTGTGTGCTACTAATTCTGTTCAAAGAAAACCAAGCACAAGAGATTATACCTTTGGCGTGCTTGTATCTTGAGGTCATGGAAGGGCCTTTGATCTTCAACCTTAAACACTTAGACTACCCTTACATTCAAACCCCAACATGTGGTTTGTCCACTAAATAAGCCAATCAGCAAAACGGGAATCCTTACAGCTAGGATCGGGAAGGTCCGGATAGTCATGCATGGGAGGCCCTCTAGAGGCATGAGTGTCTTGGATAGGGAGTTGGCTACATTATTTGTAGGCCTAGGCGTATGGATAGACATAGACTCCGAAAGAGTGGGGTACATGGGATGTGTATGCACTCTTGAGGAATTTCTAATCTTCCATCGATGTTGGTTTAGTATGATCTCCAATATATGGTGGGTCCGCATCATTGAGGGATTTTGTACTTTCCAATAAGGTTGGGTAGACATAGACCCCAATAGGAAGTTGATCTAGGTTGGTCACTTTTGAGGAATTTCTAATCTATCATCCAATATATATAGTACCCAATGGTTGTAGTTCAACCCGTGGATGTTTCCTCCTTGGAGGTTTTACCACATTAAAAAATATTTTGTGTTAATTCTTCATATCTCTATCTCTTATATTTGTATATGTGTATGTTGTTATCTTGTTGCATATTATTCACTTGTGATGTATATTGAAACAAGATTTTATAAAGTGTGATTTGTAAACAAATTCATTTGATCGTATTTGTAAATATAATTCTTTTGTATATTGTAATTTTTGTGCATAGTGATATTTGATTATACTTGTAATATATTGAACAGATATTGAAATACAAGTATTCTTTGTTGTTGAGTTTTTGTGCCATTATACCTCATACAACTAATTGATATACATAGACTATGCTTAAATGATCACATGCTTATATTGTCTATGTATGATTTCTTGGTTTATGTCTTGTATGTAAGGCTACCTTAAGGGACAAACGTAAGTTTGTTCAAGGGATTGAAAAAGGCATAAAAACCTATTCACCCCCCTCTCTCTAGGTATGCTTTAAGCTATTTAACTACGTCTGTATACTTGCATAGATTCTTGGAAATATTAATAGCACTCATTAACGGAAAACTATCACTGGGGTGATTTTTCCAATTAACAATTCAATATGACTAAAATCAAGGTAGATCTTATTCGGAGAGGTATCAAGTAGTTCGATACCCTTAACATCCTAATAGAACCTGTGAAAAGTAGTGATAATGGTGGGCAAAAATTAATGTAATAATGGTATCACGTACAACTCTCTTTTATTGACAATAAAGACATGATAAGAATACAACGAAGACTTTAGATAGCTATGGTGATGGGATAAAACACTCCGTTGACAATGGTGATGGAGCTCTCGTACATGTCGATAAGTGGAAAAAATCTTTAGTAGGGTTAGGCACTCAAGTTGCGGTCCCTTTTCTTTGTGATAATATGATGTATATATACGTATCAATACTTGCCTAGCACTTCTCTAAATTCGGTCTTGTGACCTAGAGTTTTTCGGGGCATTCCTTGGCAATTGGCGAGGAGATCGTTTCTTCCTTTCCAAGAATCGAGAGATCCCTTATTTTCAGGAATTCTGATGGAAATGACTTGTATTTCAAATAGGACTCTTAGTGGCGGGAATGAGCATAACTCTTTATTTGTCTTGAACGGTGGCGTTTTATTATCGCCTTAAGCTGTCTTTTGAGCATGCTTAGACTTACCTTTACGATCTTTTTCTTCTTGGTGCTCTAATAAATTTGGCCAACCGGTTTATGGGATGGATCGAAGTATCGGGACACTAGTTGAAGCTATAGCGTGGTGTAAAAATGAACAAGTATCAGGATGCTTGGTCTATGTGGTAGCGGGGTAACTGGTCTATGGGGTAGCGGGATACTTGGACTGTGTGGTAGCGGGGTACTTCAGGACCTTGTTTTCTATGTTGCCTGCTACTTGGGAATCCCGGCGCCCTTGATATTAGTTTGGATAGTCCAGAGGTGTGCCTAAGTACTTTGGTCTGGACTCCTTATAGGAGGTAGCTAGATTCTGCCTTGGTAGTTCCTTCAACCGTGAATCTGGATGGAAAATTCTTCTTTAACCCTTCACCAATTTTGGCGGTTAACACTCATGTTATCACAAAAGAGAGTGAGTGTACCTTGGTTGAATCCGTTGTCAACTAGCATTTGCTTAATCCAAAGGAGTTATGTGCATCCACTCCCAACGGCTATGTACTCGGCCTCAGCCATGGACAAGAAAATTGAGTTTTGCTTCTTGCAAAACCAAGAGACCAAGTTGTTCCCAAGGAAGAAGCAACCGCCCGATGTGCTTTTCCTATCATCGCAATTTCCTGCCCAATCCGCATCACTAAAGCCTACAAGACTAGCATTAGTGTCAAAAGAGTACCAAATCCCATAGTTGGATGTCCCATTCACATAGTGAATGATTCTCTTAACGGAAGAAAGATGGGACTCTTTAGGATCCGATTGGTACCTAGCACACATACCCACACTAAAAGAGATATTGGGCCTACTTGTGGTCAAATAAAGCAAGCTACCAATCATGCCTCGATATAACGTTTGTTCCAGACTTTTACCACTAGCATCATTGCTTAGCTTCAAAGTGGTACTCATGGGTGTATCACAATGTTTGACATTTTCTAGACCAAACTTCTTCACTAGGTTTTTAGCATATTTAGCTTGGATTATAAAATCCCATCATTTAATTGCCGAATTGTAAACCTAGGAAGTAACTTAGCTCACCAATAAGACTCATTTCAAATTCATGAGACATGACATCAACAAATTGTTGGACTTTGCTGTTGTTGGTGGAGCCAAAAACTATATCATCAACATAGTTTTGAGCTATAAAGAGCTCATCATTGTCTTTCTTGATGAATAGAGTCTTGTCAACACTACCCCTTGTGTAGTTATTGTCAACAAGAAATTGAGTGAGATGCTCATACCAAGCCCTCGGTGCTTGTTTCAACCCATATAAAGCCTTTTTGAGGCGATAAACATGGTTGGGATGGTGTGCATCCACAAACCCCTTGGGTTGTTCAACAAACACTTCCTCTTACAAATAGCCATTAAGGAAGGCACTCTTGACGTCTATTTGGTGCAATTTGAACTTGTGTACACAAGATATGGACAAGAGAAGCCTAATAGACTCTAAACGGGCAACGGGAGCAAATGTCTCCTCAAAGTCAATACCCTCAATTTGAGAGTACCCTTGTGCAAGAAGTCTAGCCTTGTTATGCACTATGTTGCCATCCTCATCGGATTTGTTCCCATAGATCCACTTGGTGCCTATCACATTAATGCTCTTAGGCCTAGGAACTACAGTCCAAACCTCATTCCTTTCGAATTGGTTTAGTTTTTCTTGCATGGCAAGAACCCAAAATTCATCATTCAAGGCCTCATCAACCTTTTTGGGTTCTATTTGAGAGGTGTAGCAAGTATAGCTAATTAGATTATCTATTTGACATCTAGTCCTAACACCCTCATTCACATCTCCAATAACATCATCTTTGTTATGGAGTCTTCTAACCCATGGAGCGGGTTCATTAGAGTCCAAGAGAGGAACTCTATTAAAAGGTTCTATGTCCTCATCATCAAGGTTAGAGGTCCCAACACTAGGAGTCTCCACAACCTCTCTAGGGGAGAGTCATCTTCTAAAACAACCTCCTCCTCATGGTCACTAGACTTGAGCCTTGTATCATCAATGACAACATTGGATGATTCCATGACGGTTCGAGTCTTCAAGTTGAAAACTCTATAGGCTCTATTATTCAAGGCATAGCCAATAAAAATATCCTCATCACTCTTAGCATCAAATTTGCCAAGTTGATCACAGTTATTTAAAATGTAGCACTTGCTTCCAAAAGTGTGGAAGTAGCTAACATTTGGCTTTCTCCCTCTCCATAGCTCATAGGAGGTTTGCTTAGAACCGGGCCTTAGAAAAACTCTATTTCCTATATAGTAAGCCGTATTGACGGCTTCGGCCCACAGGTTCCTAGGGACACTGTTGCTAAGCAACATCACACGAGCCATCTCTTAAAGAACCCTATTCTTCCTCTTAACAACTCCATTTTATTAAGGTGTCCTAGGAGCCGAAAACTCATGGGAGATGCCTAAGCTATTGCAATAGCTTTCAAAGTAGGCATTCTCAAATTCCCTTCCATGGTCACTCCTAATCCGTTTAATGTTTTTAATGTTTAAGTTCATTTCTGTAGGATCTTAGATTTATGTTGGCTTGATTCCATTGCAAAACACTCTTTATTTATAATGGTTAGTTGTTTAGGTGATTCTTGGTGAAAAGAAGCTTCAAAGAAGAAAGACAACTTCTCATGCAAATATCGTCTTTAAGAGGAAATGCGCTTACTTGGATGCTAAAGTATCAAGATACTTCTTCCTCTTGCAAGGCGTAAGAGCACACACACACAATTCATACACATGTGTCCCTGCATCATAGTTCAAACATTTGGTATAACACATTCACACACTTTTTAGTATGCACATGCATTGGTCTCTTATGGACAAACATTGTAGAATTGCATGTTTTGTGACTATCTCTTTGATATGGCATACTCGTGTGAATTTGTGTTTATTTATTTGTGTGTTTTTTATTTTGTACTTGAACATGTTCTTATATGATTCTTTATTGAGTCCCAGTCATTTCGGTTACTCATTCATAAGGTTTCGAGTCCAAATGATGTAGCTACGCTACTTTGCATTCTCATTTGTTGAGTTGACTTCATCGTCATTTTCCGAGGTGATTTCTCAACCATTTTTCAAAGTTTTGTAGTCCTAGTCGTGCGTGAGGGAGTCATAGTTTGTAATCAAAAAACGGATTCAAAATCAGAGTTCGGATGCCCAAGATACGGTTGAAGAACGTGAGGGAGCGCGCGAGAGGCAAGCATGGCCAAATGCCATGCATAGGCCACTCCGTGTGGAGCCCGTGGGACCCACGGCCAGAACACCCCTCTGGTCCCGTTTGGCCCACGTGCCCCCCACAGGGATTGGTGATGTGGCTGTTAGGATTATGCTCAATAGCAAGAGTGTAATATTGTAATTAACAATCTTTTTCATATTAATAAAGTGATTTCTGGTTTAACAAATCGTATAGCATTTATAGTTTAATATTATAATTGTCAAAGTAAATAATCATAGGGTCTAAAGACTATGAGAAAAGAAGAATTGTTCGTACATCTGGATATGTATGTAGTAGACACAATTCTTTAGTTAGTCTTGAATAATGTTCACAACTTAAGTTAAAGGTTGGGCACCTTTATCTTGTTAAAGTTATAGAATTCTTTTGCTAGCATTTGAGTGGGATCAAATGAGATATGATGAGTCTAAAATCATCGGAGTGTCTTAAAGCAAAAGGATCTAGTGCACTGGGTGCATTGAACCGGATCACAATGAAAAGCTTTATCTAGAACCGTCAATAGATAATAGTCTTTTCATTATCAGGACAATCGGAGAGTCTATCTTAATCCTGAGATAAATGATGGACTTATGGTTGCAACTGATATCATTTGAGTTATCAATGAGTACGATTATATCGCATAGTCTATCCTCGATAATTTGGTGATATTCATTTGTTAATCGATAGAGGACTTCATTTATAGATATGGACATCGTGGCTCCATTTATTAAATGAGAGTATAATATCATCATATGGATGTTTTGAGGTAATTGGATATTAAATCTCAACGTTGAGTTTTCGATAGTGTCTATTGAAAACATGGCTTCTGGACAAGTCAAAATATCCAAGTTCAAAACGTGGTCATATGAGTAAATATGGTAACTTGGAGAGTTATAGGCGGTCTATGAACTCTTGGCGATTACTGATATTAATCACGAGGATACACTTTCTCCAATATGATTGTCTAGGGTATGAATGAGGAGCATCTTCTTTTTCTATCTTTATTTACTAGTTCAATTTTAGCTCTTTAGTGGAATGAGTTAAAATTAATGGATCGGACCTAAGTGAATCATTTGTTGATTGTGATTAGGTTATGTCTATTGAAGCTTAAATTTAGATGGCCCGCCAAGATCCCCAATCCACACGGACTTGCATGGATCACTTGATATATTCTACCGGACCAATTTGAGGGTCCATCTAGAATTGCATTTAATATATTAAGAATATAATTTGCACATTATTTATGTAATGGGCTGCTCAATTATATTAATATATTAATGAATGACATGTGGGCTTGTTTCTGTTAGTAAGAATGGGTCTGGTTCACATTTGGGCTTTTTATTTAAAGTCCAATGGATTAAATGAAATAAAGAAAATAATATATAGCCCATTTGTTTAAGTGGGGTGGCAAGAAGGTTTTATAACCTAATATATTATTTTGTTTCATTGTTTTAATTAAATAAGAATTAATTAATTTATTAATTAATTGTTTAATTAAGAAACAAATCTTTTCTGAATAGGAAATATATTTCCTAGAGTAATACTATTGTAGTAGTTTACTAAAAGTAAAAGACTTGTTTGAAAAGAAAATAAATAATTAATTTTATTTATTTAAATCAAATAAGAAGTCTTTTTTATTTAGTCAAATAAAGGAATAAAAGATTTATGAATTAAATTAGGGTTTGAAGTCTTAAACTAAATAGGAATTAGGGTGCAATACAAACTCCTTTGGGCTTGAGAATTGCGGCAACCCTAGTCCCTTTTAGGTTAGGATTTTCAGCCACCCTAAAGAGAAAAAAGAGAAGAAAATTTTGCAACCTATATATACACTCTTATAGATTTCGGCCAACCTAATGCTTGGTGCTTGATATTCTATTTTCTTCTTCTTCTCAATTCATAGAGAGATTATTTTATTCTACTAAAACATAAAAGAGTGTTAGATTATTCTTTGATGGTATACTATTTGCTTATTCATCAATAAGCTTGTGTGTACGACATCGATCTAGGTTCACGCGAGTTTCGATCATTAGATTGAGAACTCAAAAGTGACCGGAATAATCTTAGTATTCTTTTGATTGTTTTTGTGACTAACAAAGAAAAGAAAAGTTTGTTTTGTCCATTCACAGGTTTGCAATTCAAAGAAAAGGGAGACCACGCTCCTAGGTGATCCACGTTCATGCTAGGATTGAAGATCTTGCGGATTACCATCGACGTAAGTCAATCGGATCACGCGACAAAAGGTATTATTCTTTTGTTAGATAATATATATGTTTAATTGATTAAAGGGTTTAAGGTTCATAAAAGGGAAAAATTTTTAAAAGTCACTAAATCTATTTTTAGTCTCGCTTCCGCTGCGTGCACTACGGTATTTTTCCCTACAGTGCCCGCCTCCGATTAGGTCATTTTGTGTTCCCTCCTTGAATCATTTAAATATGATTTTCTTTCCCTTCAAACATAACTTGAAAATTTCCAAGAAAAATTCTGCAGAAATCTTCAATTTTTAGTTTTCTTATTTCGATCATAACTTTCTCATACGAACTCGAAATTGATTGATCCAAAAACCAAAATTGTTGGTCTTGATGAGAGCTACAAACCCCAAGAGGTAGTTGACTTCATCATTTTTCCCAGTGGACTGATTTCAGTACGTGGTTCAACTTTGTATGTTCAACTTCTTCTTTTTCGTTTCATCTTTGATCATCTTTTTTAATCTTACTATTTGATTGATGAAATATGTTGATAAGGATGTTAGATCATATGCTAGGGTTTTATGATTGATTATTTGTTGAGTTTTAGCATTGTGATTCACATTTGAACTTAGTTTGCTAAACTTGATTTTTCCTTGAAATTGATTCTAGAAATGCTATATGTGATATGCCTCATGACATGTTCTAGATTTAATTTCATGTTCTAAGAACAAGGTTTATAGTGTGCTATATTGAATATTCTTGACTTGTTCTTATTGATTTTACATGCATTGATTTCTAGGTTCTTTTTGTGATTGTGTGTTGAAAGCATATCCTAGAATATCTCTAAGCATGTTCATAGAGTTTGATTGATCATCATACTTTATTTGTTTGTGATTTGCATCATTTGCATCACTTAGATCATTGCCTTGTGTAAGGTTGAAGTCTCTAGCAAAGTGAGTGAAGCTTTGTGGATAGAGCAAAGAAGTCTTAATTAGAGTCAGGAGGACTTGGATAGTCAAGCAAGGAGACTTGTCTAGAGTCGGGAGGATCCGGATTGACAAGCAAGAAATCTTCCTAGAGACGTGAGCGTCTTGGATAGAAAGTTGCTTTCTAGAGGTGTAGGACACATCTCGAATAGGAATTAGGCTTGGTAGTTCACTTGCCCGAGGGTAGATTATGAGATGATAGCTTGAGCGGATATCATGTGTTGATAGCTTGAGTGTGTAAGTCCTTTTCATATAGTGGATTGCTATGCCGGTGGTTGTGGTATCAACCCGTGGATGTTTCCTCTTTGAGGTTTTACCACATAAAAATACTTGTGTCAAGTTTCGTTTTTATGTTTCTTTTTCTTCCATATGTTTGTATTGATTGCATTACTTGTATATTGATTTTCACATGTGTTGGTTAAATCAATTCAATTGTTAAGATTCATCAAGTGTGCTTTTAATTGTTGTATTCCCCATATTTTTTGTATATTGGAAGAATTTGGGCCTATACTTATTCAACCCCCCCCCCCCCCCCCCCCCCCCCTTCCTAGGTATATTTTACACTATATTGCTTAAAGGAATTTCAATTTCATTTTGAATTTTAGTACAAAGCATTTTAAACTTGTCAAAAGTTTCGGATTTTTCTCTAAGGAAATATGTTCATGTGAACCTAGAGAAATCATCTACACAAACAAAAATGTATCTCTTTCCACCTAAACTCTTGGTTTGCATGGGACCCATAAGATCCACGTGGAGAAGCTCTAGGGGCTCCTTGGTGGAAAGATACTTGCCCTTTTTGTGCATACTCTTGGTTTGTTTCCCTTGTTGGCAAGGTCCACAAACACCATTGGCTTTCTTCCTAAGCTTGGGAAGGCCTCACACAACATTGAACTTATCTAAGATTTGTAAATCCTGATAGTTCATGCGACCAAGTCTTTCATGCCACAACTCAATTTGCTCATCCTTGGACACATTGCAAGAGACTATTCTAGCTTCAAGACAATAGCAATTGTCGCTAGATCTAATTCCTTTTAACAAGGTTTGTGCATTGGGCAATAGGATAAAGCAATCATTTTTGCAAAATAAGACGGAAAGTCCTACATCACTTAGATGTGAAATGCTTATCAAATTGGCTTTTAGACCATGAAAGTATACAAACGTAGTTAAATAGCTTAAAGCATACCTAGAAGGGGGGGTGGATAGGTTTTAACGCCTTTTTCAATCCCTTGAACAAACTTTCGTTTGTCCCTTAAGGTAGCCTTACATACAACACACAAACAATAAATCCATATATAGACAAGATAAGCATATGATCATTTAGGCATTGTCTATATATATCAAATAGTTGTATGAGGTATAAGTACACATAAACTCAACAACAAAGAATACTTGCATTTCAATATTTGTTCAAGGTGTCACAAGTATAATCAAATATCACTATACACAAAAATTACTGTAAGGATTCCTATCTATTGATTGGCTTATTTCGTGGACAAACCACATATTGCGGCTTGATGTAAGGGTAGCTTAAGTATTTGATGGTTGGTGTTTTACACAACCAAGGCCCTCTCAAGACCTCAAGAGAAGAAGCACCAAAGGTAAATTCTAGTGCTTACTTGCTTTGAAGAGATCTAGTTGCACACACACACAACTCATGCATAAATCTTATTCTTGTATGTTGTGTGTTTTATATGTGTGCATGCATGTTCTTGAACATCTCTTCTTGCATGTTTTATTTGATTGCATCTTGTTCATTGAAATGCCATGACATGTTTAGGCATTAGGATGCAAAGCCATGAATTCTATTCATGCATGTTTAAGTGATTGCATCTTATTCATTGAAATGCCATGACATGTTTAGGCATTAGGCTGCATTCACTTCCCACACTTGCACTTCATGATTAGTCTTAAGTATTGTGTAATTCGTTTCCGTTTGTGTGATCGGAAACGTCCATGCTTGCACGGTGGTGTGCATGTCTTAGCGCGATAGTTGACCACTTGAGAAGGTCTCATCCTTCTCTTGGATAAGTGGTAGTTTTGGTTTGGTTGTTTGGAGTAAAATGTCTAGTTTCAAGAGATTGGATTTTAATGATTTAAATGATTTTCAAAACTGACCTATGTATGGTCTTGTGGCCATAACTTTTTACACAAAGCTTCAAAATGAGTTTTGTAAATTTTTGTACAAACTAGACACCCATACCTTTCTAACGGTATATTATTCGTAATATTTGAAACTAATTATAGCACGGTGTGTATAAAACTATCTAGAGGGGGGGTGAATAGATTTTAAGCTTATTACCCAATTTTTCGTATTAAGTCAAAATTACGAATTTACCCCTAACTAGATAAAGCAACAAATCAAGTATAAAATGCGGAAATTAAATAAGACTTGATTTTTACGTGGAAACCCTCACGGGAAAAACCACGGGCTAGTAAGTAAGCCACACTCGAACCTCGAATCTACTAAATGTGTAAAATGATTACAACCAAATCCCGGAAGTAATCACACACCTAACTAATCCTAGTATGAGTGAACCTAGTCCAATTTGCTTGTGATCTAAGCAACCTAATCCCGGATGCTACACACAAGACTTACTTTCTCTATGAAGAGAATAACACCCTAAGTGAATATATGAATATCCTAATGCAACATAAAGCAAGGGAAACCCTATATGCTTATCTAAGATGATTAATATGCAATTAGAACAATCCTAAATATCACAAACTAAATGACATGTCAAATAGTTTAGCTAATCAAGATTAAGCACAAAACCTAATTAGCTATCACAATACAACTTCTCAAACATACATCACACTAATCTCAATCTTGTATCCAAAGCATACAAAATAACATACAAGTAATTAATTGAGATTGCTTGTTAAGAGAAACACAAAATATGTAAGATATTAGTGAAAAGCTTACCAAGCAAAGTATGATGAAGAATCCATGCAAGATGACATCTAGATGATCTAAGATGATGCTAGATGATGATTGATGATCATGAAAAAGTGTTTGAGTTAATAAAAATGAGTTCTTGGAGTTTTTCTTCTCTTTGAAAAATATCCTAAGTATGAAATCTGAATATGAACTCTTGTAATTGACCTAAAGTCAAAGTGGCATATATATAGGGGGCCAAATCAAAGTGTGGTCGTTTTGATAAGTTGGCCTAATATTTACCTTGGGCGCTGTATGTAGGGCGCTTCTATACAGCGCCTGTACAGCGCCCCTGCTCTGTTCTCACGGAGAAACAGAGGGGCGCTCTACGTAGAGCGCCCTGTACAGCGCTTTGTACAGCGCCTGTACAGCGCTCGTACAGTGACCGAATTAAATCGATCAGGTCTGTACAGCGCTCAATGGGGGTTGTTCATACAGTGCTTTTGTAGAGCGCTTTTGGGAGCGCCCAATGCAAAAATGCAATCCTAAGTCTAAGCATGACAAGGCAATTGGATATGCAAGATGCAATCAAACTAACATGCAAGAAGAGATGTTAATGAACATTAAAGCACACAAATAAGACACACAACATACAAGGATCAAACATATGCATGAGTTGTGAGTGTGTGCAACTATCTCTTCAAGACAAGTAAGCACATAAAAATTTACCTTCGGTGCTTATCAAGAATAAGGTCTTCAAAGGGTCTTAGCAATAACACCTACACTTAAGCTACCCTTACAAGAATCCCCAACATGTGGTTTGTCCACGAAATGAGCCAATCAACAAATGGGAACCTTACAATATTTCATGACCGTTTGGATTGGTTTTAAAATCTCCAAAGTTACAACAAAAACAGGGCAACTCTGTTGTTGTCCGTTTCTGACCTTTGGTCACT
Source organism: Acer saccharum (assembly GCA_030490815.1). NCBI lineage: Eukaryota > Viridiplantae > Streptophyta > Magnoliopsida > Sapindales > Sapindaceae > Acer > Acer saccharum. The sequence continues at coordinate 4,806,055 of CM059875.1, read as the reverse complement.
CAATTAACCATAACGTTTTCTACAAACATCTAAATGCTATTCTGTAAAACAAGTACAAAGTAGACATCCATACCTTTCCAACGATATATCATACGAAAGGTTTTGATGTCGTTTGGTCATGTTTCGAAGCGCTCGAATCTTGAGTCGCTGCACTGACGTGAGTACCGCGAAAATGCCCATAATTTTTCCATTTCTTCCAAAACGACATAGTTTCACTTGGGCATTATAAATACATATCTTTCTCATCATTTTGAGGGCTAAGCCACAAAATTAAACCCTAGAGAGAGAGGCTCCCTATTCTTGAGAGAGAAAGAGAGACTTGAGAGAAAAAGGTTAAAGATTACATCTTTATCTCTCTAAACCCATTCCCACATGCACAAATCATCATCTAGGCATCATCTAGGTTCATCTAGCATGTGCTAATGTATGGGTCTTCTTCAACACACATGGTATGATTTGTTGAACACTTTTATCTTACATAATTAGTGGTTTTACTTATCAATTTATCTCTTTTATCGCTTGTATGTTCTTTGAGTAATTTCTAGATACATGATTGAGATTATGTGTTGATTGGGTCATTTATGTTAGCTAGGTTTTCATGCCTATTTTATATCTAGCTAATTAATCTCATTATATGATTGAGATTATGTGTTGATTGGGTCATTTATGTTAGCTAGGTTTTCATGCTTTTGATAGCTTAATTGATTAGGTCTTTATTGCCTAAAAGCTATGCCATAAACATTCTTGTGTGATTTATTTATAACTAGGTTGATAGATTGTTTTTTTAATCAACTAGTTAATCTTTTGAATGTTTGTGGGTTTTTTGTGATAGCTTTGTATCTAGGATTGGTTATCCTTTACTTAGCTAAAGTTGTATGCCATGACATATAGCTATTTTCATATCTAGGATTGATTTTATTGTCATCATATAATCCTAGATAAGCATTTAGTGTACCCTAGCACTTCTTGCATATTTGGATATCATTGCATATTCACTTAGGGTTTGATCTCTTCGGAGAAGTAAGTCTTGTGTGATAGACCGGGATTAGATCGGACACCGGGATTAGGTGGTCACATGAGCAAATTGGACTAGGTCAACTTTTACAGGCCTACGGGTAGTGGTAGCGGGATATTGGCCGGGATTAGGCCGTCAAACCAGGATTAGGTTGTATACGCTATCACAATTAGTGGATTCGAGGTTCGAGTGTGGCGCACTTACCAGCCCGTAGTTTTTCCCGTGAGGGTTTCCACGTAAATATCAAGTGTTATTTAATTTCCGCACCGTATTACACTTGTTGTTTATATTGTCTAGTTGGGGAATTTTCGTAAAATTGACTTAATGCGAAAATTGGGTAATAATTGATAAAATCTATTCATCCCCCATCTAGATTAATATTGAACACACCTTGAGAACTTTCAATTACAATATACAAAAGAATTATATTTACAAATATGATCAAAATGAATTAGTTCACAAATCACACTTTACAAAATCTTGTTTCAATATACATCACAAGTGAATAATATGCAACAAGATTACAACATACACATATACAAAAATAAGAGATAGAGATAGGAAGAATTAACACATGAGATTTTTTAACGTGGAAAAACCTCCAAGGAGGAAACATCCACAGGTTGAACTACAACCATCGGGTACTATATATATTGGATGGTAAATTAGAAATTTCTTAAAAGTGACCAACCTTGACCAACTTCCTATTGGAGTCTATGTTTACCCAACCCTATTGGAAAGTATGAAATCCCTAAATGATACGAATCCAACATATATTGGACAACATACAAAACAAACATCGATCGTAGATTAGAAATTCCTCAATAGTGCATACACATCCCATGTACCCCGCTCTTTTGGAGTCTATGTCTATCCATACGCCTATGCCTACCAATATACAAGCCAACTCTCTATCCAAGGCACTCATGCCTCTAGAGAGCCTCCCATACATGACTATTCGAGTCCTCCCGACTCTAGCCATGACTCCTTGCTTGCCTATCCATGTCCTCTCGACTCTAGACAAAACTTCTTGCTTGGTTATCCGAGTCCTTCCGACTCTAACCAAGACTTCATGCCTTTTACAAGGACTTCCTAGTGTGATCATGTGAATGCAAATTATGCAAACAATCAATTCAACATAGGACATGAGATCAATACATTTCATGGAACAACTAGACCTAAACATGTGATAACACAAGTAATAAAAGTCTAGATGCAAAACTTGAATAAAAACCTAGAGCATGTGAAAACACCTAACACATAAAACTCATAGTTTCATTCACACAAATAACACTTGAACAATTCATATCCATGAAGCACAAATTCAAGATGTTATAAACATACACAAAAATGCTAGAATCACAAAATGTGTTCAATGAATATTCTAGCCAACAATTAGAGCAAGGATATATTGAATAATCTATTAAATCCTATTTGTCTCTAAATACACATACAATTGAATTAATCCTAAATTTTATCAATCAAAGGATCAAAAAACATTTCAAGGATTATTAATCATAAAATCATTCAATCAAGTCACAAATAATCGAAGATACCAATCTAATCACAATACAACTCTCAAACATGTGAAAAACCTAGAATCTAAGAAACTAGTTCACATATGTCTCTAATTAGACTTTTGATTAAGATTAATATAGCATTCATCATACATATACAAACATATAGAAGAAGAAGCCCTAAGCAAGTTGAAGGTTATAAAAGAAGAAATCTGAAAGATATGAACACTACCTTGCAATCACGAGCTGGTTCGTTTTTCTGGGTAGAACTACCACGAAAATCGATCATGTAGGGATTCCCTTTAATTGATTGGCTTATTTCGTGAACAAACCACATGTTGGGGTTTGGTTGTAAGGGTAGTCTAGGTGATTAAGGTTGAAGATCAAAGACCCTTTCCAAGACCTCAAGAGGACAAGCACCAAATGTATATATCTAGTGCTTACTTGGGCTTGAAGAGATATAGTTGCACACACACACAATATGCATAACTCTTATTCTTGAATGCTGTGTTTATATTTTGTGTGCATTGTGCTTTATTGCTTATTCAATATTTCTTCTTGCATTAAATTGATTGCATCTTGTTCTATGAAATGCCATGACATGATAGGCATTAGGATGCATTCAATACCCACACTTGCACTTCATGTATGTTAACTTTTAGTATGGAGTAATTCGTTTCCCGAAGGATGTTCGGAAACGTCCGCGCTTGCACTAATGAGTGCTTGGTTTCACGCGAAGACTGCCTACGGAGAATGCCCTTGGCTTCTCCTTGGTTTTCACCTCTGTTGGTGATTGGCAGTTATGATTGGCGGCCTGGCCTCCGAACGAAACCGTCATTTTGACCTGATTGATTTTTCTCTCGGGTTTGATTCGGCGGTTGGATCGGCGGTCACGAAACCGCCAAATGAAACCGCCGTTGTTCCTTTGGTCTTCTCGGGTTCAATTCGGCGATTACAAACGGCGGCCTGGCAGCAGTTTGAAACCGCCGATCGATGCGTTTCAGGGGCAAACTTGTCTTTTCACATGCCTAATTCTTGATGTCTATAAATATCTTACTTTCTCATTATCTGAACAAGTTCTTTGACTCCTGAGAACCCTAAACTTAAAAGAGAGATATTTGAGAGAAAATCAAATCAAGAACTCACCTTTAACCACTCAAATCAAATCCTTTTTGCATCAAATTTCATATTGCATCTTCTATGTCTATATAGAGTGCATCAATGTATGGGTTTGCATCATCACAACTTGCTTGGTAAGATTTTGATTAACTTCATCTTATTTTAGTATTTTTACTACCAAGCCATCTCTTTTAAATTACTTGTATGTTTTAGATCATATGCTAAATACAAGAAAAGATAATTAATTGTGATGAATTGATTGAGTGTTGTTTTGTGATAGCTTTGTATCTAGGATTGGTTATCCTTTACTTAGCTAAAGTTGTATGCCATGACATATAGCTATTTTGATATCTAGGATTGATTTTATTGTCATCATATAATCCTAGGTAAGCATCTAGAGTACCCTATCTCTATATTGCATATTTGAATATCATGATATATTCACATAGGGTTGTGCATCTCTTCTGAGAGATTTAAGTCTTGTGTGATTGACCGGGATTAGGTTGGACACCGGGAATAGGTGGTCACATAAGCAATTGGACTAGAGCCACTTTTAAAGGCCCGAGTGGTAGGAGTGGGGGGTTATTGACCGGAGTGTTAGATGAGGTCTACATAGGTTGTAAACTCCATTTCAATTAGTGGATTTCGAGGTCCGAGTGTGGCGCACTAAATAGCCCGTGGTTTTTCCCAGTGGTTGGGTTTCCACATAAAAATCAAGCGTTCTTTAATTTCCACACTTATATGCTTGATTTTGTATATTGACTAGATTGGGGCATTTTCATAAATTTGACTAATCGCGAAAATTGGGTAATAACGATTAAAATCTATTCACCCCCCCTCTAGATTAATATTGAACACACCTTAAGAACTTTTAGATGAAACAGTAACAAGACCACTTGGAAAAGGTAGAGGACTCGATTATGAACAATCTCCAACTTGAATCAACCAATTCTAACTTCGTATGAGAAAGTTATGGTGTTTGGAAAGTGAGAAAAATTGGAGAAAAAAATCTGATTTGGATTTCAAGCTTTTTCTTATTGGAATGAAATGGAGGGAATTGGAAATATTTAAAAGGAAGAGAGAGAGGGAAGATGTGAGCCAATCAGGGGCTACCATGTCAGCACCTCGTGTGGGGCACGTGTGCCACATGTGGGCGGAGAGGTGCTCTGGCCATGTGGCACACGGCCTCCACACGTGACACACAAAGCTTGGCCTTTGGCCATGCTTGCTCCTCTCGCGCTCCGCACGCGTTCTTCGGCCGTATCTTGTCCTCCGAACTCCAATTTTGAATCTGTCTTCAAATTACGAATCGTGACTCCCTCACGCACAATGAAGACTACAAAACTTTGATAAAAGGTTGAGAAATCATCTCGAAATACGATGACAAAAATAACACAACGAATAAGAACGAAAAGTAGTGTAGCTACATCGTTTGGACTCGAAACCTAATGAATGAGTAATCGAAATGACTAGGAGTTAATAAGGAATCGTAAGAGATCATGTTCAAGTCCAAAAACAAAAATACGGAAACATATAAACACAAAATCACACACGTATGCCATTTCCTAGACATAGTCCTAGAACATGCAAATTACAATATTTATCAAATTAAATCTAATGCATGTGCATACATTACTGAAAAAATAAATAAACGAGTTCTAAAATAATCTAGAGGGGGGGTGAATAGATTTTTAATCACCTATTACCAATTTTCGTGATTAGTCAATATTCAATGAACAACCCCTAACTAGTCAAAGAAAACAAGCAAGTGTAAAATGCGGAAAGTAAATAACACTTGTGTTTTTACGTGGAAACCCACACGGGAAAAACCACGGGCTGTTATGTGCACCACACACGAACCTCAATCCACTAATTGTAAAGGCAATTACAACCTAGGTTGACCACGTCAAACCTCACACGGTTACTAATCTACCAATACTACCCGCAGGCCTTCAAAAGTCAATCTAGTCCAATGCTTGTAATCTACCAATGGCAAATACAAGACTTGTCTCTAAAGTGAAGAGATAACACAACCTATGGTGAATATATGCAATATTCAAGATGCTAAAATGCAAGGTTAGACATTCAAGCTTATCTAGGCATGGAAGAACATGTTAGGCATTTCTAGATATCATTTTGCTAGATGACATGCATATAACAAAGCTAAATGAGCACACAAAGTCCTATATGCTATATCTACCACAAGCAACTCACAAAACACAATAAAGAAACTATCTTGAAAACATTCAAGTCATAAAGAAGCAATCTTGAGACAAGTCAAGTCATAAAAGAGCAATCTTGTAAAGCAAGAACATATAAAAAGATGTAGATGATATTCTAACTGAGAATGAGGAAAACCCATGAGAAAAACATACCTAGATGATGCTAGATGATGAATGAACCATGAAAGGATGATGGGTTTTTGGTTTTGATTTGGAAAGATCAAATCTTGGAAGCTTTTCTTTGAAGACACTTTAAAACTCTCTCTAGTTGATTTGAAACTCAAAACCTACACAAAGGACTAGAGAAAAAGATGTATTTATAGAGATGAGTGTGAGAATGTGAAAGGTCACGTTTTTTAAAAGACCATCAGCCCGTCGACCGCTGTCAGTACCGCTGCGAGAGCTGCAGCGGTACCCAACCGCTGCAGAAAAGAAGGCAGCGGTCCGGTAGCGGTTAGACAGCGGTAGACACTATCCGAAAAATCGCTGCGAGAAAATTGGCAACGGTCCGGGAGCGGTAGCCACTGACCGTGAACCGCTGTCATACCGCTGTGAGGAAATTGGCAGCGGTCCGGGAGCGGCCAGAGGAACCCAAAAAGCTCTAAGAAAGATTTCATGCAATTTTTTCAAGGCCAATAGACAAGGCAAAAATAAATAGGCTACTATAGAGAGATCATGCATGAAAAGAGCATATGCAACACCAATAAACACACATCAAAATATAAATGCAAGGAAGGTGTGTGTGTGCAATCTAAATCTCTTTAAATTAGAGTTAAGTCAAGAATCTACCTTCCTTGAAGCTCTTGATTCCACAATGAGGATTTCCTCAAACCTAAGCTACCCTTACACAATGAACGCCATTGTGGTTTTGTAAACGAAATGAGCCAATTAAAAATGATGCACTTACAATTACCAAGTGTGTGAAAGTGATATATAAATGATGTTCAACCATGCAGGGACACAAATGAATGCCATGTGTGTGTGTGTGTCTAGCCTTGTAAAAGAAATGAGGTCTTATATACCTTTGTAGACCAATGAAGCACATTTCTCTTTAAAGCCGGCATCTTGCATGAGTTGTGGCCAAGACTTTCTTTAACATCTTAAATCTTCAACACTTAGACCACTAAACATTACAAGAGAACATCGTTTTGATATGGACTATATGTCAAGACAAACCAAAAACCTAACAATCTCCCCCTTTGGAAAATTCCATGTCAAAACCCCTATATAAATACTAAAACAATTATAAATAAAATGTGGTCACAATGAGTACAATGAGTTACACATTTCTAGACACAGTTTTCAACAACAAGGCTTGAACTTCATCTTGATCTTCTCTTGATATCACCTAAAATAAACTTGAAAGCACAAGAATATCCACGAGACAACACATATGGCAATATACATTCTTAGACAAGGAAATAAAATATTTAAGTTCAAATGGATCATGTATGCTCCCCCTTAATACATGCTATCCAACAAAAAGTTCTAGCCAAGATAAACAAATACCAAAAAATATTACATGCCATAAAGTTCAAACTTGATACCAAAAATACACTAAAAATAAAAACTAAAACATGAGAGTAAGTAAGCTAGATATATATCTCCCATATTTCTCCCCCTTTTTGACATGATATGAAGCCAAAAGGAAAGAGTAAGAAAATATACCTCAAGATACTCTCTAGCCACTTGTGCCACCAAGGAAAGTAGTGCGATGTGATGATCTCACATAATGCTTTGTAGTAGTTGCTTTTCCTTCCAATTCTTTGATCTTCTCATCTTGAATAACTATCTTAGCATTAAGACTTCAATCTTCCTTTGTGACATCTCAATCATCCTTCGTGACTCTTCAACCTCTTTCTTCAATTGTATAGCCCAACTTGGAAGAATATGTGTGCTAGGTACATGGCTTGAATCAAGATATTCACCAAATAGCCTAAATGTATCACTAGGCTTTCCCTTTTCCTTGTATGACATGGTTGTCACACGTTTCTCACTTAACTTCTCTAAGAGAGGAAGTAGCACATCATCATCATAATTCTTCAACCCTTTAGCTAAACACAATTGAGAAATAAACCCCGGAAATGCTAATTTCTTATCCAAACGACTTGAACAAGCCGCGATCTCAATATGTTCCATAAGCAATTCACTAAGATTAATTAATAGGTTTGTTTGTCACCAAAGCATACACAATATTGATCTTTTCTCTATTAAGTTCGATAACATTAGTAGAGACAACAAGATTAGAACAAACAAATAAATACCAAAAAGCACTAATTTTGGTCAACTCACTTTGCCTAATAAAAGCACATTTGCCCCACTCAAAATTCACATCATCACAAAGAGTTTTACCCATCAAATCAAAGTTTTCCGATACATCAATATCAAGGAAATCGGACTCAATATCTTTGGGCAATCCTAGAAACTCATTCAATTTCCAAGAGCAAACTCTAAAAACAACACCTCTCATATCCATAAAAGCATTCTCCACATTAGTACTTTCCTTATAAACATGATAGAATTCCCTAACCATGGTCTCATTAGCTAATCCTAGTATGTTAATCCAAGAACTCCAATTTCTATCCATGATAGCCTCATGAACATAAGAACCAATACAAGAATTCAAATCTATACCTTTCTCTTGAATAATCTTTTTGCATCCAAAAATTCCCAAACTCTTCATTTTGTTAGCTTTGGTACTCTTGGAAGAAAAAGTAGACTTAAACTTGTTAATGGGATTTGAAGAATTGCTACCACCAACTTTCTTTGCTTTTCCCATGATCTTGTATCACAAAAACACTAAAAACAAATATGAGTGGAAACATCAAACAAGTTAGTGACCATTAAACATATACAAAGGCAAAAGCATCATTTTTTTTTTAACAAATCAACATGCATATAAGAAATTATCATAGCATCTCAAAGATTTATCAAAAATACGAATAATGCCAACAAACAACAATTTTGAAGAATCATGTGAACAAATTGCTAGGATTATGCTCAATAGCAAGACTGTAATATTGTTTTTGACAATCTTTTCATATTAATAAAGTGATTTATGTTTTAAACAAATCTTATAGCATTTATAGATTGAATATTATAATTGTCAAAAGTAAATAATTATAAGGTCAAAAGATTATGAGAAAAGAAGAATTGTTCGTACATCTGGATATGTATGAGGGAGACACAATTCTTTAGTTAGTCTTGAATAATGTTCACAACTTAAGGTAAAGGTTAGGCACATTTATCTTGTTAAAGTTGTAGATTCTTTTGCTAGCATTTGAGTGGGATCAAATGTGTTATGATGGGTCTAAATCATCAAAGTGGTTTTGAGTAAAAGAATCTAGTGCACTAGGTGCATTGAACTGGATTACAATGAAATACTTTATCTAGAACCGTCAGTAGATAAAAGTCTTTTCATTATGAGGACAATCGGAGAGTCTATCTTAATCTTGAGATAAATGATGGACTTATGGTTGCAAGTGTTATCATTTGAGTTATCAATGAGTACGATTATATAGCATAGTCTATCCTCGATAGTTTGGTGGTATTCATTTGTTAATCGATTGAGGACTTCATTTATAGATATGGATATCGTGTCTCCATTTATATAATGAGAGTAATAATATCATCATATGGATGTTTTGAGGTAATTGGATATTAAATCTCAACGTTGAGTTTTCGATAATGTCTATTGAAAACATGGCTTCTGGACAAGTCAAAATATCCAAAGTTCAAAATGTGGTCATATGAGTAAATATGGTAACTTGGAGAGCTATAGGCGGTCTATAAGCTCTTGGCGATTACTGATATTATTCACGATGATTCACCATCTCCAATAAGATTGTCTAGGGTATGAATGAGAAACATTTACTTGTTCTATCTTTATTTAAGAGTGTAATTTTAGTTCTTTAGTGGAATGAACTAAAATTAATAGATCAAACCTAAGTGAATCATTTGTTGATTGTGATTGGGTTATGTCTATTGAAGCTTAAATTAGATAGCCCGCCAAGATCTCCAATCCACACAGACTTGCATGGATCACTTGATATATTCTATCGGACTAATGTATGGGTCCATCTAAAATTGTATTAAGGCATATGGACTTGTTTCTTTTAGTAAAATTGGGCCTAGTTCACATGTGGGCCTTTTAATTAAAGGTCCAATGCATTTAATAAAATGAAAAATAATATTTGGGTCTATCTTTGTGTATGGGCGACAAGGCTTGAAAAATAGCTTAATATATTATTTTATTTTATTATTTGATTAAATGTAAATTAATTAATTGATTGATTAATTATTTAATTAAGAATCAAAAAAAAATTTCTGACTAGGAAATATGGTTCTTAGTAGTATACTATTGTGGTAGTATAATTAAAATAAAAGACTTTATTTGGTAAGTAGATAAATAAGGGATTTATTTATCTAGTCAAATAAGGAAGTCTTTGATATAGTCATAATTGAATAATACACTAAAGAGTTGGATTAGGGTTAGGATTCTAAGGTTGATAGATATTTTGGTGAAACACAAATCCCCTAATAGTGAGGATTTCGGCAACCTTCTAGATTACCTATCATAGAATTTGGTAACCCTAAATATATTTAGTCAAGAGAATTCGGCATATATATAAAAATATTAAGTGCAGAATTTGGCTAATATAATATATATAAGATAAAGTGCATTTTTTGGTTAATATAATATATATAAGGAAAGTGCTGTATACGTGCACACTGATATATTAATTGGACAAAGAAGAATGCGCACACTTATATATTATTTGGGCAAAGAAGAATTCGGCGCACATATATATTATATTGGGCAAGTGGATTATGCGACCTATATATATATATTTTGTGCAAAGAGAATTCGGCTAACCCTAATGCAAGGCTTGAGAGTTATTTTTCTAGCTATAGCTAGAAAAATATAATCCAACTCTAGATAATAGTGTGATATTTTCGGCCAAGAGGAGTAGAGAGAAAAGATTGTTCTTATTTTGATAGTGCACTAGTAACTTTTACATCAAAAGGTTTTGTGCACAATTTCGAATAAGGTTCACGTGAGTTTCGATCTAACGATTGTGAATTCAAAAGTGACCGGAACATTCTTTGTAATTTCTTGGAATTTATTGTGACTAACGAAAAAAGAAATTTTTTTTGTTATCCATCCTCAGGTACGTAATTCAAAGAGAAGGGAGACCACGCTCCTAGGTGATTCACGTTCGTGATTGGATTGGAAGATCTTGCGGATTACCATCGACGCAACGTCAATCGGATCACGCGACAAAGGTATGATATCTTTTAGATGTATATTAATTAATTAAAGGGTTAAGGTTCATCTTTAAAAAGGAAATTTTTTTGAAATATACTAAACCTATTTTAGTCTCGCTTTCACTTCGTGCAATCGTTTTTTTCCCTACACAAATCATACAAGAGAATAAAAACATAGCATATAATGCTCCCCCTTGATAAATGCCCCATCTAGCATCAAGATAGACAATTGTTCACATGTATCGCCACACATTCACATCACAAGCAATTTATATTAGATTTTCCAAATAAGCTTCATAAATCAATGAGAGTTACACTAAGATTTTCAATCACTCTCATATATCTTCAAAAATTGCTAAAGTATCAATATACCAAATAAACAAATGTGAGTGTGTAAAGATTTTGCTTCAAGTATATAAAAGGAAGTATTTTGAAAATCAAACATGCAAACATTTTCAACATCTATTCATCTCAAGCCTTTCCGTAAAAAGGTCAAACCGATCATCATCCGAAATTTTGCTTTTAAAAAGAATAGATCTCAATATGTGAGCGAAGTGTGTGCATGCGGCTCGTCAATCCATTTCTATTTGACAACCCGAGCTAATTTGATATTTTCAACTATACTCTATAAGCCTTTTTGAAATGTTTTAGGCTTGAATCAAAGATTTTTTTAATTTTTTTTTTAATGATTCATTTTAACACTTCTTTGACTTTTAACAAACATAAACATATACACTCATGGCGGCTTTCACTCATCACAATGGCGTAACCCTTTCCTACATTGGGCAGCTTCACAACCAAGGTGTGTAAGCCTTTCCATAAGGGTGCCCATTGAGTTCTATGTTGCCGAAGCAAACGGATACCGATCATTAGTCATTTTTAAACGTACTATTCCTTAGGACTTCAAGTTGTATCCATACTTACATTAATCAAACTCAACACACTTAACCAAGCATATAAGATAAGCAAGTGCATTTTGAAACTAAGTTTTATGGCTTAAAAGCACATGATCAAAAAGCAAGTAAAGATACTTACTTAAGATCTCTACTTCTCAAGAGAGTAGCTTTCAAAGAATATGAAACATATTTTTCAAAACTTGCCACTCAACAACCATACAAACAAAAACACACATCATGATTAAGATCAATGTGAACAATTATCACCAAAAGATCTTAGACTAGCAAATGTCAACGAGGACCATATAAACACTATATTAGTTCTCAAGTATGACAAGCTTCATGAAGTGGTACACACAATGAGTTGAGAGATGAAAAGAAAAGAAAGCAAGCAATATGATATAGAGATACCTTCGCAAACTATTTTCATCAAATGCAAGGCCTTCACTCTTTTATGAGTCCTCTTGGCTTGTAAGTCCTCATGACTACAAGTTATAAGTGTGTCGATCCCAAGAGACTAAAGACTAAGCATTTCAACTCAAACAAAAAAAATGACTTTCTCTAAAAGTCTTAACAAGATTATCACCATATAGATATCATAAAAAACAACTTCTCAAAAAGTTAATCAATAGATTTTGACTATCATAACAATAATGTGAGATAGCTAAGTTCATGTCAAGTTGTAGAGATACAAAGCAAACAAGCTAAGCTTCTTAACAACAAAATACTAATCTTAAAGCTAACTCACATGTGCAACTTACACTAGTGGTAAGAGCACTCACCCTTGACAAATTTTGTCTTGGGTGGACCTACACAAACAATATCAAGATTCTCTTTGGCAACAATGTTGAATCTAGAGTAAAGTTCTTCCACAACTTGATTCACAATAATATCATTAATACTCTTCTTTTCAACATTATTAGCAACACATGCATTGTCAAATTTTGCAAGGTTTTCATTCTTCACATTCCGGACATTCTTAACATGCTTTGTGGCATTATCATGCTTTCCATATTCAAAAGCTTTAGCATGCTTAAAATGAAGTCCAATCTCTCTATCCCTAGATGCATTTTCTATGTTGCAATATTCAATGAATTTAAAACACTTGGGCTTGATATGGCCTACGGTATTGCAAAAATGACATATGGGAACAAAAGAAGAGATTTTACCTTCCGGAATGGGAGAAGCACAAATGGGAGTTTCAAGGGGTATCTTGTTCTTCAACTTGTTCTTTTTCTTGGAACATCTTTTCTTAGGAGCTTTCTTTTCAATAATAACCTCGCTTGTAGGAAGTGATGCTTTTAAGAGCTTCTCCTCAACTACCGCGTCGCTTGAGCCTCCTAGAGTTAAACTAGAGATGATCCTATCCTTTTCAAGAACAATCCCCTCAACTTCTCTAAGCTTCTTAGCAAGAGCATTCTTTTCACCCAAGAGCCTCTGAGTAGTTGAAACAAACTCATCCACTTGTATCTTGATCAAATCATCCTTCTCATCAATCTCTCTTAAAGCTATCTTCAAATTTTCTTCAAGACAATTCATCTTAGCCAAAAGATCAATGATAGTAGAATCTTCACTTAAGCAATCTTGATGATTTAGATCATCCTCCTTGTCCAATGAATCTTGACATACATACTCTAGGATAGAGTGAGAGGCCTTGAATGCAACAAAGTTGCTCACCAACTCTTCATCACTAGAAGACTCATCACTTGAGCTCTCCTCATCACTTGAGCTCTCCTTATCACTAGAGTCATCATCTTCACTCCATGTGGCCGCCATGGCTTTTCCCTTCTTGTCCGTTTTAGAATCACCACTTAGACAATCCGAAACATAATGTCCTAACTTCTTGCACTCAAAGCATTGGACCTTTCTATTGCTCTTAGCATGACCACTCCTCTCACAAGGTGGAGTAGGATTTGTTGACTTCCTTATCCCTTGAGTACTTGCACTTGACTTGGCACCTTTCCTCATGAACTTCCTAAACTTCCTAACCAATAAAGCCATCTCCTCATCATGGTTGTTATTACTATCTTCCTTGACAACCTTGAGAGCTAAACCCTTGTTCTTAGCCTTTGATTTCATGCACACCTCAAAGGTTTTAAGAGATCCTAGCAACTCATCTAAGCTCATGACATCAACGTCTTTGCTCTCTTCAATGGCGGTAACCTTGGCTTTGAACCTCTTTGGAAGAGATCTAAGAATCTTCCAATTTAGCCTCTCACCGGAGATAGGAGTACCAAAAGCTTGGCATTGGTTGGCGATGTCTAGTAGCTTGTCTTGGAAGTCAAAAAACTCATCTTCCTCACCCATCTGCAAAACCTCAAATTAGGAAGTGAGCAATTGAAGACGAGACTTCTTCACCACTTTGGTCCCCTCATTGGTGACTTGGAGAGCTTCCCACGCCTCCTTTGCGGTTTCTAGTTTTTGGATGTAGGAAAATAATCTACTATCCACACCTCCGAAAATAGCATTCACCGCCCGATAATGCTATTTTGCTAACTTAAACTCATTAGAAGACCACTCACTCCTAGGCTTGGAAACTGTCACTCCATTCTCACTCTTGGTGGGAGCAAGATAACCTTCTTCCACGGTCATCCAAGCTCTCTCATCAATAGAGCGAATGTAAGCCTTCATCCTCAATTTCCAAAACCCGTAGTTGTGACCCTTGAGAAGATGAGGCCTAGAATTTGAAGCCACTTCGGTCATCACATCATCTTGGAAAACCATACTTCAAAAACCTAAGCAATTCACTAGTAAGTATAACCCGGATCTCGTCAAATGCTGTCCGATGACCTACTCTGATACCAATAAGAGTATACAAACATAGTTAAATAGCTTAAAGCATACCTAGAGGGGGGTGAATAGGTTTTTACGCCTTTTTCAATCCCTTTAACAAACTTTCGTTTGTCCCTCAAGGTAGCCTTACATACAACACATAAACCATAAATCCATACATAAACAAGATAAGCATATGATCATTTAGGCATTGGCTATATGTATCAATTAGTTGTATGAGGTTTACGTACACATAAACTCAACAACAAAGAATACTTGTATTTCAATATTTGTTCAATGTGTCACAAGTATAATCAAATATCACTATACACAAAAATTACAATATATAAAAGAATTATATTTACAAATATGATCAAAATGAATTAGTTCACAAATCACACTTTACAAAATCTTGTTTCAATATACATCACAAGTGAATAATATGCAACAAGATTACAACATACACATATACAAAAATAAGAGATAGAGATAGGAAGAATTAACACAAGAGATTTTTTAAAGTGGTAAAACCTCCAAGGAGGAAACATACACGGGAGCCTTTCTTTTCGGTCTTTTCTTGCCTAGGCTTAAACTTCTTGAAAGGAGCCTTTTTCTTCAAGTCTTGGCCCTTGGATTCAAAACCTTTCTTCTCAGACTTGTAGAATTTCTTTAACCTTCTCATCAACAAGGCCTTTCTTTGTCCGAGTCATCATTCTCCTCCTCCTAATCTTTGGAGGCTTTCAAAGTAATTCCCTTTTGCTTTTTAGAAGGTGTAGAGGTAGGACCCTTCCTAGACTCATAAGCTAGAAGCCTCCCAATCATCTCACTCGGCTTCATATCCTTGTAGAAGTTATTCTTCTCTAAAGCCGTCACCTTGAACTGAAATCTATCGAGGAGAGATCTCATAATTTTTTTCCTTGATTCTCCTATCCGAATACGGGTCACCAAGTTGATGACTTTCATTCACAATGTCCATCAACCTTACTTCGAAGTCGTTGAAGCATTCGTTCTCATCCATCCTAATCAATTCGAATTGCATTTGGAGAACTTGAAGCTTCGAGTCCTTAACAACTTCGGTTCCCTCATGTGCAACCTCTAAGATGTCCCATGCCTCCTTAGCTATCCTAGTGTTTTGAATCAATTTATATTGATTCTCATCCATTGCACATATGATGGCATGCATTGCCTTCCTATTCCATTTTGATGACTCAAACTCTTACGCGTTCCATTGCGCTTTTGGCTTGAGCACATCCTCTCTTCCACCTATAGGAGTCATCATCGGTGATGTGTAGCCGTCTTCAACCGTCATCCAAGCCCGGTCATGGATTTGACATATGTACGACTCCATCTTGCCTTTCCAAGAGGCATAATTCAATCTGGTAAGAAGTGGAGGCCTTGTGCTAGAAGCACCCTCGTTGCCACCACCATTTCCACCGTTTCCACTCATAGTGTATATGAATGAATGAAATGAAATGAATGCAAATGTATGAATGATAAAAATATCACACAAAATGCAAAACACATAGAGCGACTTGAACAGTGATCGGTCATTTATTATAGATGTTTTTGAACCCCATTTGAAACAAATATTGCATGGTGTGTATAAAACTATCTAGAGGGGGGGAGGGGGTGAATAGATTTTAAACGTATTACCCAATTTTTCGTGTGAAGTCAATATTACGAAATTACCCCTAATTAGATAAAGCAATAAATCAAGTATAAAATGCAGAAATTAAATAACACTTGATTTTTTACGTGGAAACTCTCACGGGAAAAACCATGGGCTAATAAGTGAGCCACACCCGAACCTCGAATCCACTAAGTGATGAAAATTACAACCTAACCCTGGAAGTAATCACACACCTACCTAATCCCAGTATGAGTAAACCTAGTTCGAATGCTTGCGATCTAAGCAACCTAATCCCGAATGCTACACACAAGACTTATGTTCTCAATGAAGAGATTAACACCCTAAGTGAATATATGAATATCCAAATGCAACATAAAGCAAGGGAAACCCTATATGCTTATCTAAGATGATGAATTTGCAATTAGAACAATCCTAGATATTAAAACTAAATGACATGTCGAATAGTTTAGCTAATCAAGATTAAACAAAAACCTAATTAGCTATCACAATACAACACTCAATCATGTCAAACACAAAATCTCTATTTTGAATATTAGATTTTAATCTAAGAACAAGCAAATAATAAAAGAGATGCCTTGATAAATAAAACACTAATTATAAATGATAACAGTGAAGAACATACCAAGGGAAGTGTGTTGACCAAGACCCATGCAAGTAAACATCCTAACTATGCTAGAAAATGCTTAGATGATATTTTGATGCATATGAAAATGGGTTTTGAGAGTTAAAGACAAGTTCTTGGGAGTTTCTCTCTTGAAGATATTTGTCTCTCAAAAGTGTGTTAAGTGAAGAAGAAAGCAAATATATATATATATATATATATATATTACATGTAACAGGTCTTGCAACAAAAGGAAAAAAACGCCATCGTTTTTATATAAATATATATAACGTTAATATATATATATATATAATATGCAAGAGATAAAACTGTTAGGTGGTGCACGTGAATATATATATATATATATATATATATAATAGGGAAAATTGCACAAACTTACCCTAACGTTTCCCATTATGACATAATATTCAACTAATGCCTTTAATTGCACAAACAACCCCTCCTTTTAGTCAACTTCAGTTAAAAATAGCCATTGACCATGATTTTTTTTTTGAAAGCCCAAAATTGCCCTTGCACTTTATTATAAAAAAATCTTAATTGCCCTTTATTTAAAACATTATCTACTTTAAATTATTAAAATATAAAAAATAAATACTAAACATAATCCTTTTTAAATAAAAAAAATTCAAAAATAATATATTAAAAAAAAAACAATTTAAGAAAACGTTATTTTGAGAAAATACAATTTAATAATATATTAAAAACAAAACAAAAAAAAATGTTATTTTGAGAAAATATAATTTAAAATTATGCAAGTCCAATATGAATAGTGGTAACGTGATACATATTTTTAAAATTTAAAACATATTTTTTTTTATTTAAAAAGGATTATGTTTAGTATATTTTTTTTAAATTTTTGAACCAAAATATAATGTGTAATTTATATTGAGTCAAATTATTTTGTCTTATAGAGATGAACATTGAACAAATTTTCGGTGCTACTGTATTTTATTATGACAAATGATTATATTTTTATTTCAAACTCTTGATGATTTTATTTATATTTGTGTTTAGAATACTAAACATAATCCTTTTTAAATAAAAAAAATTCAAAATTAATATAATAAAAACAAAAAATATTCAAAAATATGTAACACATTACCACTATTCATATTGGACTTACATAATTTTAAATTATATTTTCTCAAAATAACGTTTTTTTGTTTTGTTTTTATTATATTATTAAATTGTATTTTCTCAAAATAACGTTTTCTTAAATTGTTTTGTTTTTAATATATTACTTTTGAATTTTTTTTTTTGATTTAAAAAGGATTATGTTTAGTATTTATTTTTTATATTATAATAATTTAAAGTAGATAATGTTTTAAATAAAGGGCAATTAAGAATTTTTTGTAATAAAGTGCAAAGGCAATTTTGGGCTTTCAAAAAAAATCATGGTCAATGGCTGTTTTTAACCAAAGTTGACTAACATGAGGGGTTGTTTATGCAATTAAAGGCATTAGTTGAATATTATGCCATAATGGAAAACGTTAGGGTAAGTTTGTGCAATTTTCCCTATATAATATATGCAAAAGACAAAAAAGGATTTTATAAATAATAACAAACAACAAAGCAAGAGAATAAAAACAAAAAAGTTAAAAAAAAAAAAAAAAAAGAAAGAATCAGAGGCGCCGTGTGTGTCCCTGTGGCACCAACATGGGCAAAGAAGTGGTTTGGGCGTGGGGAGCCCGTGGGGAGCACGCCACCCCTTACAGCCTTGCTAGGTGTGGCTATCATGCCACACTAAGCTGATTTCGGACCCGAGCGTTCTTCAGTTCAGTTGACCTCGAACCTTGGAATTCAATTCCGTCTTCGGAATATTGACCCGAACTTAATCATAAATATAGAAAATTATATAACTTTCCAATTTAAGCTCGGAATTGAAATCCGGTTTTCGATAAAAACACGGAATGTCCCAAATGTCTCGGAAATCATCTGAAACATGTAGAAAAGTCTCTGAATCGCTTGGAACTCATCTATGGACAAATCCACACATAAAAAATATAACAAAGAAGTGCAAGTGTGAAATGTCATGTGAAGAGAATGCACACAAGTAAAAGTATGCTAAGTGTGTGTGTGCTAACTAAATCTCTTCAAAGAAAAACTAAACACTAGAAATTATACCTTTGGCATGCTTGTCCCTTGAGGTTTGAAAGGGCCTTTGAGCTTTAACCTCACTCACTTAAACTACCCTTACACAATAAACTCCAACATGTAGTTTGTCCACGAAATAAGCCAATCAACAACAGAGAATCCTTGCAATCTCTCCCTTTGGCTATTTCGTGACAAAACCACCACTCACATTGATTCCTCACAAAAAAATAGAAACTATGGGAAAAATAGATCTTCTACTTTACACAGAGATATTTAAAGAATAAAATCTTCAAGGCATCAATCTCTTGTAGAACAATCAAACCTGCAAGACAAGGTTTTTATACTTTCCAGATAAAACTGTTAGGATTATGCTCAATAGCAAGAGTGTAATGTTGTAATTAACAATCTTTTTCATATTAATAAAGTGATTTCTGGTTTAACAAATCGTATAGCATTTATAGTTTAATATTATAATTGTCAAAGTAAATAATCATAAGGTCTAAAGACTATGGGAAAAGAAGAATTGTTCGTACATCTGGATATGTATGTGGTAGACACAATTCTTTAGTTAGTCTTGAATAATGTTCACAACTTAAGTTAAAGGTTGGGCACCTTTATCTTGTTAAAGTTGTAGAATTCTTTTGCTAGCATTTGAGTGGGATCAAATGAGATATGATGAGTCTAAAATCATCGGAGTGTCTTCGAGCAAAAGGATCTAGTGCACTGGGTGCATTGAACTGGGTCACAATGAAAAGCTTTATCTAGAACCGTCAGTAGATAATAGTCTTTTCATTATCAGGACAATCGGAGAGTCTATCTTAATCCTGAGATAAATGATGGACTTATGGTTGCAAGTGATATCATTTGAGTTATCAATGAGTACGATTATATCGCATAGTCTATCCTCGATAGTTTGGTGATATTCATTTGTTAATTGATAGAGGACTTCATTTATAGATATGGACATCGTGGCTCCATTTAATTAAATGAGAGCATAATATCATTATATGGATGTTTTGAGGTAATTGGATATTAAATCTCAACGTTGAGATTTCGATAGTGTCTATTGAAAACATGGCTTCTGGACAAGTCAAAATATCCAAGTTCAAAACGTGGTCATATGAGTAAATATGGTGACTTGGAGAGTTATAGGCGGTCTATGAACTCTTGGCGATTACTGATATTAATCACGAGGATACACTATCTCCAATATGATTGTCTAGGGTATGAATGAGGAGCATCTTCCTTTTCTATCTTTATTTAAGAGTTCAGTTTTAGCTCTTTAGTGGAATAAGTTAAAATTAATGGATCGGACCTAAGTGAATCATTTGTTGATTGTGATTAGGTTATGTCTATTGAAGCTTAAATTTAGATGGCCCGCCAAGATCCCCAATCCACACGGACTTGCATGGATCACTTGATATATTCTACCGGACCAATTTAAGGGTCCATCTAGAATTGCATTTAATATATTAAGAATATAATATGCACATTATTTATGTAATGGGCTGCTCAATTATATTAATATATTAATGAAAGACATGTGGGCTTATTTCTTTTAGTAAGAATGGGTCTGGTTCACATGTGGGCTTTTTATTTAAAGTCCAATGGATTAAATGAAATAAGAAAATAATATTAGGCCCAATTTTATACAAGTGGGGCGGCAAGGTTAATGTTTTAACCTAATATATTATTTTGTTTCATTTGTTTTAATTAAATAAGAATTAATTAATTTATTGATTAATTGTTTAATTAAAGAAACAAATCTTTCCTAAAAGTAAAAGACTTGTTTGATAAGGAAATAAATAAATTAATTTTATTTATTTAATCAAATAAGGAGTCTTTTTATTTAGTCAAAATAAAAGAATAAAAATCAATGAGTTGGATTAGGGTTTGAAGTCTATAAAGTTGAAAAGAATTAGGGTTGAATTTCGGTCACCCTATATAAGTGACATGATGAAATTCGGCCAACCCTAATCTAAAACTACATAGAATTCGGCAACCCTAAAGGAAAAAGAAGAAAAATTCGGCCAACCTATATAAGTGTTCTTATAGGGTTCGGCCACCACATACAGGTGTGCTTGAGATTTTATTTTTCTTCTTCTTCTTCATTCATAGAGAGTTTTTATTCTACTAAGACAAAAAGGAGTGTTAGATTATTCTTTGATAGTATACTATTGCTTAATCATCAATAAGCTTGTGTATACGATATCGATCTAGGTTCACGCGAGTTTCGATCATTAGATTGAGAACTCAAAAGTGACCGGAATAATCTTAGACATTCTTTTGATTGTTTTGTGACTAACAAAGAAAAGAAAAGTTTTGTTTTGTCCATTCACAGGTTTGCAATTCAAAGAAAAGGGAGACCACGCTCCTAGGTGATCCACGTTCGTGCTCGGATTGAAGGTCTTGCGGATTACCATCGACGTAAGTCAATCGGATCACGCGACAAAAGGTAATCTACTTTTTGTTAATGTATATGCATGTTTATTGATTAAAAGGGTTTAAGGTTCATAAAGGAAAATTTTTTTAAAAGTCACTAAATCTAATTTTAGTATCGCTTCCGCTGCGTGTACTACTTTTGTTATTTTTCCCTACAATTGGTATCAGAGCCTAGGTTGAACCCTTTTAATTAATTAACGTATATATACGTGGATCTTTTTCTTTTTATTGTGATTATGCATGTTTAGAAAGAGATGGCACTCTAGGTATTCAAATATATAATTACATGTGATGTATGGATTTATATATGTTTTATGTGGATTGTTATTGCTCGATTTTGGTCCTAGATTTTCAATGTAATTTTTGTTTCGGAGTTGTAACAAGGAGGGTGGTCTATTATCGCCATAATTCCTTCTTGGTAGTTGCTAGGTTTTTATTTTTTTAATATAAGTGCAGTATTTTTTTTTATCACTGCTGCAGTTTTTTTTTATTTTTATTATGTGCAGTTTTTTATGTGTAAAAAGTACTGCAGTGATTAAAAAAAAAAAAAAATACTGCAGTATTTTATTTGTTTAAATACTGCCATAATATATTTAGGTCTTGAAGATTCGAAGACACGAAGCAAAACGAAGCAACCGGAACCGAGAACGAGCACCGTGCGCACCCTAGGAGTTGATTGGGCTGCGCATGGCAAGCCCATTACAAGGTGGGCAGCGCACGGCAGCCTTGAAGGCCTTATGGGCTGCGCATGGCAGCCCCTTTGTGGGGTTGTGGGTTGTGCACGCCCATGGAGTTTGGGCCGAAGGATGAGCGTATGGTTGATGGGCCACCTGAAGATCTTGTATTCCTGACAATTGTAATTTACTTGTTTTTCTAGGATGGGCCAAAATTGTTGCTATTTAATTTATGCTTAAATATTACAATATTTGTTATTGTATGATAACATGACATATAGAATTGGAGTGCCACGCATATATCTCTTTTGGTATGAACATGCATTGAATGATTTAGGTATCTAAATTGGCATCTAGATAACTCGGTAAATCATTCTATGGGATTTAATCACACGCCTTAAATAATTGAGTGGGAGAAGGTGTTTTTGTAACACCTATGGCCTCCAAGGTTAGTTGAGCTTTATTATTTATTGGTAATCCCCCCAAGGGGCGTCCATGAATGGAATTTAGCAACATACTTCCTTACAAGGATAGACTAGACAATGGACTCAAACGAGATCTACTCCCCAAGGAGGGATTTTCGTGAGAGAAAATTGAGGGTCGATATCTTGGTAACACACTCAATGTAATTTTATTGATATCCTCCCAAGAGTTCTTGTCAGTAAAATTGCAAGGCTAAAATTGAAAACGCTGGTTGTTATGTTAACAATTAGGTGGGACCTAGTCTAACTAGTAAATGGTGCGAACTCCCAAAGGAGGCGTAACATTTATGGGTGTTAGATCACCGTTGAATTTTATGATTGAGTTATTTATTTAATTCAAGATAAATATTTAAAAGTGCTTTATCATGATTATTTACTTATATATGTTTTGTTTTATTCAGAAATCATGACCCCATCACTTATGAACATCCTGAAAGATAACACTTTAACTGGAGATAATTATGTCACATGGAAAAGGAAAATTGGGTTGTTGCTGCAAAGTGAAAAACATAAGTTTGTTCTAACTACTCCTAAACCACTTGCTCCTAATAATGAATCTAGCATAATGTATAGAGATGAGTATGAGCAGTGGAAGACTTCAGATGATATGGCAAAATGTTACATTATGGCCACTATCTCCGACGTGTTGCAACAGCAGCATGAAGGAATGGAGTCCGCTGCTGATATAATGATGTCTCTAGAGGAGATGTTTGCTATGAAGTCTAGGACGACTAAGAGAGAGGCAGTGACTGCTTTTATGAATCTTAGGATGAAACCTGGACAGGCTGTGAAAGATCACATGATGAAAGTCATAGCACATCTCAACATTGCTGAACTGCATGGCGCTGAGATAGATGGTGAGACAAAGATTGATATGGTTGTCAATTCATTGTCAGATTCCTTTGATCAGTTCAAATTGGACTACACTTTGAACAAAAAGGAATACACCTTACAAGGCCTGATGCAAGATGTTCAAAGTGCTGAAAAGATCCTTGTGAAAGGCAAAGGTCAAGAGATTCATATGGTTGGTAAAGTTGCTACTGTTAAGGCCCGTCAAAAGGTCAAGAAACAACAGAAGAAAAAGCAACTTGGGCCTATCAAGAAGGAGACCAAGAAAGTAACCAAGATCAAAGGGAAATGCTTCCTTTGTGGTGAAAAGGGACATTGGAAGAGAAATTGCCCAAAGTCCCAGAACAAGAAGGAAGAAGGTAATTTGAATTATCTTGAAACATGTTTTTTGGCTGATTTTACAGATTCTTGGATCATAGACTCAGGAGCCACTAATCATGTTTGTTATTCCTTGCAGGGGTTTCAAGAAAGGAGAAAGCTGAGTAAGAATGAAATCAATTTGCTCTTGGGCAACGGAACGTTAGTGTCTGCAAGTGCAGTGGGAGATATTAGAGTTTATTTGGATTCTAGAAGGCATTTAGATTTGATAGACGTTTATTATGTACCTCAATTCAAGAGGAATTTAATTTCAGTTTCTTGTTTGAATAAATTTGGATATTCGGTTACTTTTAATAAAGTTTTTATTATTAGTAAGAATGACAAAATTATTTGCCAAGGTACATTGGAAAACGGTCTATACTTTTTGCATAGAAATATCTCTCACTCGTTAGACACAGAAATAACGGAACCTAATCATAAACGAGTAAAATTATCAACAGATGAAACCTACCTTTGGCATTTACGCTTAGGTCATATTAACCTTAATAGGATTAAAAGATTGGTATGTGACGGACCTTTGAGTGACTTAAAGGTTGATGATCTACCAACTTGTGAATCTTGTTTGGAAGGTAAAATGACCAAACGGACGTTCTCTGCCAAAGGTGCAAGAGCCACTGAATATTTAGGATTGATACACACTGATGTATGTGGACCTATGAGCATTCAAGCTAGAGGTGGATATGAGTACTTCATCACCTTCACAGATGATTACTCGAGATTTGGCTGTGTATCTCATGCGACATAAGTCGGATGCTTTTGACATGTTCAAAGCATTCAAAGCTGAAGTGGAAAATCAGCTTGAGAAACACATAAAAATCTTGAGATCTGATCGTGGTGGAGAATATCTATCTGGTGAGTTTCAGCAATATCTTATTGATAATGGGATAGTTTCTCAGTTTTCTGCACCAGGTACACCTCAACAGAATGGGTTGCAGAAAGGAGAAATAGAACTCTTTTGGATATGGTTAGGTCTATGTTGAGTTATTCAACACTTCCTATTTCTTTTTGGGGATATGCTTTACAAACTGCTATATACATTCTAAACGATGTACCATCTAAGTCTGTTCCCAAAACACCGCATGAGTTGTGGACTGGGCGCAAGCCTAGTTTACAACACTTAAGGATATTTGGTTGTCCTGCGCATGTGTTAAAAGGAAAGACAGAAAAGATGGAGTCCCATTCAGAAACATGTATATTTGTAGGGTATCCAAAAGAAACTAAAGGATATTATTTCTATAGTCCTTCAGACCTTAAAGTATTTGTTTCAACAAATGCTAAATTTCTGGAAAAGGACTATATGAATGATTTTGTGCCTAGAAGTAGAATTGTCCTGAATGAGATGTCAGGAGATACAATTCCACGAGAGGTTACACAACCTAACCCAATTGTAAGTTCCGATCCAACACAAGATCAACAACCTACCATTCCTCGTCGTAGTGGGAGGGTTAGAACACAACCCGAAAGATACATCGGTCTGGGAGAATCAGTGGAGAATCTCCCGGACGACGATGATCCCTATACGTACAAGGAAGCTATGGAGGATGTTGATAGTCGCCATTGGCAAAAGGCAATGCAATCCGAGATTGAATCTATGTTCGATAACAAAGTCTGGTCCCTTGTAGACTTGCCTAAAGGGATAAAACCCATTAGGTGCAAGTGGGTATACAAGAGGAAAAGAGGTATGGATGGAAAGGTGGAAACCTTTAAAGCTAGATTGGTAGCTAAAGGGTATACACAGAAAAAAGGTATCGATTACGAGGAAACCTTCTCTCTTGTGGCCATGCTTAAATCCATTAGGATACTCTTATCCATTGCAGCATCTTTAGATCTAGAGATTTGGCAAATGGACGTCAAGACAGCTTTCCTAAATGGAAGTCTTGACGAAAGCATCTACATGATGCAACCAGAGGGATTCATTGAAAAGGGCCAAGTGGATAAGGTATGCAAGTTGCAGAAATCCATATATGGATTAAAGCAAGCATCCAGATCCTGGAACATAAGGTTTGATCAAGCTGTCAAAGGTTTTGGATTTATTCAGAATCCTGACGAACCTTGTGTATACAAAAGGATTAAAGGCGACAAGTTAGTTTTCCTGATTCTTTATGTTGATGATATACTACTCATTTGAAACGATGTAGGTGTATTGACATCAGTAAAAGAATGGTTAGCAAAACAATTTGATATGAAGGACTTAGGAGAAGCAAGTTTTATTCTAGGTATCCAAGTAATAAGGGATAGAAAGAATAGAACGATTGCATTATCCCAAGCTTCATACATAGACAAGATCTTGTCTAGGTTTTCCATGCAGGATTCCAAGAAAGGTATGTTACCTTTCAGACATGGAATCAAGCTTTCTAAGGAACAAGTTCCTAAGAATGAGCATGAAGAGCAATTCATGAGTAGAGTTCCATATGCCTCGGCAGTTGGAAGTCTCATGTATGCAATGCTCTGTACTAGACCAGATATTTGTTTTGCTGTTGGCATAGTTAGCAGGTTTCAATCGAAACCTGGTCCTGATCACTGGACGGCAGTCAAGCATATTTTCAAGTATCTCAAGAGAACGAGAGATAATATGCTTGTATACTCTGGAGGGGATTTGGTCCCCGTTGGGTATACAAATTCTGATTTCCAATCAGATTCTGACTCCAGAAAATCCACATCAGGGGCTGTGTTTACTATTGGAGGAGGAGCAGTTATATGGAGGAGTATCAAGCAATCTTGTATTGCTGATTCCACCATGGAAGCTGAGTATGTTGCTGCATGCGAGGCTGCCAAAGAGGCTGTTTGGCTCCGCCAATTCTTGATTGACTTGGAAGTGGTTCCTAGTGCGAATAAGCAGATCACTATCTACTGTGACAACAGTGGAGCAGTGGCTTATTCGAAAGAACCAAGAAGTCACAAGAGAGGTAAACACATTGAAAGAAAGTATCATCTTTTAAGGGAGATTGTTCAAAGAGTTGACGTGACGATTACCAAAATCGCGTCAGCAGAAAATCTAGCGGATCCCTTCACAAAGGCTCTACCTCAGAAGAGTTTCGATGGGCATCTAGAGAACATGGGCTTGAGAGATATGACACATTTGCTATAGCGCAAGTGGGAGATTGTTAGGATTATGCTCAATAGCAAGAGTGTAATGTTGTAATTAACAATCTTTTTCATATTAATAAAGTGATTTCTGGTTTAACAAATCGTATAGCATTTATAGTTTAATATTATAATTGTCAAAGTAAATAATCATAAGGTCTAAAGACTATGGGAAAAGAAGAATTGTTCGTACATCTGGATATGTATGTGGTAGACACAATTCTTTAGTTAGTCTTGAATAATGTTCACAACTTAAGTTAAAGGTTGGGCACCTTTATCTTGTTAAAGTTGTAGAATTCTTTTGCTAGCATTTGAGTGGGATCAAATGAGATATGATGAGTCTAAAATCATCGGAGTGTCTTCGAGCAAAAGGATCTAGTGCACTGGGTGCATTGAACTGGGTCACAATGAAAAGCTTTATCTAGAACCATCAGTAGATAATAGTCTTTTCATTATCAGGACAATCGGAGAGTCTATCTTAATCCTGAGATAAATGATGGACTTATGGTTGCAAGTGATATCATTTGAGTTATCAATGAGTACGATTATATCGCATAGTCTATCCTCGATAGTTTGGTGATATTCATTTGTTAATCGATAGAGGACTTCATTTATAGATATGGACATCGTGGCTCCATTTAATTAAATGAGAGTATAATATCATCATATGGATGTTTTGAGGTAATTGGATATTAAATCTCAACGTTGAGTTTTCGATAGTGTCTATTGAAAACATGGCTTCTGGACAAGTCAAAATATCCAAGTTCAAAACGTGGTCATATGAGTAAATATGGTGACTTGGAGAGTTATAGGCGGTCTATGAACTCTTGGCGATTACTGATATTAATCACGAGGATACACTACCTCCAATATGATTGTCTAGGGTATGAATGAGGAGCATCTTCCTTTTCTATCTTTATTTAAGAGTTCAGTTTTAGCTCTTTAGTGGAATAAGTTAAAATTAATGGATCGGATCTAAGTGAATCATTTGTTGATTGTGATTAGGTTATGTCTATTGAAGCTTAAATTTAGATGGCCCGCCAAGATCCCCAATCCACACGGACTTGCATGGATCACTTGATATATTCTACCGGACCAATTTAAGGGTCCATCTAGAATTGCATTTAATATATTAAGAATATAATATGCACATTATTTATGTAATGGGCTGCTCAATTATATTAATATATTAATGAAAGACATGTGGGCTTGTTTCTTTTAGTAAGAATGGGTCTGGTTCACATGTGGGCTTTTTATTTAAAGTCCAATGGATTAAATGAAATAAGAAAATAATATTAGGCCCAATTTTATACAAGTGGGGCGGCAAGGTTAATGTTTTAACCTAATATATTATTTTGTTTCATTTGTTTTAATTAAATAAGAATTAATTAATTTATTGATTAGTTGTTTAATTAAAGAAACAAATCTTTCCTAAAAGTAAAAGACTTGTTTGATAAGGAAATAAATAAATTAATTTTATTTATTTAATCAAATAAGGAGTCTTTTTATTTAGTCAAAATAAAAGAATAAAAATCAATGAGTTGGATTAGGGTTTGAAGTCTATAAAGTTGAAAAGAATTAGGGTTGAATTTCGGTCACCCTATATAAGTGACATGATGAAATTCGGCCAACCCTAATCTAAAACTACATAGAATTCGGCAACCCTAAAGGAAAAAGAAGAAAAATTCGGCCAACCTATATAAGTGTTCTTATAGGGTTCGGCCACCACATACAGGTGTGCTTGAGATTTTATTTTTCTTCTTCTTCTTCATTCATAGAGAGTTTTTATTCTACTAAGACAAAAAGGAGTGTTAGATTATTCTTTGATAGTATACTATTGCTTAATCATCAATAAGCTTGTGTATACGATATCGATCTAGGTTCACGCGAGTTTCGATCATTAGATTGAGAACTCAAAAGTGACCGGAATAATCTTAGACATTCTTTTGATTGTTTTGTGACTAACAAAGAAAAGAAAAGTTTTGTTTTGTCCATTCACAGGTTTGCAATTCAAAGAAAAGGGAGACCACGCTCCTAGGTGATCCACGTTCGTGCTCGGATTGAAGGTCTTGCGGATTACCATCGACGTAAGTCAATCGGATCACGCGACAAAAGGTAATCTACTTTTTGTTAATGTATATGCATGTTTATTGATTAAAAGGGTTTAAGGTTCATAAAGGAAAATTTTTTAAAAGTCACTAAATCTAATTTTAGTATCGCTTCCGCTGTGTGTACTACTTTTGTTATTTTTCCCTACAAAAACATGTGAGATTAATCAAGTGAGTACAAAGCACAAGCATTTGCATTTTAAGAGATTTGGCACAACATTATACAATGTATGTGTATGCAATGCTCCCCCTCAACGGGTTACTCCCCCTCAATGAATATTCTCCCCAACATGCACAATTGCTACTACAATTTGCAACTCCCCTTACCATATCCTACTCCCCCTTTTTGTCATGATATAGGTAAAGGAGTAGTCCCCAACCAGGTCACTCTTAGCAAAGAGAGATAGTAGAATGCAAGAAATTTGCATAATAATATAAGTCACTTTATGCATCCCAATTAATTGAAGAGAAACAAGGAGATTTATTTGAAGAAAATGTGTGAATCAAATATGCTTTGCATACAAGACATGTAGCATTCAAGTCTAAAATACAATGGCATTTGGCAAAGCAAATGACAAAGGTTTCTAAAAAGAATTCAAATCAATTTCACCATTGTCATGAGAAAAGCAAGGATATAGAGATTTCATTGATTTTAATTAAAGAGCAACTATATCCAACTTTATAAGCGAAACATGGCATGAGCGGCTTTGCACCCTATTTGATTTTTCCGGATAAGATATCCGTATGGTAGTAGCCATGTTCAACTAATAAAGAAATAGAGACATTTGGATGTTTAGATCCTTTGAATGGATACAAGATCGTTTATTCATTTTGAGTCTCATAAGTCTTTTTCACACAAGTTTTGCATTTTAAGAACGCAATCATCAATTCATGCTTTTTCATTTGAGCATGTTATATGAATTTCATGCTTTTTCATTTGACATTAGCATGTTATAAAAGAATCATCATGTCATGGAGATAACTATAGGTCATTCAAATCATACTTCCTATGTAGATCTCCTAGTCCAAAATTGCATGTTTGAACATAAATATGACATGGATTGTAAACAAGCAAGGTTTACACTTATTGAATTGAAAAACATATATACATATGTGCAACCAAGCTTACTCAAGCAATTAAAAGAAGAAGCATAAGATATTTCAAATTTTTTGCAAGTAACAAGAATGCAAAATAGCTCTCTTTGCTTGAGTTCCCCATATGGGGTCAGAAAACAAATCACATCACTCCACAAGACATATCCCAATAGATCTACTTAGTGTTTTAAATCGAGTAGCATCTAAGGGTTTAGTAAATAGGTCCGCAAGTTGATCATTAGTACCTACATGTTCAAGTACTATGCATTTATTTTCAACAAGCTCTCTAATGAAATGATGGCGGATGTCAATATGCTTAGTTCTAGAATGTTGTACCAGATTCTTGGAAATATTAATGGCACTCATGTTATCACAAAAGAGAGTGAGAGTACCTTGGTTGAATCCGTAGTCTACTAGCATTTGCTTCATCCATAGGAGTTGTGTGCATCCACTCCCGGCGGCTATGTACTCGGCCTCGGCCGTGGACAAGGAAATCGAGTTTTGCTTATTGCAAAACCAAGACACCAAGTTGTTGCCTAGAAAGAAGCAACCGCCCGATGTGCTCTTCCTATCATCGCAATTTCCTACCCAATCTGCATCACTAAAGCCTACAAGACTAGCATTAGTGTCAAACGAGTACCAAATCCCATAGTTAGAAGTCCCATTCATATAGCGAATGATTCTCTTAACGGAAAAGAGATGGGACTCCTTAGGATCTGCTTGGTACCTAGCACACACACCCACACTAATAGATATATCGGGCCTACTTGCAGTCAAGTAAAGCAAGCTCCCAATCATGCCACGATATAACGTTTGTTCCACACTTTTACCACTAGCATCCTTGCTTAGCTTCAAAGTGGTACTCATGGGTGTATCACAATGTTTGGCATTTTCAAGACCAAACTTCTTCACTAGGTTTTTGGCATATTTGGCTTGGGTAATGAAGATCCCATCATCTAATTGCCTAATTTGCAAACCTAGGAAGTAACTTAGCTCACCAACAAGACTCATCTCAAATTCATGACACATCACATCAACAAATTGTTGGACCTTGGTGTTGTTGGTGGAGCCAAACACTATATCATCAACATATATTTGAGCTATAAAAAGCTCATCCTTGTCTTTCTTGATGAATAGAGTCTTGTCAACACTACCCCTTGTGTAGTTATTGTCAACAAGAAATTGAGTGAGGCCCTCATACCAAGCCCTCGGTGCTTGTTTCAACCCATATAGAGCCTTCTTGAGGCGATAGACATGGTTGGGGTGGTGTGCATCCACAAACCCCTTGGGTTGTTCAACAAACACTTCCTCTTGTAAGAAGCAATTGAGGAAGGCACTCTTGACGTCCATTTGGTGCAATTTGAACTTGTGCACACCAGAAATGGACAAGAGAAGCCTACTGGACTCTAAACGGGCAACGGGAGCAAAAATCTCCTCAAAGTCGATACCCTCAATTTGAGAGTACCATTGTGCTACAAGTCTAGCCTTGTTCCGCACTATGTTGCCATCCTCATCAGATTTATTCCTATAAATCCACGTAGTGCCTATCACATGAATGCTTTTAGGCCTAGGAACTAGAGTCCAAATCTCATTCCTTTCGAATTGGTTTAGCTCTTCTTGCATGGCAAGAACCCAAAATTCATCATTCAAGGCTTCATCAACCTTTTTGGGTTCAATTTGAGAGGTGTAGCATGTAAAGCTAATGAGATTAGCTATTTGACACCTAGTCCTAACACCCTCATTCACATCTCTAACAACATCCTCTTTGTTATGGAGTCTTCTAACCCATGGAGCGGATTCATTAGAGTCCAAGAGAGGAACTCTATCAAGAGGTTGAGTGGCCTCTTTATCAAGGTTGGATGTCCCAACATTAGGAGTCTCCACAACCTTCTCCAAGGGAGAGTAATCATCTAAAATATCCTCCTCCTCATGGTCATTAGACTTGAGCCTAGTATCATTAATGACAACATTGGATGATTCCATGACGGTTCGAGTTTTCAAGTTGAACACTCTATAGGCTCTACTATTCAAAGCATAGCCAATAAAGATACCCTTATCACTCTTAGTATCAAATTTGCCAAGTTGATCACGGTCATTTAAAATGTAGCATATGCTTCCAAATGTGTGGAAGTAGCTAACATTTGGCTTCCTACCCTTCCATAACTCATAAGAGGTATTTCTAGAACCGGGCCTAAGGAAAACTCTATTCCATATATAGCAAGCTGTATTGACGGCTTCAGCCCATAGGTTCCTAAGGACATTGTTGCTAAGCAACATCACACGGGCCATCTCTTGAAGGACCCTATTCTTCCTCTCAACAACTCTGAAACTAAATATAGCACGGTGTGTATAAAGCTATCTAGAGGAGGGGTGAATAGATTTTACGCTTTTTACCCAATTTTTCGTGTTAGTCAAAATTACGAATTTACCCTCAAGATAATATAAACAAGCAAGTGTAATATGGTGCGGAAATTAAATCAACACTTGATTTTTACGTGGAAACCCTCACGGGAAAAACCACGGGCTATGTAAGTAAGCCACACTCGAACCTCGAATCCACTAAATGTGCAAATGATTACAACCTAATCCCGGAAGTAATCACACACCTACCTAATCCCGGTATGAGTGAACCTAGTCTAATTTGCTTGTGATCTAAGCAACCTAATCCCGATTGCTACACACAAGACTTACCTTCTCTAGAAGAGAATACAACCCTAAGTGAATATATGTGAATATCCAAAATGCAACATAGAGCAAGGGAAACCCTATATGTTTATCTAAGATGATTAATATGCAATTAAGAACAATCCTAGATATCAAAACTAAATGACATGTCAATTAGTTAAGCTAATCAATATTAAGCACAAAACCTAATATGCTAGCACAATACAACTTCTCAAACATACATCATACTAATCTCAATTTTGTATCCAAAGCATACAAAATAACAATCAAGTAATTAATTGAGATTGCTAGATAAATTAAACACAAAATATGTAAGATATTAGTGAAAAGCTTACCAAGCAAAGTATGATGAAGATTTCATGCAAGATGACATCTAGATGATGAAGGATGATGCTAGATGATGATTGATGATCATGAAAATGTGTTTGAGTAATTAAAAATGAGTTCTTTGTGTATTTTTCTTCTCTTGAAAAATATCCTAAGTATGAAGCATGAATAAGAACTCTTGTAAGTGACCTAAAATCAAGTTAGCATATATATAGAGGCCATAAGTGAACTGAGGTCGTTTTGAAAACTCGCCAGAAAAATGCACTGTGCGCTGGTGGCCCTGCGCTGGATGACAGGCGCAGGACCAGCGCACAAGCACATTTTGGCTTGAGCGCTGGACGTCAAGCGCACACACCAGCTCCAGTCCAGCGGCGCCATACTGGGCGATTGGCGCTGGTCCACACCAGCGCACGACCAGCGGCACGCCACTGGGCATTTTACGCCGGTGAGCGGCGCTGGTGGACCAGCGCACAGCCCACAAATTTGTACCCCACAAGCAATCATGCAAGGGGTACAAAGATAAACTAAGATGCATCCTAAAAGCCTAAATGCTATGATGTTATAAACACAAGATGCAATCATAATAACAAGCAAGAAGAGATGTAAATAGGCATTGATGCACAACAAAAAGAAACACAACATACAAAGATTAAACATATGCATGAGTTGTGAGTGTGTGCAACTATCTCTTCAAGACAAGTAAGCACTTAGAGTATTACCTTTTGTGCTTGTCAATAATGAGGTCTTCAAAGGGCCTAATGCAATAACACCAACATCTAAACTACCCTTACAAAGAATCCCCACTTATGGTTTGATCACGAAATAAGCCAATTAAAAAACAACGGGAATCCTTACAAACTCCATTTTGTTGAGGTGTCCTAGGAGTAGAAAACTCATGGGAGATGCCTAAGCTATTGCAATAGCTTTCAAAAGAGGCATTCTCAAATTCCCTCCCATGGTCACTTATAATCCGTTTAATGCTTTTAATGTTAGAATTCATTTCATTTTGTATTTTAGTACAAAGCATTTTAAACATCTCAAAAGTTTCAGATTTTTCTCTAAGAAAATATGTCCATGTAAATCTAGAGAAATCATCAACACAAACAAAAATGTATCTCTTTCCACCTAAACTCTCGATTTGCATCGGACCCATGAGATCCATGTGGAGAAGCTCTAGGGGCTCCTTGGTGGAGAGATACTTGCCCTTCTTATGCATGCTCTTAGTTTGTTTTCCTTGTTGGCAAGGTCCACAAAAACCATTGGCTTTCTTCCCAAGCTTAGGGAGGCCACGCACACAATTGAACTTTCCAAGGGTTCTTAAATCCCTAAAGTTCATGTGGCCAAGTCTTTCATGCCACAACTCTATTTGCTCATCTATGGACACATTGTTTGAGACTATTCTAGCTTCAAGACAATAGCAATTGTCGTTACATCTCATACCTTTCAACAAGATTTGTCCATCGGGCTTTAGGATAGAGCAATCATTTTTACTAAACATGACGGAATATCCTTCATCACTAAGATGAGAAATGCTTATCAAATTAGCTTTCAAGCCATCAACAAACAAAGCATTAGATAAGGAGGGTAATCCGGGAACGGAAATGGTTCCTTTTCCTACAACTTTCTTTTTGGATCCATCACCAAAAGTGACATATCCTCCTTCCTCTATAACAAGAGTCCAAAAAAAACTCTTGTTTCCCGTCATGTGCCTAGAGCACCCACTATCTAAATACCAAAAATTAGAAGAATTTGTCTTCAAGGCTATTTGAGCAACATGGCAAACATTTTCATTCTTTCTAATCCACCTAGAAACAATCTTAGTGGTCTTTGGTACAAGGGCTCTAGTTATCCTAGGATCATGCACATCAATTTTATCATTCCTAGGAACATGCATCTTGGTTTTATTCTTTCTCTTTTCAATCATGCTTCGTGGTCTACACATTTTAATATATCGAAAGCAATTTGGTCTAATATGACCATCAAATCCATAAAAATGACATGTAGGAATAAAATAAGGAATCATACCTTGTCCTTGAACATGCATGTGAGCTTGTCCATGTCTTTGTGGTTGAGTGGGTTCAATCCATTTTTGTTGTTGAACCGGTCTAGCTTGCTTCCTAGCTTGAGGTTGCATGATTGGTCTCTTTCATTTGTGAGCCAATTGTTGAGGAATGTTAACTTGAGGGACCCTAGAGGGTTGAGCTTGAGGTTGCCTTCTTGGCACCATCTTCACTTGTGCATTTGAACATTGTCCTAGTTCTAACTTTTTCCTAGGAATTTGCACCAAAGGAGTTTCTTTGTTCCCCAAACTCTTGACAAATATGGTCTTGTTAGTGGTTGAGATCTTCTTACCATCTTCATACCCAAGACCCCTCTTGTCACATGGACTCTTTCCAACACCAAGTATATGGTCAAGCTTCTTGGTGCTAGAATCCATCCTAGCTAATGATTCTTTAGCTTTATCAAGCTCCCTCTTCAAACCTTCTTCATTCCTCTTAGATAAGACTAACTCCTCTCTTAGCTTATCCTCATTCGATTTGGATCTCACTACTTCTTCACTTAATTGATCTATATGAGATGAGAGCTCTAGGTTTTCTTCCTTCAATCTCATGATCTCTCTCTTGTTCTTTAACCTAGAATTCTCAAACTTGACCATATAGTCTCTAAGATCCATCCTATCCACTTTTCCATTAGTGGAGTGAGATGAATAGCCATTATCACTTGAGTCAATTTCCTCTTGACTCTCATTTTCTTCTTCACCAGAACCTTTGCTTTATGGGAGGAGGTAAAAGCTATGAAGTTAGCCATGAGCTCTTCATCATCCAAAGACTCATCTCCCTCATTGGAGTCATCACTTCCACTCCATGTAACGGCTATCACTTTCCCCTTTTTCTTGTTAACGTGATTAGCACATTCGGGCGCAAAGTAGCCTATGCCACCACACTCATAGAATCGGACCCCTTTCCTTTCGGTCTTCTTTTGCCTAGGCTCAAACTTCTTGAATGGAGTCTTTTTCTTGAAGTCTTGACCTTTGGATCCGAAACCTTTCTTCTCGGACTTGTAGAATTTCTTGAACCTTCTCATCAATAGAGCCATTTCTTCGTCCGAGTCATCATTCTCCTCCTTCTCAACTTTGGAGGCTTTCAAAGCAATTCCCTTTTGCTTTTTAGGAGGTGTGGGGTGTAAGGATTCCCTTTATTTGATTGGCTTATTTCGTGGGCAAACCACATGTTGGGGTTTGGTTGTAAGGGTAGTCTAGGTTTTGTTGAAGATCAAAGACCCTTTTCAAGACCTCATCTTAATAAGCACCAAAGGTAAATTTCTAGTGCTTACGTGCTTTGAAGAGATCTAGTTGCACACACACACACACAACTCATGCATAAATGTTATTCTTATATGTTGTGTGTTTTCATATGTGTGCATTCATAATTGTTGAATATCTCTTTATGCATGTTTATTTAATTGCATCTAGTTTATTGAAATGCCATGACATGTTTAGGCATTATGATGCAGAGTCATGAATTTTATTCATGCATGTTTGAATTGAGTGCATCTTGTTCAATGATAATGCCATGACATGTTAGGCATTAGGATGCATTCAATACCCACACTTGCACTTCATGATTAGTCTTAAGTGTGGTGTAATTCGTTTCCGTTTGTGTGATTGGAAACATCCGCGCTTGCACGATGGTGTGCATGTCTTAGCGCGATGGTTGACCACTTGAGAAGGTCTCATTCTTCTCTTGGATAGGTGGTAGTTTTGGTTTGGTTGATTGAAGTAAGGTGTCTAGTTTTAAAAGATTGGATTTCAATGTTTTAATTGTTTTCAAAACTGACCTTTGCATGGTCTTGTGACCATAACTTTTTACACAAAGCTTCAAAATGAGTTTTGAAAATTGTTGTACAAACTAGACACCCATACCTTTCCAACGGTATATTATTCGTAATATTTCATGACCGTTTGGATTGGTTTTAAAATCTCCAAAGTTACAACCAAAACAGGGCAACTCTGTTGTTGTCCGTTTCTGACCTTTGGTCACTCAATTGACCATATATTTTTTTACAGACATCAAAATGTCATTCTGTAAAATCGAGTAGAAATTATACATCCATACCTTTCCAACGATATATCATATGAAAGGTTTTGATGTCGTTTGCTCATGTTTCGAAGTGCTCGAATATTGAGTCGCTGCACTGACGCGAGTACCGCGAAAATGCCCATATTTTTTCCATTTCTTCCAAAACGACATAGTTTCACTTGGGCATTATAAATACATATCTTTCTCATCATTTTGAGGGCAGAGCCACAAAATCAAACCCTAGAGAGAGAGGCTCCTTATTCTTGAGAGAGAAAGAGAGACTTGAGAGAAAAAGCTTAAAGATTACATCTTTATCTCTCTAAACCCATTCCCACATGCACAAATCATCATCTAGGCATCATCTAGGTTTATCTAGCATGTGCTAATGCATGGGTCTTCTTCAACACACATGGTATGATTTGTTGAACACTTTTATCTTACATAATTAGTGTTTCTACTTATCAATTTTATCTCATTTATTACTTGTATGTGTTTAGATTAATTTCTACATACATGATTGAGATTATGTGTTGATTGGGTTATTTATATTAGCTAGGTTTTCATGCCTATTTTATATCTAGCTAATTAATCTCATTATATGATTGAGATTATTTTTGATAGCTTAATTGATTAGGTCATTATTGCCTAAAAGCTATGCCATAAACACTCTTGTGTGATTTATTTATAACTAGGTTGATAGATTGTTTTTTAATCAACTAGTTAATCTTTTGAATGTTTGTGGGTTTTTTGTGACAGCTTTGTATCTAGGATTGGTTATCCTTTACTTAGCTAAAGTTGTATGCCATGACATATAGCTATTTTCATATCTAGGATTGATTTTATTGTCATCATATAATCCTAGGTAAGCATCTAGAGTACCCTAGCTCTATATTGCATAATTGAATATTCATACATATTCACATAGGGTTGTGCATCTCTTTTGAGAGATTGAAGTCTTGTGTGATTGACCAGGATTAGGTCGGACACCGGGAACAGGTGGTCACACAAGCAAATTGGAATAGGGTTGCTAATAAAGGCCCGCTGGGTAGAAGTGAGGGGTTACAGACCGGAGTGTTAGACGAGGTCTACATAGGTTGTAAACTTCATTTCAATTAGTGATTTCGAGTTCCGAGTGTGGCGCACTAAACAGCCCGTGGTTTTTCCCAGTGGTTGGGTTTCCACGTAAACATCAAGTGTCATTTATTATTTCCGCATCTTATTACACTTGTATGTATATTTGACTTGCTAGGGGTATTTTCGTAAAATTGACATGCACGCGAAAATTGGGTAATAATTAGCTAAAATCTATTCACCCCCCCTCTAGCTTTATATATTAAACACACCGCGTATTCTTTTCATGGGGGCAGGACCCTTCCTAGACTCATAAGCTAGAAGCCTCCCTATCACCTCACTTGGCTTCATATCCTTATATGTGCTATTCTCCTCTAAAGCCATCACCTTTGATTCAAAACTATCGGGGAGAGATCTCATAATCTTTTGCTTGATTCTCCTATCCGAATACGGGTCACCAAGTTGATGACTTTGGTTGACTATGTCTATCAACTTGATCTCGAAGTCGTTGAAGCACTCATTCTCCTCAATCTTAAGCATCTCAAATTGAGTTTGAAGGACTTGAAGCTTAGAGTCATTCACTACTTGGGTTCCCTCATGTGCAATCTCTAGGATGTCCCAAGCCTCCTTAGCTATCCTAGTATTCTGAATCAATTTATATCGATTTTTGTCCATTGCACATAGGATGGCATGCATCGCCTTCCTATTCCATTTTGATGCCTCAAACTCTTGCGCGTTCCATTGCGCCTTAGGCTTGAGCACATCCTCTCCTCCACCCGTAGGAGTCATCATGGGTGACATGTAGCCGTCTTCAACTGCCATCCAAGCCTGGTCATGGATTTGACATATGTATGACTCCATCTTGCCTTTCCAAGAGGCATAATTCAACACGGTAAGAAGTGGAGGCCTTGTGCTAGATGCACCTTCGTTGCCACCACCATTTCCGCCGTTTACACTCACAGTGTTTATGAATGAATGAAATGAATGTAAATGTATGAATGATCAAAAATCACACAAAATGCAAAATACACCAAAATAAGCAAGGATCACCTAATTATATCTAGGAACCCGCTTTGATACCAACTGAAACAAATATTGCACGGTGTGTATAAAACTATGTAGAGGGGGGGTGAATAGATTTTAAACGTATTACCCAATTTTTCGTGTGAAGTCAATATTATGAAATTACCTCTAACTAGATAAAGCAATAAATCAAGTATAAAATGCAGAAATTAAATAACACTTGATTTTTTACGTGGAAACCCTTACGGGAAAAACCACGGGCTAATAAGTGAGTCACACCCGAACCTCGAATCCACTAAGTGATGAAAATTACAACCTAATCCCGAAAGTAATCACACACCTACCTAATCCCGGTATGAGTGAACCTAGTTCGAATGCTTGTGATCTAAGCAACCTAATCCTGGATGCTACACACAAGACTTATGTTCTCAATAAAGAGATTAACACCCTAAGTGAATATATGAATATCCAAATGCAACATAAAGCAAGGGAAACCCTATATGCTTATCTAAGATGATGAATTTGCAATTAGAACAATCCTAGATATTAAAACTAAATGACATGTCGAATAGTTTAGCTAATCAAGATTAAACAAAAACCTAATTAGCTATCACAATACAACACTCAATCATGTCAAACACAAAATCTCTATTTTGAATATTAGATTTTAATCTAAGAACAAGCAAATAATAAAAGAGATGCCTTGATAAATAAAACACTAATTATAAATGATAACAGTGAAGAACATACCAAGGGAAGTGTGTTGACCAAGACCCATGCAAGTAAACATCCTAACTATGCTAGAAAATGCTTAGATGATATTTTGATGCATATGAAAATGGGTTTTGAGAGTTAAAGACAAGTTCTTGGGAGTTTCTCTCTTGAAGATATTTGTCTCTCAAAAGTGTGTTAAGTGAAGAAGAAAGCAAAAAAATATATATATATTACGTGTAACAGGTCTTGCAACAAAAGAAAAAAAACGCCATCGTTTTTATATAAATATATATAAAACAACAGTTGGTGCACGTGAATATATATATATATAATATGCAAAAGACAAAAAAAGGATTATATAAATAATAACAAACAACAAAGCAAGAGAATAAAAACAAAAAAGTTAAAAAAAAAAAAAAGAATCAGAGGCGCCGTGTGTGTCCCCATGGCACCAACACGGGCAGAGAAGTGGTTTGGGCATGGGGAGCCCGTGGGGAGCACGCCACCCCTTGCAGCCTTGCTAGGTGTGGCTATCATGCCACACTAAGCTGATTTCGGACCCGAGCGTTCTTCAGTCCAGTTGACCTCGAACCTTGGAATTCAATTCTGTCTTCGGAATATTGACCCGAACTTAATCATAAATATAGAAAATTATATAACTTTTCAATTTAAGCTCGGAATTGAAATCCGGTTTTCGATAAAAACACGGAATGTCCCAAATGTCTCAAAAATCATCCGAAACATATAGAAAAGTCTCTGAATCGCTCGGAACTCATCTATGGACAAATCCACACATAAAAAATATAACAAAAAAGTGCAAGTGTGAAATGTCATGTGAAGAGAATGCACACAAGTACAAGTATGCTAAGTGTGTGTGCGCTAACTAAATCTCTTCAAAGAAAAACTAAGCACTAGAAATTATACTTTTGGTGTGCTTGTCCCTTGAGGTTTGAAAGGGCCTTTGAGCTTTAACCTCACTCACTTAAACTACCCTTACACAATAAACCCCAACATGTGGTTTGTCCATGAAATAAGCCAATCAACAACCGGGAATCCTTACACCATTCTAGTTGATTAAAAAATAATTTATCAACCTAGTTATAAATAAATCACACAAGAATGTTTATGGTATAGCTTTTAGGCAATAATGACCTAATCAATTAAGCTATCAAAAATAATCTCAATCATATAATGAGATTAATTAGCTAGATATAAAATAGGCATGAAAACCTAGCTAACATAAATAACCCAATCAACACATAATCTCAATCATGTATGTAGAAATTACTCAAAGAACATACAAGTGATAAAAGAGATAAATTGATAAGTAAAAACTCTAATTATGTAAGATAAAAGTGTTCAACAAATCATACCATGTGTGTTAAAGAAGACCCATGCATTAGCACATGCTAGATGAACCTAGATGATGCCTAGATGATGATTTGTGCATGTGGGAATGGGTTTAGAGAGATAAAGATGTAATTTTTAAGTTTTTTCTCTCAAGTATTTCTTTCTCTCTCAAGAATATGGAGCCTCTCTCTCTAGGGTTTGATTTTGTGGCTCAGCCCTCAAAAAGATGAGAAAGATATGTATTTATAATGCCCAAATGAAACTATGTCGTTTTGGAAGAAATGGAAAAATTATGGGCATTTTCGCGGTACTCGCGTCAGTGCAATGGCTCAAGATTCGAGCATTTCGAAATATGACCAAATGACATCAAAACCTTTCATATGATATATCGTTAGAAAGGTATGGATGTCTAATTTTTACTCATTTTTATAGAATGAAATTTTGATGTCTGTAGAAAAAGTTATGGTCAATTGAGTGACCAAAGGTCAGAAACGGACAACAACAGAGTTGCCCTGTTTTGGTTGTAACTTTGGAGATTTTAAAACCAATCCAAACGGTCATGAAATATTACGAATAATATACCGTTGGAAAGGTATGGGTGTCTAGTTTGTAAAAAATTTTCAAAACTCATTTTGAAGCTTTGTATAAAAAGTTACAGTCACAAGACCTTGCAAA
The DNA here is from genome assembly GCA_030490815.1 of Acer saccharum. Taxonomy (NCBI): domain Eukaryota; kingdom Viridiplantae; phylum Streptophyta; class Magnoliopsida; order Sapindales; family Sapindaceae; genus Acer; species Acer saccharum. The sequence continues at coordinate 4,763,843 of CM059875.1, read as the reverse complement.
GGTCAGTTTTGAAAACACTTGAAACATTGAAATCCAATCTTTTGAAACTAGACACCTTACTCCAATCAACCCAACCAAATCTACCACTTATCCAAGAGAAGAATGAGACCTTCTCAAGTGGTCAACTATCGCGCTAAGACATGCACACCATCGTGCAAGCGCGGACGTTTCCAATCACATAAACGGAAACGAATTACACCACACTTAAGACTAATCATGAAGTGCAAGTGTGGGAAGTGAATGCATCCTAATGCCTAAACATGTCATGGCATTTCAATGAACAAGATGCAGTCACTTAAACATGCATGAATAGAATTCATGGCTTTGCATCCTAATGCCTAAACATGTCATGGCATTTCAATGAACAAGATGCAATCAAATAAAACATGCAAGAAGAGATATTCAAGAACATGCATGCACACATATAAATCACACAACATACAATAATAAGATTTATGCATGAGTTGTGTGTGTGTGCAACTAGATCTCTTCAAAGCAAGTAAGCACTAGAATTTACCTTTGGTGCTTCTTCTCTTGAGGTCTTGAAAGGGTCTTGGTTGTGTAAAACACCAACCATCAAATACCTAAGCTACCCTTACATCAAGCCCCAATAGTGGTTTGTCCACGAAATAAGCCAATCAATAGATGGGAATCCTTACACTTCCTAAGTAGAGCTAGGGTGTCAGCTGTGCAGACCGACTTCGGGATTATGTGACCTTCACAAAAAGGGAGGGGCCCAACAAGAACTCCCGCAAAATCCACAGTAGGGATATCATCCCCCTCCTCCCCTTCTTTGTCGTCGACATCAGCACCCTTCTCATCCACTATTTGAACCGGGTCTTCAGGTCTGTTATGGAAACCCGACCCGATTTGGGGGTTCCTACCAGAACAACGATGCTGAGATAAAATACCCTCGCCAGTGATGTCACCTTCACCCCGACCGCGTTTCTTTCCCCTAATTGATGGGGAACTCCCCGCCGAATCCACCTTCTGCATGTTCAAAAGTTCATCAAGGCTATCAAAAAGATGGGTGGAGGTAGAACGAGAACTTGAGGAAACAGGTCGAGGAGGCAAAGAGGACAAAGGAGCGTCCTAAATAGAGGCAGGAAGTTTCAAGGGAGACGCCATTGTAATAAAAAAAAAAAAAGAAAAAGGGAAAAGGGAAGAAAATTCCTGAAGAAGGGAAGAGACTCGAAAGAGGGAAAAGATTTCAGTTCTTGATTTCTGAAAGACAAGTGAGCGTAAACAAGAGAAGGGAAGAGTGATGCATTTATAGATAGGAGTTGGACGGTTACCAGAGCATAAAAGGAAACAAGGAGTAATGGCTGGAGATGTGTGCGAGAACAACTCCGAGAAAGCCGCGCCAAAAATGGCCTGTTTGAATTTGCAAAGCAACCACTATTTGACATGTGGATTAGCATTAAATACCGCTGTATACAAAGAAGATTTACTCTTTAGTAATGGATACCAGCCAGACGAGGCCAGACAGAAGGACAAAATAGAAAATCCTTCAAGCGGACTAGAAATCATGACTCCAACCCCAGCAAGATACCAGTGTTCAAGTCAAGGGGGACTTCTGTTAACTGCCAAAAGTGGCAGGAATCAAAGAAGAATTTTCCATCAGCGTCAGAAAAATAAGTCGGGGTAGAAAAGCAACAACGGGAGAGGTATCCGGGTATCCCGCCTACCTACAGAAAGACCGAGATAGGGATCTCTGCCCTCCCCGATGTAGGGAAAAATACCGTAGTACGCAACGGAAGCGAGACTAAAAATAGATTTAGTAACTTTTAAAATTTTTCCTTTTTATGAACCTTAAACCCTTTAATCAATTAAACATATATATTATCTAACAAAAGAAGAATACCTTTTGTCGCGTGATCCGATTGACTTACGTCGATGGAAATCCGTAAGATCTTCAATCCTAGCACGAACGTGAATCACCTAGGATCGTGGTCTCCCTTTTCTTTGAATTGCAAACCTGTGAATGGACAAACAAACTTTTCTTTTTCTTTGTTAGTCACAAAAACAATCAAAAGAAGACTAAGATTATTCCGGTCACTTTTGAGTTCTCAATCTAATGATCGAAACTCGCGTGAACCTAAATCGATGTTGTACACACAAGCTTATTGATGAACAAGCAAATAGTGTACCATCAAAGAATAATCTATTCACTCTTTTATGCTTTAGTAGAATAAAAATAATGCTCTCTATGAATTAAGAAGAAGAAGAAAATTGTCTCTCAAGCACAATGCATAGGTTGGCCGAATTCTATATGTGTGAATATATAGGTGGCCTAAATTTGCTTCCTCTTTTCTATTAGGGTTGCCGAAAATCCTTCTCTAAAACAACTAGGGTTGCCGCAAATCACAAGCCAAAAAGAGTTTGTGTTGCACCCTAATTTCCATCTAGTTTAAGACTTCAAACCCTAATCCAACTCATAGATATTTTATTCTTTTATTTGACTAAATAAAAAGACTTCTTATTTGATTAAATAAATAAAATTATTTATTTATTTTCTTATCAAACAAGTCTTTTACTTTTAGTATACTACTACCAATAGTATTACTCTAGGAAATATATTTCCTGATCAGAAAAGATTTGTTTCTTAATTAAACAATTAATTAGTTCTTATTTAATTAAAACAATGAAACAAAATAATATATTAGGTTAAAAAGCACCTTGCCGCCCCACTTGAATAAATGGGCCTTATATTATTTTTCTTATTTCATTTAATCCATTGGACTTTAAATAAAAAACCCACATGTGAACCAGACCCATTCTTACTAAAAGAAACAAGCCCACATGTCTTTCATTAATATATTAATATAATTGAGCAGCCCATTAAATAAATAATGTGCAAATTATATTCTTAACATATTAAATGCAATTCTAAATGGACCCATAAATTGGTCCAGTAGAATATATCAAGTGATCCATGCAAGTCCGTGTGGATTGGGGATCTTGGCGGGCTATCTAAATTTAAGCTTCAATAGACATAACCTAATCACAATCAACAAATGATTCACTTAGGTCCGATCCATTAATTTTAACTCATTCCACTAAAGAGCTAAAATTGAACTCTTAAATAAAGACAAAAAAGGAAGATGTTCCTCATTCATACCCTAGACAATCATATTGGAGAAAGTGTATCCTCGTGATTAATATCAGTAATCGCCAAGAGTTCATAGACCGCCTATAACTCTCCAAGTTACCATATTTACTCATATGACCATGTTTTGAACTTGGATATTTTGACTTGTCCGGAAGCCATGTTTTCAATAGACACTGTCGATAACTCAACGTTGAGATTTAATATCCAATTACCTCAAAACATCCATATGATGATATTATACTCTCATTTAATAAATGGAGCCATGATGTCCATATCTATAAATGAAGTCCTCTATCGATTAACAAATGAATATCACCAAACTATCGAGGATAGACTATGCGATATAATCGTACTCATTGATAACTCAAATGATATCACTTGCAACCATAAGTCCATCATTTATCTCAGGATTAAGATAAACTCTCCGATTGTCCTGATAATGAAAAGACTATTATCTATTGACGGTTCTAGATAAAGCTTTTCATTGTGACCCAGTTCAATGCACCCAGTGCACTAGATCCTTTTGCTCGAAGACACTCCGATGATTTTAGACTCATCATATCTCATTTGATCCCACTCAAATGCTAGCAAAAGAATTCTACAACTTTAACAAGATAAAGGTGCCCAACATTTAACTTAAGTTGTGAACATTATTCAAGACTAACTAAAGAATTGTGTCTACCACATACATATCCAGATGTACAAACAATTCTTCTTTTCTCATAGTCTTTAGACCTTATGATTATTTACTTTGACAATTATAATATTAAACTATAAATCCTATACGATTTGTTAAACCAGAAATCACTTTATTAATATAAAAAAGATTGTTAATTACAATATTACACTCTTGCTATTGAGCATAATCCTAACACCCGACTAAATCCAAAACTTCCAGAATCCAGAAGGTACCAAGGAGCCTCGAAGACGAAGCCTCAGGGACTCCACTGTTACAAAGTCCTAATACCAGTCGGCCCCCAAATACCTCGGCATCCTAGCACCCCGATACCCCGGTATCCCGATACATTATAGCATAATTCGAGGGAGACAAGAAGAAGGCGAGGTACTTGAGTATCCCGATCTACTAAGAGCTAGCAGCAAACACCTAGCAAATTAATACAAAATTCCCAGTACTCCGACCCCGCCTAAAGCAAAAAGTAGGTACCCCGATCAGCAAAATGAGAAGAAAGACAATCATTAAACGCCATCGTTTGAGGTAGAATATTACATGCATTCCCGCCATTTAAGAGTCTCATTCAAAGGCAAAGTCAACTCTTTCAGTTCTAAAAGGAATGATGGGATCTTAGGGATCAAGGCCCCGACAAACTCGTTGATCGCTAAGGAAAGATCCGTAAATCACTGAAACCCTAGACCGAAATTCTAGGATTGCATGACAAGAAAACGGACCTATATATACTCACTTTATGATCACAGAAAGGGAGGCAGAAAAACCCTACTTCATACTTTTCCACTTATCGACAGACACGAGAGCTCTATCGCCATCGTCCCTCAAGTTTAACCTGCCTTTGTTCATGTAACGATAGTTTTTTTAAAGATTGATTGTAACCTTACTATGTGTTTATTTTGAATAAGATGAGTTGAATATTCGTTCCTACTGTATCCTTTAATTTATTCTTCTTACTACAATCATACGTCATTCTTGGTGAATCTTTGGGAAGCAAAGGGTATCGAACTACCTGATACCTCTCCGACCAAGATCTACCCCGATCCTGGTCCCCCTTGAATTGTTAATTGGAAATATCACCCCAGTGACAATTTTCGGTTAACAAAATCTCTTCCTCATATTCATGTATATACCAAAGGTCCCAAGAAAACGGTAGAAAATTTTGAAATCTATCGTTATTAATTATCTTGATTAATTTCAAATAAAAACTCTTTTCCGCTGTGCGACTTACAAAAGAGAAGGAAATAAGGGTCAAAATCATATATATTTTGGCTCGATCAATATCCATCTACTTCACTTGAAAATCATTGAAGCACTTATGCTCATCCATCTTGATCATTTCAAATTGTGTTTGAAGCACTTGGAGGTTAGAGTCTTTCACCACTTCGGTTCCCTCATGCACTGTCCCTAAGATCTTTCAAGCTTCATGTGCATTCTTGGTGATTTGGATGAGTTTATATTGGTTCTCATCCATTGCACAAAACAAAGCATGCATTGCCTTGTTGTTCCACTTCGAAGCTTCAAACTCTTGGGCACTCCATTGAGCCTTGAGCTTGGGCACAATGCTTCCATCTTCGATGGTCATGGTGGGTGGTGAGTATCCATCCTCAATCACTATCTAAACCCTATCATCTATCATCGATAGAAAAGACTCTATATTCCTCTTCCACGAGGAGTAATTGTCACCCTTGAGTAATGGTGGTCTCATGCTCGACGCTCTCTTTTTACTTATCCCGAAATCACTAATAGCATTTGGGTGCATGTATGAAAATGTGTGCAACAAATGCAAGGTATAATGCAAGACACTCTAGACTAAAGTAAGGATCACCTAAGTATGTCTAGGAACCCACTATGATACCAATTGAAAAATATACAAAGTGTGTCTAATACAACCTAGAGGAGGGGTGAATGGGTTGTTAATTGATTAATTACCAACTTTTTCGATTAGTCAATATTAGTCACAAATCACCCAAGCAAATTGAAACAAATTAATCAATCAAAGTAAATATAGTGCGGAAAGATAAATGACACTTTGATTTGATTTACATGAGAAAACCTCAACATGGTAAGAACTCACGGGCTATCCATTTAGCCACTCTAGTCCTCAAATCCACTATATGTAATAATGCTTACAACCTAGGTTGACCTTTAGTCACACCATTCTCGGAACATAACACACCACTACTACCTGCATGCCTTTTATAGTGATTCTAGACCTTGCTTGTGTACTACACTCTCGTAGTCACAAGTCTGGACACTCAATGAAGAGAAAAACAACCTAAGTGAATATATAACAATATTATAATATGCAAATAATGCTAGTCAACACTAAATGCTTATCTAGAGATTTATGATGGCATTCAAACAATCCTAGATATCAATATATCTATATGAATGTTCATAAAGACCTAACTAGATAAAGATATGCAAATCTAAAACCTAGTCATCAAACAAATCCCAATCAACACATGTTGTCACAAAATATAATAAAACAATAACTTTGCAATCAAGAAATGCAATCAATGAGATATCTTGGTAGATAGGACATTAGATGATGAGAGTAAAGAATCTAACTTACCAAGTCAAGATGCATTGAAGATCCATGCCTAATTAAAGCTTGATGATGCTTGAATGCATGAGGGTTTGGGATTTAGAGAGTTAAAAATCCAATCTTGGAACCTCTCTCTCATTGGAACTCTAAAAGATACTCTAGGACTTTGCATTTGGGAGTTCTAAAAAAGCCAAAGAGAGATGATGATGAATTTATATGATCCAAAAATGAGCAGCTATGAAATTCCCAAAGTACCTAGAAAACAGGCAAATCCACTAGAATCCACCGGAATCCACTATGCGATTCAAATCGACGGTCCCTAACCGTCGAATCCACCAGAGGAAATCTGATGTTCAAATCGATAGCTCCCAACCGTTGAAAACCAACTATCGAATCTACTGGAGAAAATTGACGAATTAATCGGTGACCCCAACCACCGAACACCAACTGTCGAATTCCATCTTTCATGGAAAATCAAGAGAAGAAGATGCCTTCTCAAGCAGTTGATCATCGCGTAAAAGAAGTACACAATTATGCACGCACGGACATTTTTGATCATACAAATGGAAACAAATTACACCACACTTAGATCTAAAAATGAATTGCAAGTGTGTTAGTGTAATGAATGCACAACACTAAGAAGAATGAGCACAATGCATGAGCAAATTTAAATGCATGAATGTGTGTGTGTGTGTGTGTGTGTGTATGCAACTAAATATCTTCAAAGAGTCAAGAACAAGTGTTATACCTTTAAAGTGCTCTTGAGCTTGAGGTTTTGGAAATGCCATTGAAGCTTGATCATGAACGATGAGGAACCTAATCTACCCTTACATACTAAACCCCAATGTGGTTTGTCAACTAAATAAGCCAATCAAAATATGAGGTACTTACATCCACAGAGTGCGCCAGTATTCAAATCCACTATCAGAGTTGATTACAATCTCTCTGTCTCTCTCTTTTAGTCTCTCTACAATTCTTTTTCTTTCTCTCTCTCTTTAGCAATTTCTCACACACCCTAAGCATAGGGAAACAATAGTATTTACATAGGAGCACAAGGGTTGACCAAATACCACAAGGAGAGGATTTCTTTCCGCACAAGAAAAATACTCGATCCCACGTTGTGACTTGAGACGTGCTACTTCATCTCACATCTCTAAGTCGTAAAAGTTACTGTCCTTACGATGCAACATCTTCGCTGTGACTTTTTGTCGCACTTCCTTCCTTGTTGAAATCTCTGGAACTAGTTGCGACTTCCTGATCCAATTTCATGTCTCAATTTCCTTCTCGTAGAAATTTCTAGAACTACTTGCGACTTCTTGATGCGACGTTGTCTCGTACTTTTGGTCGTAAAAAAGGTATTGTGCTGAAGTCCTCGGTTTGTCATTACTACAGAAGACCGGTGTTGTGATGTGAATTCTAGCTTAAGGAGTAGCCGTTGATACTGTTGATGCGTACGTGAGAATCGGCGAAAGCACTGCAATCGAAAGTTTAAAAATTTTTGTTCGGGTAGTGATTGAAATTTTTAGCAATGAATATTTGTGAGTAACGACATTGTCAATTTTTAAGCGGAAGATGAACATCGTGGATTTCTATGAATGTTGTGAAGTCTTGATTGTATGCACTGGAAGTGGAAAAAAATTTAGGGATATATGTTGGTCATATGCTAGAACCTATAATGATTCTAGAAGAATATTTAAGGACTTATCCGAAGGACGTGCTCCATCGGTAAATTACTGTATCAACGGTCATCATTATACAATGGGGTATTATCTTGCAGATGGTATGTTCACCATGGTCAACTCTTGTGAAAACAATACCATATCCACAAGCAAACAAGCATAAGAATTTTGCTAAAGCTCAGGAATCAACTAGAAAGGATGTCAAGCGAGCATTTGAAGTGCTCCAAGCTCATTTTGCAATTGTGTGTGGACTTGCTCGCTTTTGGGGATGTGATACACTTAACAATATCATGAAGGCGTGTGTTATAATGCACAATATGATCATTGAAAATGAACATGGTTCTAATATAGAAGACTTAAATGATGATGAAAGTGAAGAAAATCCTCAAGCTAAACCATCATTTGAAGGAACAATAGGGATTATGGAATTCATTCAGAATCATCATCGAATTAGAAATAGAGAAATCCACTCTCAACTCCAAAAAGATCTTATTGAACACTTACAAAAAAATCAAGGATCTCGTAGGGCCATGTAATTTGATAACATGTTGCGTTATTATTAGAGCATCTCCAATGCTATTAAGATTGACTTTTATTTTTGATGGTTATTTTTATTTATTTATTACAACATGAATTGTAAGAATATAGCAATAAAACACTATATGAAAAAAAAAAAAAAAAAAAAAAAACCTTTTGGAAAGTATTTGTTTGGCGGGAGGAAATGTTGTAATTATTTTGGTGGGAAAAAGTTAGAAATTTGTACTAAGTTGAATGGTTGATTATGCAGTATAGGAATAGGTCAACCAAATTTAGGTTCAGTCGCCAAAGTTACAAATGCACTAGTTTTAATACACGTGAAATTGTTTTACAAATACACTAGTTTCAAACACGTGAAACTAGTATCATTTAACAAATCTCGCATTAAAATAGATATTTTAATTTACATATTATTTAATGAAGTCAATGTCACACACACTAGTTTCATACATGTGAAACTAATATGGTTTTATAAATGCACTAGTTACATACAAGTGAAACCCATATTGTTTTACAAATGCACTAGTTTCATACACGTGAAACTAGTATCGTTTACCAAATCTCGTATGTTTTAAGTAATTCTCTTCATGTGATCTTGATATGTGCTTTCAGGATGTATTTGTTTGGCAGGAGGAAGAAAATGTTGTAATTATTTTGGTGGGAAAAAGTTAGAAATAATAATTTGTACTAAGTTGAAGGTTGATATGATGTATGTGAATAGGTCGACCAAATTTAGGTTTAGTCAACCAAAGTTACAAATTCACTAGTTTCATACACGTGAAACTCATATTGTTTTGCAAATACACTAGTTTCAGACACATGAAACTAGTATCGTTTAACAAATCTCGTATTAAAATAGATATTTTAATTTACATATTATTTAATGAAATCAATGTCACACATACACTAGTTTTAGACACGTGATACTAATATGGTTTTACAAATACAATAGCTACATACAAGTGAAACTTATATTGTTTTACAAATGCACTAGTTTCATACATGTGAAACTATTATCATTTACAAAATCTTGTATGTTTTAAGTAATTCTCTTCATGTGCTCTTGATATGTGCCTTTGGGAAGTTTTTGTTTGGCGGGAGGAAGAAAATGTTGTAATTATTTTGGTGGGAAAAAGTTAGAAATAATAATTTGTACTAAGTTGAATGTTGGATTATGCTGTATGCGAATAGGTTGACCAAATTTAGGTTCAGTCGACCAAAGTTACAAATGCACTACTTTCATACACTTGAAACTCATATTGTTTTATAAATACACTAGTTTTATACACATGAAACTAGTATCGTTTAACAAATCTTGTATGTTTCAAGTAATTCTCTTCATGTGCTCTTGATATGTTTTTCCCATTATGTTTGTCAATTTATAGTTACTGCATGCCAATTGAAACCAAAACCACTACAAATTAATAAATTAAACATGTAGATATTAATCTCAACTTTAATTGAAAACAAACAATAATAAATATAAAAATAGAACAATACAAAATAGTAAAACATTTAAACTTAAATTGTAATTAAGAACTAATCATCAATTTTTATAACTCTTTTAATTTTCCATTGATCTCCATTTGATGATAATAATAGTATTGTTGAAGATGAGGAGGCATTCCACTTGTATCCATTTATATTATTTTCTCTTCTTCTCGTAAATGTTCTACGTCAATCTTTCATGTTTCTATTTCCACCATTTCTTTTTGTAAAAGATACTTCTTCTCGACAATGTATGCTTTTCTTGTTTTTCTTCTTTTTTGTCTACACTCATATCTTCTAAAATCATCACGAGAGGATCATCATTTTTTTTCTCTAATCTTATGTTTCTCACTTTTCCTTGCAAGTGGCCTCTCTAAATCAACAAAGTTGGTGTCAACATTACTATGTTCATCAAGATTTATAGGAGTATTTGCAGTTGATGAAGATGATATACTGGGGGATGAAGTTGAACCCAGACACTTTTTTGTTTACTTTTTTGCTTGAATATCATTCAACCATTTTGGATGATACCTCAATATATTCTAACAATGTTTGAATATAAATTTTGATTTGGACATTTCTTTGTATAGTGTCTTTGCATTTATAATATACAAAAAATAAAATAAAAATTAACTCAATTAAATTCATAAAGAAATAAAAATGACAAAATATTAATTAATTTATCTGATTAATTAAAATACATACCTTATCTTTTTCATTCACACCACTTTGTTGTCTACTTTCAATTTGAGTGAAACAACCGTGAAATTTGTTTGTGGCTTGTTGAATCTTTGACCAACGTTGCGTCAACGATTTGTCATCCCAATCCGATTCAAAATTCTTGTATTTGTGAAAATAGCCCTACACTCGAACCCAAAAACTTTTGTGTGTTTGCATCATTTCCTTGCATAGCATCCAAACTAATCTTCCACCATGATGAAATAAGATATGTATCCTCCTCAACTGAAAAAGCCTCTTCGTGTTTTGTGGGTGAAATAGAACCAGGTGGAATTGGTGACGAAGATGATTTAGCAAATTGAGATGAATTAGGATATTGTGTAGAAAATTCGAGATGATCAAATTGATCCATTTGATAAAATCAAGTGAAAAAATGAGTAAAATTGAAATGATAAATTATGGTAAAATGATATTTATAGGGTGAAAATAATTCATAGAGCTGTTACAAATAGAGCCGTTTGAAATAAATGAAAGGCATTTCAAATATATATATTTGGTAGAATATTAATGATGATGTGATGTAAAAAAAATAATACAATAATAAGCGAAGAGGAAGAAGTTGATTGTTATTATTGATGAGAGAGAAGCAAAATCTAATTTGATGTAACTCATTTAAAGAGTCTATTTGAGCAACATATGTTGATGTAGCTCATTTGACTTTCACAAAATGCTCATCGGACGAGCCTTTTGGAGATGCTTTAAAATCTGGGATATTAGTTAAAATACTCTCTCAAATATGAAAAATAGAAAATTATTTAGAATGATATATTGATTAAGTAAATGGTTATATATATTTTTTTGACAAGCTCTACATACCGTGAATCAAAGTAAAGCTCAAATCAGATCGATTTTGGTATATAGTTACTATAAAATTTAAAATTTTATATCATTGTTTTATCTTTTTCATCTGTCAAATTAACATGTATCACTTAAGTTCGATTCAATTAGGTAATTAAAAGATGGTATCATTGAAGGATCCTTATCTAGTTAGTTAATAAAAATTGCTATTAATTACTCATTATATATAGTGACTGTATATATAGTTTGTCACTTCTGTAAATAGCTTATATATTTCCAAAAGCTCACATGTAACATAAACAAAGAGTACTGATCTTTTACTTAGGGGTATAGATTTTTCTTTTCTTTTCTTTTTCTGACATAAAATTTGCAAGGCAATCAGAAATTTAACCTTTTACAGTCAATGAAAAGCTCAATAATAAACAAAACCATATATAATATTCAACAATAGCTTATAACAGCAGTGCTACTTACAGAGAAGCAATTTCAATATATATATATATATTATTTATTGGCAAGCTCGGTACAATTTTTTACCTACCAAGAATGCCCTTATATTATAACTTCTTTTTAAACTGCAAAAACCCATAATCATATTAAATTAATGGGTAAGTTTTTTTTTTTTTTTCTCCAAATTATTAATAAATATTGACTCCATATTACTATATCTTCAAACAATTTTACTAAATATTTGTTTTTGCTAGAGATAATTGTACTATATATATATATATATATAACCGGTTGCTCAATTTTAGCAAGAGAAATTAATGGTTAATATCGAAACTGTCTTCCGACATATGTTTGTCCGAAAGACCAACCAGCAGGAGCAACATTGTAAGAGAGTACAGTTCGACCGTCGCTAGCGGTGACCAGAAAAGAGAGGCTCTGTCCATTAAGGTAGGAGTTGCTCTGCCAGTTTTGGCCCCAATTTCTTGACATGGGTTGCCATCCAGTTCTTGAACCTTTAATGGACACAGAATGCACATCACCAGCTCCTCCAACATTTGTTATCAGGACTAGGTTGAAGTATGAATGTCCATTCACTGTGAATCTGATCCCTCCACTTCTCCTGCATCTTACCCTGCAAAAATTGGATATATGGGAAAAAAATAGATTTAGAATCCAATAAATTGAATAATCTAGGCCTGTTCGTTTTTGTTTTACAAATATGTTTCTTAAAAATGAATTTGTTGGAATTTCTGAAAATGTAGGGGGATCGGTTTGTGTATTTCCAGAAACACGATGACCGTTTTAGCATTAAGCCTTACTTGAAGGGAATTTTTTAACATTTGACTAAATTTTCATAAATGATACTGTTCTTTAAAAAAAAAAAAAAAAAAAAAAAAAAAAAAAAAAATTCATAGATGCTACTTATAAGATGTAAGACATGATCTTAAAAAAGAAAAATAATAAAAACAATAGACAATATATATAGTTTTAACATGTGTACATAATTTTTGTAAATTAATAAAAATAATAATGTCACTCAATTTAATTCTTACAATTAACTACAAAAATTACATTTGCGCCACTGTATTCAACATCTGTAATGATGAAAATGGATCTGATACATTATATATTTTGAAACAATACATATTCATGTATTAACATATATATTACTGAAACTTTGGAATAATTAAAAGTGAAAATTAATATTTTACCTTCTGTATATTACAGGGACAATACCAGCTCTGTACTGGGCAATGTGTTGGAAGATAGGCTGAGAGAGATCAAAGTGGTGGTTGGGAGGATCACACCACCCACCTGGAGGGCAGAAGTTGGTGGCAGTGACCACAATGGAGCCTGGAAGACACCATTTTGGGTCATTTACACATCTCAGCTCAAAGCAAGCTCCACAACTTAGACCATTATCAAACAATGCAGTGCTCAGTGCAGCTGTGTTGGTACCATAACCCTGGCTGTACAAGTTCCCATACCCACAAGCCCCACCTGTAAAAAAAATATATATATACAGCGACTGTCACTTTTATTTTTCTTCAATTTAATTTCTGTAATTGTAAAAATATAACATTACATACCCATTGTTCCTGAAGCATCGCCGCCTCCATAGAAAGTGGCATGAGCATTAATCCAACCTCCAAAGTACCCATGAACAGATGAGACCATTGAGAGAAACCCAACAAAAAGAATCCCAAAAAATTCCATTTTCCTGCAAAAAATAACTAAATAAATAAATAAACATACATAGTACCATAACTAAATGCTAATAATTAAGAGGTAAAAACTAGTATACTTTTTTTGTTCTTCACTTTGGTTATACTAATTTAGAAGAAAGAGAGAGATAGAGAGAGAGAAAACCTGTGAAGAGAAAGAAGTTGTTTGAGGAAATTGTAGGAGAGGGGGGGCATGGTTTGAGTGGAATAAATAGAGGGCAGTCGACATCAAAGCTGACTGACAACCTGACAAGCTTTGAGCTGTTGGGACTTGGGAACATGCAACTCTGGAGAAAAAACTTGTATGGGATGGTCTCATTGTCATTTGGTGTGACCGTCCAATAAAAGTATGACATGTGGTAATTTTAAATTATAGTGTTATATTTCTAATGTAAATGATACACTTACATTTGATGGTCTCACCAAATGGCAATAAGACCGTCCCATATAAGTTTTTCTCGTAACTCTGAAGTGTGCAGTGGTTTTTGGGACAACTGTGATGATTTTTCTGTAAACATTCAAGTTTTTTAACGTTTGTTTCGTGGGTTTCAAACGGTGTTGTGGTTTTGGAAGCTGTTCATTTGGGAGATAGATGCCACTGTATATATCTATAAGTGTGGTTATGGCTTTAAGGGTTATTTATTTATTTTTTAAAACTATTACAATATTTTAGGAATCGAGAATGGGCATAACTTGGACCTCTTGGATATAGATAGAGGTGTAATTTGGATTGGATAATTAGAATCCGATCTAGAATTCCGGACAAAAAAAAAATCCACATCTGAAATTGTCCAAATCTGATTTTGTAATAAGAGAGGTTAAAAATACTATTCGGATCGTATAAATTCGAATCCAAAATTTTCTAAATTTGGTGTGAGTCCAAATCTGAAAAAACCGGTCTCGAATTTGAATCGGAATAACCCATTCGAAGATAACCAATATGTAAAAAAAAATAGAATTTTTTTTGCACACTGCACAATGCCTCAGTTGTAGGGATATCAAAATTATCCATTGGTACAGGGACCATGGGAACCTGACCCATTCGGGGCAGGTTTAGTGCCTACCATTTATGTTATGGTATGGGGATGGTATTATTTTCAAACCCTGATTTAATTTTGGGATGGTAACGGGATTTTTAGTCCTTGCCCCGACCCATCCCCAAATCCAATTATATATATATACAATTTTTCTATTGTCAGTTCGCCCCGATAAAAAATATATCAGGACAAAGAATGTGAACCATTAGATTTACATACTTTGACTTAAAAGTGTATGCACTTGTCAAAACTTCTCCATAATATGTGGTCTACATTCTTCGTCCTGATATATTTTATATCATTTCGAACTAACAGTAGAAAGACTATAAATATATATGTGTGTGTGTGTGTGTGTGTGTGTGTGTGTGTGTGTTTAGTGCCTACCATTTATGTTATGGTGTGTGTTTGTTTAGTGCCTACCATTTGTGTTATGGTATGGGGATGGTATTAATTTCAAACCCCGATTTATATGTGTGTGTGTTTAGTGCCTACCATTTGTGTTATGGTATGGGGATGGTATTAATTTCAAACCCAGATTTAATTTTGGGATGGTTATGAGATTTTAAGTCTCCACCTCGACCCATCCTCGAACCCCATTTGTGTGTGTGTGTGTGTGTGTGTGTGGGGTGGGGGGGGGGGGGGGGTGTGGGTGGATTTTAAGTCCCCACCCCAACCCATCCCCGAATCACATTGTGTGTGTGTATGTGCCTACCATTTATGTGTGTGTGTGCGCGCCTACCATTTATGTGCCACTCCATGACACCTTTATCGGAAGGGTCAAGACCAAGATGATCCTCGTAAATACCATGAGAAGAACCCTGAGTACTGGAACCATCAGAACCCTGAGTACTGGGCGATTGAAGACTATAATCATTAGCATTAGTCATAGATTGACTCGGAGTTCTAGAAGATGTATCACTTGAAGGAACACTATCTGAACTAAAGGGATTCACAAAGCTCGAAGATGTATCACTTGAAGTGTGTGTGCCTACAATTTATGTGTGTGTGTGTGTGTGTGTGCCTACCATTTATGTGTGTGTGTGTGTGTTGTGTGTGTGCACCTACCATTTATGTGTGTGTGTGTATGTGCCTACCATTTATGTGTGTGTGTGTGTGTGTGTGTGCCTACCATTTGTGGGTGTGTGTGTGTGTGGCGAAGATGTATCACTTGAAGTGTGTGTGCCTACCATTTATGTGTGTGTGTTGTTGTGAGTGGTGAAGATGTATCACTTGAAGTATGTGTGTGATGTGTGTGGTGAAGATGTATCACTTGAAGTGTGTATGTGTGTGCGCGCGCATGTGTGTTCCTACCATTTATGTGTATGTGTGTGTGTTGTGTGTTTGTGCCTACCATTTATGTGTGTGTGTGTAGCGAAGATGTATCACTTGAAGTGTGTATGCCTACCATTTATGTGTGTGTGTGTGTGTGTTGTATGTGTGTGCCTACCATTTATGTGTGTGTGTGTGTGTGTGTTGTGTGTGTGTGTGTGTGGCGAAGATGTATCACTTGAAGTGTGTGTGTATGTGTTGTGTGTGTGTGCCTACCATTTGTATGTGTGTGTGTGTGTGTGTGTGTGTGTGTGTTGTGTGTGTGTGTGTGTCTACCATTTGTGTGTGTGTGTGTATATGGCGAAGATGTATCACTTGAAGTGTATGTATGTTGTATGTGGAGTCGCTTGAAGTGTGTGTGTGTTGTGTGTGGTGAAGATGTATCACTTGAAGTGTATGTGTGTGTGTGTTGTGTGTGGCTAAGAAGTATCACTTGAAGTGTGTGTGTGTGTGTGCCTACCATTTGTGTGTGTGTGTGTGTGGCGAAGATGTATCACTTGAAGTGTGTGTATATTGTGTGTGGCGTCACTTGAAGTGTGTGTGTTGTGTGTGGTGAAGATGTATCACTTGAAGTGTGTATGTGTGTTGCGAAGATGTATCACTTGAAGTGTGTGTGTGTGTGTGTGTGAGCGTGCGAGTGTGTGCCTACCATTTATGTGTGAGTGATGAAGATGTATCACTTGAAGTGTGCGTGTGTGTGTGTGTGAGCGTGTGTGCGTGCGTGCGTGCATGCGTGTGTGGCGCGTGTGTGTGCGTGTGCGTGTGCATGTGCGTGTGCATGTGCGTTTGTGTGTGTGTGTGCACATGTGCGTGTGCGCATGCGCGTGTGCCCATGTGTGTGTGCATGTGCGTGCTTGTGTGCATGTGCGTGTGCATGTGCATGTGCATGTGCGTGTGCGTGTGTAAGGGGGTGGGATGGTGGCATTTATGTGATGGTATGGGGATGGTATTATTTTCAAACCCCGATTTAATTTTGGGACGGTTACGGGATTTTAAATCCCCACCCCGACCCATCCTCGAATCCCATTATATATATATATATATATATATATATATATATATATGTTTTTGTGTGTGTGTGTGTGTGTGTGTGGTGCTTACCATTAATGTTATGGTATAGGGATGGTATTATTTTCAAACCCCGATTTAATTTTGAGACGGTTACGGGATTTTAAAAAGAAAAGAATAATCAAAAGTCGTTATTATATGAAATAATCAAGAAATACCTAACTTAGATTCATTTAATCTGTGCTTCATAACATGGCCAGTGACATAGTAGCAAACCCTGCAAGAAATAAAGAAGAGCCAGTGATTGGTAACCAAACTAAACTTCAAGGTTAAGCAATGATAATATACCTTACTCTTTTGTTCCCTTTTTATTTTTATTTTTATTTTTATTTTTAGTTTTCCTTTTTCATACTCTTCTATTAGTCATTAAAAAAATACATTAATGGGATGAAGATGATATGATGTAAAAAACTGATCCCCTAATTGGGAATCCCTATACCCGTACAGTTTATTTTCAGGTGGGTATTCACCAAGGATGGTATTTCTCATACAAATTGAGATAGAGGATGGTAATGCAAAACCCGTCCCTAACCTGTACCATTAACATCCCTACTTAGTTGCTTTAATTTGGTATCTTTTTATTTTTTTTTATTTGTAAAAAGCAGGAATAGACAATATTTTCTTAGGTTTTGGGCACCGAATAATTTTAGTCTTCTAACTAATAATTTTTTATTTATTGTTTTGACTATATCTATTAATTTGGGACCAGATATTTTTTTTGAAAGCTTTTGCTATTGGTAGGATTCGAGCCACTGACATGTGAGTCATTTACCCATGCCCCAAGCTCGTCCATCTACCAGCTAAGCTACGCCCCTATTAGCTTCATAACTAATAATTTTAATTGTAATTTTTATTGTTTATTTTAATAAGTTTTTATACAAAATCTGAATCATCCAAAAATAAGTCCGAACTCCATCCGTCTGATTATATTGAAATCTGTATCAGATCCAAATCCAAACCGAACATAAGTCCGCATCCGATCCGAAAGATCCAAATTCGCATCCGCTTCCACATCCGAATCCGATAATAACAAATATAGTCCGTCTGAAATATCTTTTTGGAAGCCTCTTTTTTTGGAAAATCTGATCAAAAGATTTTTGCATCAAGTCCGGTTCGGATCCAAAAATCTGAAAAAAATTGGATTCGGATTATCCGAATTTAATTTGAATTATATCATTAGATATAATGTAGGTGTTAGAGGTTTACCACTTAATACCACAAATACAACCAATGCATTCAATGAATGCATTGAATATTTTGTTAGAATTGTTTCAATCTCAATTTTCCCTATCAAATTTGTTAAATTTTTATTATTTAAAATTAAAAAATCAACAAATACGGTTATATTTATTGCTGTGCCAAATTTGGCACATGCTATACACTATGCCAAATTTAGCACAGTTTATAGCATATGCCAAATTTGACACATCTTTTAGCATTGCATTAGAGCATGCTTTTTTTACTTTGTGCTAAATTATAGCATTGACACAATGATTTAGCATTGCATTGGAGTTACTCTTCTTACCTCATCTTGTCTATGATTCTAAATTAATATATGTGACATTTATGATCGTTTGGAAAATTAATCTTTTTGTTGAAACAACAATGAAGTAAATATACATGTAGCTACATATATTAAGGGTCCAAATTTATGAAAATATTGGTGAATATGTAACATTTTAGTAAAGAAGTAAATATTGATAATATTTCTAATATTTTTTATATTTTAAGGAATTGATATAAAAAAATTATTTTCATATTCCTAATATATTAACAATATTAGTGTTATTTTCAATATTTCTATTCAAAACTTTAAAAAATTTGAATCTTTATAGGCTGTTTTGTATAGGGTAATCTTTATATGGGAATGAGAATATGATAATATTTCCTTGTTTATTAGTAGGTTTGCGTTTCGGAAAGTGATTACCATGGTAATCACTTTACTCTCTATGGAGTAATGTGAAACCCATCCCAATAGGTGGGTTTTATATTACCCTCTATCTGATTCCAGTTGTGGGACCCACACTCAATTAAAAAAAAAACATAAATTATAACCTGATTTTATAATTGATTAAGAAAACATGTTCCATTCATATTCAAACCCAGATCAATAATTGAAAAATCAAAAATACCATATCAAATTCAATTCAAGCCAAACTCAAATCCAAATTAATCACTATCCATTCATTCAAATTAAAACCCAAATGAACCCAATCAAACCATCAACATCATCAAACACATATCCAGATTAATCATCATCAAACCAAAATCTAGATTCATCATCACCAAACCCAAGCCAATCCCCATACGATCAAATTCACACCAGAAACTACGGTGACCCTTGTTGTCACCGTAAAAGCGACGGCCTAGCAGAGGAGATCGGCATTCCTTGCCATCGACCAAGAGACAAGAGAAAATAAGCGAAAAAGAATAGAAAGATGAGACGGCTTAGTGGAGGAGATCGGCACTCCTCACCGTCGACCAAGAGACAAGAGTAAACGGGCGACAAAGAATAGAGAGATGAGAGAGAGAGAGAGAGAGAGAGAGAGAGAGAGAGAGAGAGAGAATGGTTTTTTTTAGAGAAAGGAAATTGAGAGGTTCAGTGAAGAAGAAGAAGAAAATCACGATCTGGTGTGATCTATTTTTTTTTTTCTTTATTTTTTTAAATTTCTAATAATTGTATATATAAATTTTTAATTAATGTTTTTTTTTCTTTTTTGACAGGTGAGTCAATTTTTTATTTTTATTTTTTGAGAGTTTCTCCTTACAATCCAATTTTTTTCTTTTCACACTCCTTTACTAAATACACTTCATCCTTAAAACTTAAATTTAAAAATATTCTAAACACATTTAACTCTGATCCAAAACAGTCCTTTTTATTTTTTTCACACTCATGTGCTAAAAATATTCTCTCTTTTTAATTAATTAACTTTATTAAAACACTCTGTTTTATTTTAATATTACCCATTATTAATTTTAATTTACTCATGATTTAAGCATATTCACCTACAAGGCTACAATCAATAATTTAAATAATTCTTTATCCTATATCTAGCCGTTTAAAAGTGTGTTTGGTATGATTCTCTAGAGTCTAGAGACCAAAAGTGTTTATTTATTTTTTGTTAAAAACACTTTTGAAACCTTTTTTTTTTTTTTTTTTTTTATATTAAAAAAAAACAATGTTTTATATCTACCGGGGGAAGCTCACAGTTTGGGTTTATCTAAAGAAGCTATTTTTGATTTTTTTTTTTTTTATTAAAAACAAAAAAAAAAAAATTGTCTCAATTTCCCTCCACGATCTTTAATATTTTATCATATACCGCTTTCATTAAAAATACTTTATTAATGCCCCTTTTTGTAATTTATAACAATAAAATCCCTTTTTAAGTTATATTGTCAAACAATTTACTAACTTAAAAACGTTTTTTTAATTGAATATCAAATAACATACAACTTTTTATTAGAAGTTCTACTCAACAACATTTATCCGTAAAAGCTCTACTTCAAAAGCTCTATTTGACAAGCCATTTCAAATGCATCCTAAGTTTTGGGATTGAGTAATTTAGAGCATCTCCAATGCAAAAGTAGCTTGCATACCAATAATTATTCACATGACAACAATGTCAAGAGACTTGCTTCTTATGTGGCATAAAAATAGACTTGATAGACAATCAACTCAAAATTTGGTCTCCAATGCTTCCGTCTAAAACACAATTTTTTTTAATGACATGTCCATCTTTTTTTCCTGTTTTATATTTTATTTTATTTCATTACCAAAAATATTTGAAAAATTAATGTCATTTTTAAATGTTTGCTGAGTCAACCTAAAAAAATAGTTGTGTAACAAACCGTCTGAAAGTGGACGGTCATGTTAACAATGTCTAATTTTTATTTTTTATTTTTGTCACGTCAGCTTGAGGTTGAATATACACGGCTGCATTGAAGACACAATTATTAACGTAAGATCTATTTATTCTACATGGCATATCTTTTTTTCACAAGTCACACTTACATTGGAGATCCTCTTGTATAGATATCGTATGGAGAGTGGTAAGGTGTCCGGTTCAAGTTGCGACCGCAGTCTACTTTCTCAATTTCGTGTTTCAGGGATCATAGCAGACGTCAGCAATACCTAAACAGACTTTTATAATTAAAGACTTGGGGAAATTGAATAATCATGAATTCGTTAAAGTGTTTGAGAAATTAATGGATAAGATGATCAGTAAAGTTTAATTCCAAAACGTTAGATCCAAAATGAAAATGACATTGGAGTCGATGTCAGTAGAGAGAGGTAGCTATTAAATGCAATTCATGGAAATGGTCTTGGTGATGGGATAACAGCACATGTATAATGTTGTTGTGTTTGTGATGAACTGGGACTTATTAATTATTTTGCCAATCCATAACTGTGTCCATATATCCTTGCAATTTGGCACTCTCTTACCGACTATTTCTGACAAAGGATTTTCACGCCATTTTAAAGGATGTTTTCGATAATTTTTAGGGTGCTTTTACTGATTGAAAATAAAAATCAAAGGAAATAAACTTTCATCGGAAATTAAAGATAGGGATAATTATCCCGATGACCATCGATTTAATGACACACTATCAAAATAGCTACTAGATTCTAGATTGAGAAAAAATGGCCACTAGATTAAGAATTGGTTTCAAAATAGCCATTTTTTTTGTGAAAAGTGTGACACTAATGGTCATTCCATCCAATTCCATCTAATTATATCAAATTCCATCCAATGAGTAGCATTTTAGTAAATAAGGGGGTGTCATTAATTTATTTTATATGTTTTTTGGAAATCAATTTTTTCTTTTGTTTTATATATATATATATATATATATATATATATATATATATTTGAGATATGCTAGACACACTAAATATAATTATTCGTTTAAAAAAACAAAAGAAAAAATTTATTTCCAAAAAAAATCTAACGTAAATTAATGTCATCCCCTTATTTACCAAAATGCCACTCATCAGATGAAATTGGATGAGATTAGATGGAATTGGATGGATTGACCATTAGTGTCAGACTTTTCGCCAAAAATGGCCATTTTGAAATCAATTCTCAATCTAGTGACAATTTTGTTAGTGTTTCATCAAATTGATGGACACCAGGGTAATTATCTCTTAAAGATAATTTAATTCATTGAGTAGGAGTGGAGATTTAAGTTCCTTATCCCAATTTGTTGTGTGTTGAGGCAATGTAACTTGATTCCGAACAATATTAGTAAGAGTAATGTTAGACTGTCCAAAATCATACACAAATGATTTGGCATGTAAGTTGTCATGATCATATTATTTGGGTATGATTTTGATCAAATATTTTGGACAGTCTAACTAGCATTACTATTTTAATAAAAACTGTAATCACAAAGCATGAAATAAGGTTTTTTTTTTTTTTTTTTTTTTTTTTTTTTTTTTTTTTTTTTTTCTCTCTCTCTCTTATTAGTAAGCGTACTCTTATAGACTAAGTAAAAGAAGTTGAATCCAACGACTCATATTCAATGTACTCATGTATTTACATAAGTGCGCACTTATATGAACACCACCGCATATATATATATATATATATGGATTTTCTATTATCAGTTCGAACTGATAATAAATATATCAGGACGAAGAATGTGGACCACTAGATTTACATACTTTGACTCAAAGTGTATGCACTTGTCAAAACTTCTCCATAATCTATGGTCCACATTCTTCGTCCTGATATATTTATTGTCAGTTCGAACTGATAATAGAAAGACCGTATATATATACATAGTCCCTTTTCTCCTCAGTGCACGTTGATATATTATACATCAGTGTATTGCATATGGATCATAGATTATGGAGAAACACTGCAAGTGCATGCAGACCAAGTCAAAGCATGTGAATCTAATGGTTCACATGCAAGACACTGACATATATTCCTCAGTGTGCATTGAAGCGATCAGTTATATATATATATATATATATATTTCAATTCAACCCTTTCAAAAAGCATACAAAGTTTTTGATGTATATATGTGGAAATAAGGGAAATGGCACTATTTTTTTTTTTTTTTTTGACTTTTAAGAGTAACACTAGTTTAATAAATTAAATTTAAATGGCACCAATAGACAAAAATATCCTCATTTCCTTATTTTATTACATTTTTACCATTTTTACATTTTTTTATTCAAAAACCTCCATTGATTGATGAGCAAGAACCAATGGAGGTCCTCCATCAATGGAGATGAAAACAGACCTCCAATAGAGGTCAAAGACCTCAATTGGAGGTCTGTTGAGGTCGATGAAGAAGATGAATTTTTTTTTGGAAAATTTCATTTTTTTTTTTCAATAAGTCTTGGAAATTGTAAAAATGCCCAATAAGTCTCGAAAACTACAAAATATGTCTTGAAAATTACAAAACAGATCGGTGCAAATATTGCCACCCATAAATATGATAAGTACACCCATATTTATAAGTACACCCATGTCTAAAATTTAAAATTAAATCATTACTATAAGCACCTATCTTAATGCCAATAGTACTCTTATTAAATGAATGTATTCATTTTAATACAATTTATTTATAAACCATCTTAAGTTATTAACCCAACCAATTTCACAAATGATAAATTGTTAAGTTCTCTAGGCTCGAAAACACAGTACAATCGTAGTAAGTTCCTTGCCATCAACAATGGTATCATATATCTTCTCAACATTTACAAATCTCAAGCATTGTCCATGTTGATAATAATCAAATTCCACAAAGTTTGGGACACGAGAGGTGATGCTCTTGACATCATGGCTTGTCACAAATTTGAACTTAGTTAAGTGCTGGGAATTCCATGAGAACAGTTCGAGAAGTTCTACTTCTAGGAAATAAAACAAAGAGAACTCAACTCTGTCAAATTGTTGATATCTATTATAACAGATTTCACATTCTCATACCTCCGTTGATCACTTGGATACACAACGATATATACTTCTATGTTATTTTTTTTTCAAAAAAAAATAATTACTTTTCACTTTTGGTTTATCGATAGAGTTCATAACAAAAAATAAATAAATAAAGATATACATACATCTGTATGATCAAAGTCTTCTAAAAATTCTTTTTACATTACTTTATTATATGATAATGAGAGATTTTGGTACTTGAAATATAATTAGGGTTTTTTTTTTTTTTTTTTTTTTTTTTTTTTTTTTTTTTTTTTTTCATATAGAGATATAGTCTAAGATGTGAGTGTAACTATTGTGTGTATATAGTATTTAGTTTATTTTTAATTAAACTAATTTGTCCGTATTGGTAAATTTCTATTAAGATATTTTTGTAATTAAAATTTTTATTAAAAAATGGTTTTGCTTATCATATTCATGGGTGGTCACCCATATAATTAATGTGTTAAAATCTAATCTTTGTCTTAATTCGATGGTAGTCCATGCACATGACATGTAGACTGCTATATATAATAATTATTAATGCATTGTTATAAAATGAATAAGAATAAACAATAATATAAAACATAAACTTAAAGTATAAGAAGAGAGAAAGAATAGGTCAAAGAGAAAAGTCTTTTATTCCCCAATTGTTCTCATCAAAAGTGTATCAAATACAATGGTGAGAGACCCTTTATATAGTCTCACAATCCCACATTACATTAAGTGTACATAAATTACATTATAATGAATAATAAAATTGATCATTATGGTAGAGCTAGTGGGAATACAAAAGGATGGAAGTTTCTTCCATGGATTGATGGATATTCATTCATATATAATTGAATAATATTTATAACACTCCCCCTTGAATTAATGTCCATCAATCATACATTGAATATGCCTCGTTAAAACCTTTGCTAGTAAAAACCCAGTGGGAAAAAAACTAGCAAAGGAAAAAGAGTACATTATTCATCTACATTTCAAATTAACTTTTAATGGTAATGGGGGTGCAAAACTGCCTCATTAAAACCTTACTAGGAAAACCCTATGGGATAAAAACCTAGTGAAGGAAAAAGAGTGCAGTATGTAATATTATCAGTAACTCCCTCTGATAAAGTGATAAATACGCTCCCCCTCATTCTGACGTGGATGCTTCAATATTTTGCAAAGATATTGCATCCCAATATCATGTACCAAGATTTTGCTTGTTGAAATTGGTAGTGTATTTATAAATAAATCTGCAGGATTGAAACTTGAGCATATTTTTTATCACCACTTTTTTGGAGATCATATATAAAGAACTTTAATAAAATCGCTTTTTGAATTGGTCCAACTTGTTATATACGACATCATACATGTTGTTTTATTATAAAAACACAAGTTGAACTTATATTTGGTACTTCAGGACCTAAAATTCTTCAATAACAAAAGGAGATCATACACCACTTTAAGTTATGGAATAAACATCAAGGAACAAATTCGATATGTTTTATCCATGAAAAAGTACTTCAGGACCTTTTCTTATATATGCTGATTCATATATTATTATGCTAATTTAAAAACACTCAACCCGGCCATTAACCGAGACTAAATAATATTTTCCAAGAATTTTCAACTTAGAAATTGTTCCTTATAAAAGTATAATTTGTAAGCTCATCAAGAGTATTAATAAGTCTCAAAAGATCAACATATACTTATTTGGAATCAAATTTGTTGATTCTTTCAACACAATATTCACAAAGGCGTATGCACTACATGCATTTTGTTTTATTAAATTCAATATATACAAAATGTAGCATCGAATTATTTGCTTCAGGCATTCAAATCCTTCTAGGATTTTTATTCATTGTCAAACTAGGTTTCTGTAGTAAACCTTTTATCTTAATTCGTACGAAAAAAATAATTATATTCAATAAGTTTGATGTCATCAAACATTTGAACTACAGGTCCAAAAAATTTCAAAATTATAACTCTACATTTTATTTTTCACCACTATGTCGACATATATATAATTTATAGTTTTAAGATCATCATATATTTTTCATAATATACAAAGCAATATATGATCTCAATTTCTATATTATCAATATAATTGATTTACATTTCGTAATCCATGTGCCTCTTCAGGGGTTACTGAAATCTCTTTAATGTTCAGTACACATGCCTCTTTATACAAATATTCTTTTCGGAGAAATATAATCTCTTTATTTCTGGTACATGTGTCTCTACATGGACAATTGAGATCTTTCTATTTTCTACTTCAATAGTCTTATATGGGGGATTAACGTTTCTATATATATCTTCAGAATTTTGTTTTTCACTTGTGAGACTAACTCTTCGGTAGTCTTTGATGATGATGATGATGATTTATTTTTCACTCAAGTATTATTATGATATTTCAAATTCCACTTCTATGGAACCTTATCATTTGAACTAAATTGCCTTTCATTAACAGATGATTTTAGCTGCCATTTCATAAATTGGTCTACAGGAACAACCACCTGGGTTTGTATATTAGCAGAATATAATTTTATTATTTTCTTTGAATCATCTAAAAAAGTATTTGCATACTATGAAAATCACAAGATAATGTAAGCCATGTAATTTCACGTCGTTTATCAATTTATTATAATTCTCCCCCTAACGATGAGAAAATTAAATTTTTATTCTTCAAGAAAATCCTTTGCATCATCGTAATTTTCTACATGACCTTATTTATTCTATCATATTGTCCTTTTAAGTACTTACTTATATCATCTTATGTTCTTCAGGAACATTCAATACCAAAAATAAATAAACTTCTAGTTCATAACATTTCTCATATTAAGCATATGATCTTATGACAGAATAAGCAATAAAAGAACACATGCTTCTAGCATGAGAGAAAAACAATAAAATAATTTTAATGGACTCAAAATAATTTCTTTTGTTATAGATCTACTGGATCTAACAAATACAAAATTTTGTTTTCATGTAATTTTATTAGCTCTTCAAGAGTGTCCATTATACTTGGTGAAGATTAACAAAATATTAAGATGTACCGCATGTACATAATCTTTACCCTTATATTTAACATATATAACAATCAAATATATATATATATATATATATATATATAATTCTTAAAAAGGTATGTGTATTCAAAATCCTTTCAAATTTTCTTTATAAGTTTTGGTGTTATTCCACTTCTGGTGGATTGGATTGAATTGAATTTCTTGTAGTGATCACCTTAGCTTCAATAATTATTTCAACTGCCTACATTCGCATCACAACCATTATATGTTAAAAGAAACATCATTCACTTTAGGGAATGATATTAATCCAATTGGGTGATGGTTTATGGTTGAAATAAGACATGATATCAATTTAAATATTCTCAAATTTATAATCTCAATATTGCTCCTTCAAGAGCAAATTAGAGGCATGTAATTATCATAATATATATTGTTACTTCAAGAACAAATATTTGAATTACGAAATGTAAGATATTCTAATCATGTATTTTCATTTGGTAGTCAAATCATTCCTCTTATCGAATCAAAAGGACTATCAAGTCTTTACTATGAAATATTTATATTTCAATTCATCATTAAAAAGAATGATTACTAAATAACAAATTAATATAATTTGACATAACCTTTTAAACAATAAAAATCAAAACATAAAATATATTTAATCTTAATAAAATGCTGGATATATATCATAACAGCTATGAATAAGTAATATTTTATTTAACAAATAAATCAAATAAGTAATATTGCTCATATGCATGATGTAAATAAATTATAATGTACATATGATAATAGGAATTTTAAAGATAGTATGTGACTATTTTCTACCTTTCGTACCTTACTAAGTGAAGGAATTACAAAATGAATAATACTCATTTTGTTATTGGGTTGAAACCGGAATTGATGGCAAGGCCTATTGTTTTCATGAGTGATTCGAAGACAACAGTTGAGTGGGTGAATGGCAAGGCTACTGAGAGTGGTAGTCAAGAGAAGACTATTAGAGACATCTGCAGTTGGTTGGTTAGCTTCAGTCAATCGGGTGTGGAGTTTTGTCCTAGAAATTCAAACTCCTTTGCAGACTCTTTAGCTAAGTATGGTTCGGTCCCTAGTATTAAGCTTCTGTGCTGGAGTGATGTTTGAGTTGTTTTGCTCGTTTTCTTTTTCTGCTGGCTGCTGTTTTGCTGTGCTTTTCTGTGTTTTTTTTTTTTTCTGGGTTGTAGTTTGGGTGCTATTGTCTTGGTTTCTTACCCTTCTTGTTGGGTGGT
This sequence comes from Acer saccharum, assembly GCA_030490815.1. NCBI lineage: Eukaryota > Viridiplantae > Streptophyta > Magnoliopsida > Sapindales > Sapindaceae > Acer > Acer saccharum. Next base: position 4,735,439 of record CM059875.1, on the reverse strand, counting down.
TCATTTTTATTTGTAGTTTTCCTGGCTTGGTGCCTTTCTATTGAAATTGTTTGTTGCTTTTAAAAAAAAAGAAAAAAGATATTTCAATTAAAAATGAGCAATTAAAGTCAAATATAATTCACAAATAAATCATATCAATTATTAGATACTACAACAAAGCTTATGAATTAGCAAAACATGATATTGTTTTCATGAATATTGCAATTACAAGTTTAATGCAATATTTTAATATAATTCAAAAAATACAAAAACTTAATTTTAGACAACTTAAGCACCAAAACTATATTATTATATTAATAAGACCATGTGAATATAAATCCACTATATAATAAAACCACAAATTTTAAAAATCACTCAAGCGACTATAAAACTATATATCTCAAAACGAATAAATTGAAATGCCAATGAATAAATAACATAATCAATTTGTGATTAATAAATGTGCGAAATATGAAAATTCTAGTATATGAAAATATAAGATTTCACATCTACGTACCTTTGTCAGGAGGAGAAAAAGCGAAAATAATGAATATTTCATTCACATTTTGAAGTATCTTATTTAAAGACGTCAGCTTCTTAATAAAATCATACCAACTCTTAGAACTTATAATTTGTTAATAAACTACAGGTTCGTAACTGAAATTTAGAAAAATTCAAAACTTCAGGTTTTGAATGAAAATTACAATTTAATTTTTACAAATGATAAAGACCACAATTAGATCAATTTCAGACCTTTCAATTCTATTAAATTTGATATCATCATACCTTTCAAGTCTGATTAACTTAGAATTGAGAACACTAGGTTCTAAAAAGATCGATAGACAAAACTTCAGGTTTTGAATTTGTATTAATATTTAGAACTTCAGGCCTTTGTATTTCCATTTTCAATATACTGATTGTTAACTATCCATTTAACAATGTAAAATTGAATTACCTTTTGATTCAACACTCCATGTTCAAAAGTATAAAACTTCAGGTTGAATTTGACACTTTAAAATTAAGAACTTCAAGTTCTCAATTGGATTCGAATTTAGAACTTCTGGTTCTATGTTATTGATCAAATCCAATCACATAATTGAAATAAGAACTACTAAATATAAAAATTGAATTTACTTTCTGATGTGGAAGATCCAACATATTGGCAACCACAGAGCATACTCATAAAAGTAGTTGTATAAATAAACTAAGTCAAAATAACAACAAAGTTAATCATATTGAAATACTTAGATTGTGCTCAAAATGAGATAATATATATTTACCCTTCAAAATTAGATAAAATATATTTATCCTTTTGCAATTTACGATTGGATATTTGGTTATGATTATATCATAACACTAAGTTCATAATTTACCATTTTGAGAACTTCAGGTTTATAATAAAATTCATTTTAATAGAAGTTTAAAACTTCATTATAACTTCATGTGCATATATAAACTTCAAGTTTATAATTGAGAATAATGAATTTTAGAACTTCACATTCCAAAAAATAATCATCACCTCAATTGGAATTTAGAACTTCAAGTTCTAATTCGATGGAAATTCATTATTTTATATTTTGATTTTATTGCAATTTATAATTTCCAATAAGATTATGTTAAGCTTCAGGCTTTTTGATTTTGCAATCTCAAAACACTAAATTGCACTAAATTGGGTTTTAGACTTTTTGATTTTACAATCTCCGAACATTAGATCAAGCTTCAGGCTCTTTGATTTCACAATTTTTAAATATCAAATCAAGCTTCAGGCTCTTTGATTTGGCGATCTTTGGTTGCAATTCATTCACTTTATTATTGCAATCTTCAGGTTGCAATACATTTAATTAATTATATTTTTATTTCTTGGCAACCCAAATAATTTTGTAAGCAAAAATAAAATGGGAGAAGAACAAAAACCACCATTTAGAACAAAAAAAAAATTAAACTAGAAATAGTACTTTACAGTTTGTTGGAGGGCTTGATCCCAACAAGAATGTTCTCTCTGTAATCACGTATCAAACTTGGATTAGATGATTTTTGTCTTTGAGTAGAAAGCTTTAAAATCTGGAAATCGAAACAACGTGGTTAGAGACTCGTGCTGATAACGTGTTATAAAATGAATAAGAATAAACAATAATATAAAACATAAACTTAAAGTATAAGAAGAGAGAAAGAATAGATCAAAGAGAGAAGTCTTTTATTCCCCAATTGTTCTCATCAAAAGTGTATCAAATACAATGGTGAGAGACCCTTTATATAGTCTCACAATCCCACATTACATGAAGTATACATAAATTACATTATAATGAATAATAAAATTGATCATTATGGTAGAGCTAGTGGGAATACACAAGGAAGGAAGTTTCTTCCATGGATTGATGGATATTCATTCATATATCATTGAATAATATTTATAACATGCATTATTTTTTACGCACATGCTTAGTCTTATTATTCTTTTCTAGTAGGCAATTATTCACAATACAAATTCTCCACCAATCAACCATCTATGCTCAGGGCCAACCTTAGGCAAAGTGAGGCCTGATCGGACCAAAATTGGTACAATTTTGGCCCTCACTTCCTTCTCTTTATGCTTGATTCTCGGGCATTATCCCGTGATTTAATGGTATAAATTAAGTGTTTTCAGGTATTTACAGAGTTCAGGGGCATTGAAGTAATATTGGAGAAATAGGGGCAAAAATGTAATTATTGAAGGAAGATTGAAGTTATTGCAGATATGAAAAAGATCAGGGGCCAAATTGCAATTCGCCATGCAAAGCAGGTGAGCACGCCACGTCACCTACAACAAAATGGTGCGTTTTGGCTAATGAATAAGTGTGGGCTTCTTAGCGCACCCACGACAGCCTCTTAGCGCGCCTTACAACAGCCTAAATGATAGGCCCAAAGACAAGCAGCCCAACTTCCTCAACTAATCAAAACAGTGTGTTTTGAGGTAGGCTTGGGCCTCTAAATGCACCTCAGCCTGCTTCTAAACGCACCTCAAAGGAGACATAAAGAAGCGTTGCTACTTGCACCCTACCTTGTTGCTAAATGCACCCCTTGTCTCCTATTCATCATCTTCCTCCTCTCGCGTGTGACCTCCATGGGCGTCCCTCTCTTCAAACCCTAGCTCCTTAGAAACCGCCCAAAACCGAGCTACCATCAGCCTGTTTTCGACCCAAATTAACGGTAAACCGAACGACTCACTAGTCGCGGCAATTCCGGCGGCTAAATCGGTCGGAATAACGGCCTCCAAATCACGCATAAACCTCCTCATGTCGCCACTTGTTGCCTATTGTGTCGCCACTTGTCCTTCGATGTCGCCATGGCGACAGGGAGTTGATTTTGGCTCTAGTTGTGTCGCCATTTGTATCGCTGGATCCGTTGCCATTTGAGAAGTAACGACCTCCTCTTTGTTCAAACATGATTGGTATGGAAAATTACAAGATGACTGGTAATTTGCCACCCTAGACCTAATTTGAAAATCCTATAAATTCATCACTATTTTCCTCTTTTAAACAACTCTTGGCCATTCTTGACAACCAAGAAACCTCATTTCTACCATTCCTAATCCCTCGACTTCTCCTCTACCTAATCTAAATATCTAGATTACCTTCCCCAAATCATTCCTTTCTTCCCATCTTCTCCACAAATCTCCTTAGTCAGTTCCCATTTGACTCCACCTATCCAGACACATCCTCATCATCCACTCTTTGCACAAGGAGCATCAAAGGCAAGGAAAGGATCAAGCTTACAAAAGGAAACCCAAGGGTGATTTCCTAATATTTTACTTGCCTTCCCTTTGATTGTAATATGTGTAATTAAACCCCTTTTCTAGGGTTTTGATGTGAGAACATTTGGATTGAGTATTGCTTAAGCTTTAATATATATTTAATCTCTATTTGTGTTCTATTCATTTTATAAATAGATTCTATGCATTATATGATTGACATGTATATCCACTAGTTTATTATACTCTTACTTAGGATAAATGGTTATATAATCTTGATTGGATTGACAACCTTGATGGATTGAGAACATAGTGATTATGATAGATTATCGGAGGGTATATCAACCGCGATTATCTAAACTGAAAAGTCCTAGAGGCGTGTTCAATATTAATCTAGAGGGGGGGTGAATAGATTTTAGCTATTATTACCCAATTTTCGCATACAAGTCAATATTACGAAAATGCCCCTACTAGTCAAAAATACAAGCAAGTGTAATATAGTGCGGAATTAAAAATGACACTTGATGTATACGTGGAAACCCAACCACTGGGAAAAACCACGGGCTGTGTAGTGCGCCACACTCAGAACTCGAAATCACTAATTGAAATGAAGTTTACAACCTATGTAGACCTCGTCTAACACTCCGGTCTGTAACCCCTCACTTCTACCCAGCGGGCCTTTATTAGCAACCCTATTCCAATTTGCTTGAGGCCTAAGCAATCTTAGCCTCAAGTCTTAATTCTCCAAGAAGAGATTATGCAACCTATGTGAATATGTATGAATATTCAAATAACAAACAAGGCTAGGGAACCTTAGATGCTTATCTAGGATGATGATATAATCAATTAAAATCAATTAAAATCAATCCTAGATATCAAGTGCTAAATGACATGTCATAATAGCTTAGATAAACATAGATTATAAAAACCTAGATATCTATCACAATACAACACTCAATCAATTCATCATAATTAATTCTCTAATCTTGTATTTATCATATGATCAAAACATACAAGTAAATTAAAGAGAATAGCTTGATAATAAAAATAATCAAATAAGATGAACTTAATCAAAATCTTACCAAGCAAGTTGTGATGATGCAAATCCAATCATGGATGCATTCTATATAGTAATAGAAGATGCAATATGAAATATGATGCAAAAGGGATTTGATTTGAGTGGTTAAAGGAGAGTTCTTTGATGATTTTTCACTTGAAAAAATGTTCTAAGGAAAATATATGATATTTTGACTCTCTTGAACGACCTAAAATCATAGAAGACTATATATAGGCAACTCTAGTAGAGTGAGGTCGTTTTGAAAAATCGCACCAGTTAGTGCGTTGTGCGCTGGTCAGCTTGCGGTGGACGTCCAGCACACCACCAGCGCATAGACCAAATTTGCATGGTGCGCTGGTGGGCTGCGCTAGTGGACCAACGCACGACCAGCGACAGACCACTGGGCGATCTGCGCTGGTGGGCTGCGCTGGTCCGGCGCATGACGACCAGCGCACAGCATAGCCCACTCCTTTGAACCCACAAACACATGCAAGGGTAAAAAGGTAAAACAAGATGCATCCTAAAAGCCTATCATGGTATGACATTAAAGACACAAGATGCAATCAATACTTATGCAAGAAGAGATGATATATGATCATGAATGCACATAATAACAACACATACACAACATACAAGAAAATGAATTAAGCATGAGATGTGACTGTGTGTGTGCAACTAATCTCTTCAAAGCAAATTAAGCACATAGAAATTTACCTTTGGTGCTTATCAACCTTGAGGACATGAGAGGGTCTTGAGCTTGAATATCAATCACTTAAGCTTCCCTTACATACAATCCCCAACACGTGGTTTGCCCACGAAATAAGCCAATTAAAATATGGGAATCCTAACAATCTCCCCCTTTGGCTATTTCGTGACAAAACCACCACTCACATTGATTCCTCACAACATAATAGAAACTACGGTCTACTATGATTTTCTACTTTACAAAGAGATATAAAAAATAATCTTGAAGTCTTCAATCTCAAGTAGAACAATCAATCCCTGAAAGCAAAGTTTCTATACTATCCAATACAAGTACAAAGTGAGATGAATCAAGTGAGAGCAAAAATAAGCATTTGCATTCTAAGAAATTTAAGTACAACAAACAACATCATGCAATGTTTGATGAATGCAATGCTCCCCCTCAAAGGGTTACTCCCCCTCAATGTGTTGTCTCCCTAACATGCACAATTGCCACCACAATTTGCAACTCCCCTTACCACCAATCTACTCCCCCTTTTTGTCATGATATAGGCAAAGGAGTAGTCCCCAACCGGGTCATTTAGCAAAGAGAGATGATAGCATTCAAGTCATTTGCATAACCATTAAATGCACTTTATGCAACTCTATCAAATGGAGAGAAACAAGGAGATTTATTTAGATAAAATGTGTGAATCAAAAATGCTTTACATACAAGACATGTAGCATTCAAGTCCAAAATACAATGGTATTTGGCAAAGCAAATGACAAAGGTTTCTAATAAGAATTCAAACCAATTTCACCAATGTCATAAGAGAAGCAAGGATATAGAGTTTTCATTGATTTTAATTTATGAGCAGCTATATCCAACTTTATAAGCTAAACATGTCATGAGCAACTTTGCACCCTATTTGATTTTTCCGGATAAGATATCCGTATGATAGTAACCATGTTCAACTAATAAAGAAAGAGAGACATTTGGAATATAAATTCCTTTGAACGGATACAAGATCCTTTATTCATTTTGAGTCTCATAAGCTTTCACACAAGTTTTGCATTTTATGAATATGAATATGAACTCTTTTTTTCATTCTTTAACTTAGAGCTTTCAAAACTTTCAAAGTTGTCCTTAAGATCCATCTTCTCCACTTGCTTCCTTAAGTGGTCATTGTATGTTGAAAGCTCTAGATTTTCTTCCTCTAAAATCCTTAGAATTCTATCTTTCTTCTTCATGGAGCTTTCAACATTGACTATGAAGTCATGCACATCCATATTCTCTACATTTCCATTTGTAGAGTTAGAAAAGGAGTCATCTCCACTAGTGTCATCTTCTAGACTCTCCTCCTTTCCTATGGATCTAATATCCTCATAAAGACCTTAACCTTGGTCTCTTGAGTCAATAAGTGTCATATCCCAATGTGAAGCAACAACTATCTCCTCTAGTGCTACTTCTTCGACTTTCTCTTCTATGGGATCACTAGCAACGGAAATCTTACCAACAACTTCATTTACTTCTTTAGTGGCACCCAATGCCTTGAAGTTATTGATAAGCTCATCATCACTTGATGACTTATCTCCCTTTTCGGAGTCATCACTTTCACTCCAAGTGGCGACCATCATTGTTTCTCTCTTGTTTTTCAAATTCCCACAATCTAGTGAGATATGACCTATGCCACCACACTCATAGCATTGGACCCCTTTCTCTTGCCTATGCTCATGCTTCTTGAAGGAAGCCTTTTTCTTCAAGTCTTGGCCTTTGGATCCAAAGCCACGCTTCTCGAACTTGACAAATTTCTTGAATCTTTGAAGCATCAAAATCATGTCTTCGTCCAAGTCACCTCTCTCCTCCTTTCCTACCTTAGAAGCACTCAAAGCAATTCCTTTTTGCTTCTTTGAAGGAGTGGAGCTAGGACCCTTCCTAGACTCGTAGGCGAGAAGTCTACCTATTACCTCGCTCGGCTTCATATCCTTAAAATCACTATTCTCCTCTAAAGCCGTCACCTTAGACTCAAATCTCTCGGGAAGCGATCTCATTATCTTTTGCTTGATCCTTCTATCCGAGTAGGGGTCACCAAGTTGATGATTTTGGTTGACAATGTCCATCAACCTAATCTCGAAGTCGTTGAAGCACTCATTCTCCTCCATCCTAAGTGTCTCAAATTGAGTTTGGAGGACTTGAAGTTTGGAGTCCTTCACTACTTCGGTTCCCTCATGTGCAACCTCTAAGATGTCCCATGCCTCCTTGGCTATCTTAGTGTTCTAAATCAGTTTGTACTGATTTTCGTCCACTGCACATATAAGGGCGTGCCACGCCTTTTGATTCCACTTGGACAACTCAAACTCGGGTTGTGTCCACTGTGCCTTGGGCTTGAGCACTTCTTCTCCTCCACCCGTGGGAGTCATCTTAGGAGGCGAATATCCATCTTCAATGGCCATCCATGCCCTATCATGGATTTGACACACATATGCCTCCATCTTCCCTTTCCATTGGGAGTAATTTATGTCGGTGAGGAGGGGTGGCCTTACGCTCGAAGCACCCTCATTTGAACCACCGATTCCGCTCATAGTGTTTAATGAATGGATGAATGAATGCAAGATGTATGAATGATCAAAGAATCACACAAATGCAAAACACACCAAAATGAGCTAGGATCACCTAAGTATATCTAGGAACCCGCTCTGATACCAATTGAAAAGTCCTAGAGGCATGTTCAATATTAATCTAGAGGGGGGGTGAATAGATTTTAGCTATTATTACCCAATTTTCGCATACAAGTCAATATTACGAAAATGCCCCTACTAGTCAAAAATACAAGCAAGTGTAATATAGTGCGGAATTAAAAATGACACTTGATGTATACGTGGAAACCCAACCACTGGGAAAAACCACGGGCTGTATAGTGCGCCACACTCAGAACTCGAAATCACTAATTGAAATGAAGTTTACAACCTATGTAGACCTCGTCTAACACTCCGGTTTGTAACCCCTCACTTCTACCCAGCGGGCCTTTATTAGCAACCCTATTCCAATTTGCTTGAGGCCTAAGCAATCTTAGCCTCAAGTCTTAATTCTCCAAGAAGAGATTATGCAACCTATGTGAATATGTATGAATATTCAAATAACAAACAAGGCTAGGGAATCTTAGATGCTTATCTAGGATGATGATATAATCAATTAAAATCAATCCTAGATATCAAGTGCTAAATGACATGTCATAATAGCTTAGATAAACATAGATTATAAAAACCTAGATATCTATCACAATACAACACTCAATCAATTCATCACAATTAATTCTCTAATCTTGTATTTATCATATGATCAAAACATACAAGTAAATTAAAGAGAATAGCTTGATAATAAAAATAATCAAATAAGATGAACTTAATCAAAATCTTACCAAGCAAGTTGTGATGATGCAAATCCAATCATGGATGCATTCTATATAGTAATAGAAGATGCAATATGAAATATGATGCAAAAGGGATTTGATTTGAGTGGTTAAAGGAGAGTTCTTTGATGATTTTTCACTTGAAAAAATGTTCTAAGGAAAATATATGATATTTTGACTCTCTTGAACGACCTAAAATCATAGAAGACTATATATAGACAACTCTAGTAGAGTGAGGTCGTTTTGAAAAATCGCACCAGTTAGTGCGTTGTGCGCTGGTCAGCTTGCGCTGGACGTCCAGCGCACCACCAGCGCATAGACCAAATTTGCATGGTGCGCTGGTGGGCTGCGCTGGTGGACCAGCGCACGACCAGCGACAGACCACTAGGCGATCTGCGCTGGTGGGCTGCGCTGGTCCGGCGCATGACGACCAGCGCACAGCATAGCCCACTCCTTTGAACCCACAAACACATGCAAGGGTAAAAAGGTAAAACAAGATGCATCCTAAAAGCCTATCATGGTATGACATTAAAGACACAAGATGCAATCAATACTTATGCAAGAAGAGATGATATATGATCATGAATGCACATAATAACAACACATACACAACATACAAGAAAATGAATTAAGCATGAGATGTGACTGTGTGTGTGCAACTAATCTCTTCAAAGCAAATTAAGCACATAGAAATTTACCTTTGGTGCTTATCAACCTTGAGGACATGAGAGGGTCTTGAGCTTGAATATCAATCACTTAAGCTACCCTTACATACAATCCCTAACACGTGGTTTGCCCATGAAATAAGCCAATTAAAATATGGGAATCCTTACATAAACCGTTAATTGTAACAAACCGATCCCGCCATGACCCCCTCTCTTTAATCGGTTAGGCATTGCGGTGGGAAGTTGTTTAGGGTTCATAGTAATGGTTTAAACACATCTTAGAAATCAATTGGTTAACATTGAGGTTGGTTCACTAAGGTAGCTTGAGAAGCACTTCCCGTAATCCACGTGCGATCCTGTTAATTCCCTAGCAATTCCATTAATTGTTTATCCCATAATATCTTATCTAGATTTCTATCCATTTTATTAGTTTATTAGGTTTATTTTACATGTATGTTTGATGGCTTGACAAACCATTCAACCATCCATTGCTTATGATTTATTTTATCGCATTTAGGAATTGTTAATTTATTCAACTAATTACTCTAATTCCCTGTGGAACGAATCATACTTGCCACTTTACTAATTTTACATCTAAGTGGTGAAATCGGTTTTCAACATGAACACATTTTAAAACAATCATTTTGTTGAGTACCAACGACGGCTCATCAAGGCCCTAGGCACAATTGTACTGTGATACTTTTTTTTTTTATATATAAATAAATTAATTTTATTCAAATGATAAAATTACAAAATACAAGTTAAAAAAAAAAAAAAAAAAAAAAAACCAAAGTGAAATAGATCTAAAAATATAATTACAAAAATCAAAGTATTATGCTCTTCAGAAGGAAAAATCTTAAGATGAAGTTGGGTATCACATCGAAACTTAAGATCCTCGCCTTCACTCCATCTTTTTGTTGACATGCCTACAATGCATTCAAATACTCACTTAAAATTCACTTTTCTTGCTTTTTGAGATGCAAAATCATATATCAAATTTTTGTATTCAAGTTTTGACACCAAATCTCACTTAAAATGCAAGTTCTCACTTAAAATGCACCTTTTTGAGATTGAACTAAATCTTCCACTCTTTTCTTTTTCTTTCATTTGTCATAACCAGATTCGAATTTTCTAGTAGACATTTTTACCAAAATAAAATGATGAAAGACAATAAAAACATAATTTTAATTAAATAAATGAAAAAATAGCACCTAATTTTTAGAAGAAGCAAGTTCCGACAATATTGAAGATCTGAAGTAACACTCAATCTTCCACAATAGCTACAAGAAAACAAACCCAATCAATTACTTGATATAGTTAAAACCCTAAAAAAAATCAAACTAATAAAATATAAATAAACATTAAATTAAAAAAAAAATTAAAACTTACCTTTTTTTTTTTCCTTAATGAAACACAAGAGATTGATTGCAATTGAAGAAGAATATTGATTGAGATTGATGAAAGAGAAATCTTGATGTAATGGGAGCTAGGTTTTGCAATAATAAAAAAATGATGATGTAATTATAAAATGAAAATGGAGTTCATATATATATTTTTTAATAAAATTGGACTGATCTAAAGGGAAAAAGCATCACAAGCGATCATATGTTGAAAAAAAATGGAGTTCATATATATAAATTAACTCCAAATTACTTAATTAATGACAAATAATGAAACAATTCCGTTGGGTGAAGCTTTCAAAAGAAATTAATGTTTTTGAAAATTAATTTTTTTTCTTTTTCAATAACCTTTTTTTTTAGGGATCAAGATCCCCTACCCATCTTATTTATGTTCATCTTTTAAACATCTAATGACATGTGGCAGCCAAATAAATGAATGGTTAGGATTAATTTATCTTTTTTTTTTTCTCACCCCACCTAAACAAACGAACACAATGTCTCTCAAAAAGTTAATTTTTTTTTTCATTTTCTCTCTCCTCTCCATCATCACCGTCTTCCTCTTCTCTCGTTTCTCTCTCTCTCTCTCTACCAACCCTCCTTCACTCTCCAATCTCTCCAATCTCAGATTCCTGTTACTACTACCACCAAACACACACACGTGTACCCCTTGAATGATAGCTGTCTGATCAAATCAAAATCAATCATATGCATTGCAGGAGACTAAATAGCAATAAATTGGTTGGAAGGAATCCTATAGAACTTACCAAGCTTGAAGACCTCAAGATCATGTATGTGAATTATAATCTAATCTCCAAAAAAGCTATTGTTTTTCACTAATTTCCCCTTTTTAAAATCTGGGTTTTTTTTTTTTTTTTTTTTTTTCTCCCGGTTTAGGGACGTGTCGAATAATGATTTGTGTGGCACATTTCCTACTTCAAGCTCGTTCACAAAGTTCACTGAAGAAAGGTGAAGATTTGCTCGACTCATATTCAATATCAAAATTAATTGATTGATATATACTACTATCATTTAGAGCTTGATTTTTTTTCTGGGTTCATGCAGTTTTGTGAACAATCCAAGACTAGAGGGGCCAGAATTGATGGGTTTCGTGAGATATAATGTAGGAGGGATGGAGAGTGAAGGAGGGATGGTAGAGAGAGAGAGAGAGAGAGAGAAACGAGAAAAGAGGAAGAGGAAGACGGTGATGATGAGAGAGGTCAGAGGAGAGGAAAAATGAAAAAAAAAATTAACTTTTTTAAAGATGCGGTGTCGTTTGTTAGGTGGGGAGAGAAAAAAAATAAGACAAATTAATCATAACCATTCATTTGTTTGGTTGCCACATGTCATCAGAGATTTAAAAGGTGAGCACAAATAAGATGAGTAGGGGATCTTGATCCTTTTTTTAGGCCCCCTAAAAAGATAAAGACTCAAATTAATGCTTTGAAAATAATTTTGTTTTCAATTTTTTTTTTCCAATTTTTTTTTTTTTTTTTTTTTTTTTTGAGGCCCCCCTAAAGAGAGGAGGCCCCAGGCAAAGGCCTTGATTGCCTTGCCCTAAGGCTAGCCCTGTCTATGCTTGATCTTAACCAGGGCCGGTCCTGGGCTTTAATAGGAGGGGCGGCCGTTCCGAACCTCTTTTTAAAAGGGTCATATTTACATAATTTTAGTATTAGTTTAAGGGTCTAATTTTGTTTTATTTTAGTTCATAAAAGGCCCAAATTTCTATTTTGAGCATTAGTTTAAAAAAGGCATGTATGATAAAGCATTAAAGCCAACAATTTAAAATAAATCAAAAATATAAAATAGGGCCAACTTGGAGTGTAAAAGCTTAAATTAGATTTTGCTTTTTTTCCCAAACATGAGACATCAGTATTCAGATTTCAGTATGTCATTTAAAGGATTTAGGGTTTCTTATTTTTCTCTCCAGCCACCATTGAATGATTTCTTTCGATCTCTCACAAGTCTTAAAATTAATATGAAAAAGGGGTCCATCTTAGAATTTTACCCCGAACCCCCAAAAAGTTAGGATCGGCCCTGCTCTTAACCAATGACTAAACAAAATATATACTAACAAAGTATCATATATATATATATATACAGTCTTTCTATTGTCAGTTCGTCCTGGCAATAAATATATCAGGATGAAGAATGTGGATCACAGATTATGGAGAAGTTTTGACAAGTGCATACACTTTGAGTCAAAGTATGTAAATCTAGTCGTCCACATTTTTCGTCCTGATATATTTATTGTTAGGACGAACTGATAATAGAAAATATGTATATATATAATTGTGAACGTACGTTTCCCTAAGGCTATAATCCTGAAACTCAAAATTGAGAAAGTGGATGACCAAGGTGACATGAACTCGAGACCTTATAACAATTGTGTAATATGTTGGAAGACATTATGAAAAATAATTATGAGAATTTAAGCTAGATTTTTAAATTGTATTTCAATTTTAAGTACTGGTTTTCAATCTCAAACCAAGCACAGTTAAATTTGAAATTAATAAAATTCCAAGAACAATGTCACAACTGTATATCCAGAAAGTGGAGAGGCTAGCTTTTGCTTTGTAACTTCTAAGTTGTACCAAACATGAATAATATTGTAGCTTTATGCATGGAATAGAAAGTGTTGTCCTGATAATTTATTGAGTTTTCTCTTGTTTTGATGAAATTGGACTAACCTAAGGGGAAAAAACATCACAAGTGATCATATTCTGAAAAATCCCTAGATAGTATCCGGAAATATATAAATAAAGAAAATAGTAACAAAAGAAATCACAAAACAGAGGATGCGGCCCCAAAAAACCCAGAGGCATGCATGCCAAACAAGAAAAACAAAGCTAGGAAAACTTGAAAGATTATCTACCCATACAATCATTACCAACTAACAAAGAACAAAACGGAGGAGTGGAGGACCACCAGGCATCAGAAGGAATGCCCAAAGCATGCTTAAAGAGAGCATCCACCACCTGATTACCTTCCCTGAAAATATGAGAAACATGGAACTCCATATGCAAGATCTGATAAATGCAACGCTGCCAAGCTTGACGAACACGCCAGGTAACCTAATCAGACCTATCAGAAAAAAGCTGAACGACATAATAAGAGTCATCTCGAGCCAGATCCTATGTCAACCCAACTTCCACGTATAATTGATGGCTAAAGAAGTCGCAAGGAGCTTAGCCTCAAAAGCAAAAACCTGACTGAGGGGAATCGCAAAACAAGCCTTAACAAAAGATCTACAAGTCCAAAAAACACCCCTTCAACCCCCCACACATAGCAAACCCAAAGCAGCACCATTCGTGTTAACCTTGATCCACCCTGGGGCCGGGGGTGACCAGACCACACTCCTGATAACCGGCACCTTACTAGGACGACCAATGAGACCAAACCAACGAAGAATCAGCATAGTTACACATATAGCTGATCCCCAATCAGTTTGTATCATAAACAGAGCGTCAAACTAGAGATAAAGCAGCCCTAAAATCAACAGATTTCCCATAAAAAATCCACTAGTTACGGGAATACCACACACTCCAAACCACCGTATGAATAGTAGCTTTCTATAAAATCCTAATCTGATCACTGAAAGAAACAGACATGTCCTGGCAGAAAAAAGAGCCCTAAGTGTCAGCGGATACATGCCTTAGAAATGTGGAGAAAACCGTCTCCCAAAGAGTAGTAGGAAAAGGGCACTTCAAAAAAAGATGATTCATCGTCTCCGAACTAGTACCACAAACACCACACTTGGAAGCTAATTGAAAACCAGATCTGCACAAACAATCTTCGGTGGGAATTCTGAAACTAATTATAGCACGGTGTGTATAAAGCTATCTAGAGGGGGGGGGGGGGGGGGGGGGGGTGAATAGATTTTACGCTTTTTACCCAATTTTTCGTGTTAGTCAAAATTACGAAAATACCCTCAAGATAATATAAACAAGCAAGTGTAATATGGTGCGGAAATTAAATTAACACTTGATTTTTACGTGGAAACCCTCACGGGAAAAACCACGGGCTATGTAAGTAAGCCACACTCGAACCTCGAATCCACTAAATGTGCAAACGATTACAACCTAATCCCGGAAGTAATCACACACCTACCTAATCCCGGTATGAGTGAACCTAGTCCAATTTGCTTGCGATCTAAGCAACCTAATCCCGATTGCTACACACAAGACTTAGCTTCTCTAGAAGAGAATACAACCCTAAGTGAATATATGTGAATATCCAAAATGCAACATAGAGCAAGGGAAACCCTATATGCTTATCTAAGATGATTAATATGCAATTAAGAACAATCCTAGATATCAAAACTAAATGACATGTCAATTAGTTTAGCTAATCAATATCAAGCACAAAACCTAATATGCTAGCACAATACAACTTCTCAAACATACATCATACTAATCTCAATCTTGTATTCAACAAATATAAAATCACATACAAGTAAATAAATTGAGATTGCTAGATAAGAGAAACACAAAATATGTAAGATATTAGTGAAAAGCTTACCAAGCAAAGTATGATGAAGAATCCATGCAAGATGTCATCTAGATGATCTAAGATGATGCTAGATGATGATTGATGATCATGGAAAAAGTGTTTGAGTAATTAAAAATGAGTTCTTGGAATTTTTCTTCTCTTTGAAAAATATCCTAAGTATGAAATCTGAATATGAACTCTCTTAATTGACCTAAAGACAAAATGGCATATATATAGGGTGCCAAGCCAAAGTGAGGTCGTTTAAGTAAGTTTCAAAGAAACGCGCCAATCGGCGGTTTCAATCGGCGGTCGGTGGCCGCCGATTTCAACCGCCGAATTGCTCCCGGAGAAACAGGGGAGAAACGGCGGTTCCATTCGGCGGTTTCGTGACCGCCGTTCCCACCGCCGAATTAAACCCGAGAATAAAATCAATCAGGTCTGAAACGGCGTTTCGGATCGACGGCCACCCAACCGCCGATTCAACCGCCTAATTCAAACGGCGGTTTCATTCGGCGGCCAGGCCGCCGATCACGACCGCCGATCACCAACAGAGGTGAAAACCAAGGAGATGCCAAGTGCATCTCCATAGGCGGTCTTCGCGCAAAACCAAGCACATTCTAGTGCATGCGCGGACGTTTCCGAACACTATCGGGAAACGAATTACAAGACACAATTACACACAACAAGATACAACATCAAAGTGCTAGTGTGTAAAGTGACATGTGAAGAGAATGCACACATGAACAAGTATGCTAAGTGAGTGTGTGCAACTATCTCTTCAAGATAAGTAAGCACATAGAATTTACCTTTGGTGCTTGTCAATAATGAGGTCTTCAAAGGGCCTAAAGCACTTATAACAACATCTAAACTACCCTTACAAAGGATCCCCATTTATGGTTTGATCACGAAATAAGCCAATTAAAAACAACGGGAAACCTTACAAATTCTATTAAGCAGAAGACGCCAAGTTATGATCGAGTAGGAGGGAGTGATATTTTGAGACTAGACGTTTCTCTACTAAGGGACCTGAAGGATGTCAATCTTAGAATAAGCCACCTTACAAGAAACCCTACCACACCTAGAATGAGGCCACACCAAATAATCTATCACCTGAGAAATAGCAATCTTCTCAATTCGAAAACAGGGATCCGGAAACCTAGCTCGAAAGCGATATTCCAAAATCCATCTATCATCCTAAATGAAATCAAAAACCCTAGCCTGAAGATGTGTGACCACGAAATCAAGAATCCCAAGGAGATCCACAATGGGCACCCCAAGCCAGTTATCACGCCAAAAATATCTCTAGGAATCTTTCCCGATGAGCCAGATATCAACCTTAAGGAGCTCAGCATAGTTAGACCTAAAAAAAGTCTAGATGGAAGAGGTGATGTAGCCTCCATGAGGTTTCTGCAATTGCTTAATATACCTCTCACGCAAAAAATTGAAAGCAAAACTGTTCGAAGTTATAAACTTCTAAGTAAGCTTCTGAAGATATGTGAATCCAACATGCTTTGCATACAAGACATATAGCATTCAAGTCCAAAATACAATGGTATTTGGCAAAGCAAATGACAAAGGTTTCTAATAAGAATTCAAACCAATTTCACCAATGTCATGGGAAAAGCAAAGATATAGAGATTATTAATTTTAGTTTATGAGCAACTATATCCAACTTTATAAGCGAAACATGGCATGAGCGATTTTGCACCCTTTTTGATTTTTCCGGATAAGATATCCGTATGATAGTAACCATGTTCAACTAATAAAGAAAGAGAGACATTTGGAATGTAAATTCCTTTGAACGGATACAAGATCCTTTATTCATTTAGAGTCTCATAAGCTTTCACACAAGTTTTGCATTTTTAAGAATATGCAATCATCAATTCATGCTTTTCATGTTAGCATGTTGTATGAATTTCATGCTTTTTCATTTAGCATTAGCATGTTATTTAAGAAACATCATGTCATGGAGATAACTATAGGTCATTCACATCATACTTCCTATGTAAATCTCCTAGTCCAAAAATGCATGTTTGAACATAAATATGACATGGATTGTAGACAAGCAAGGTTCACACTTATAGAATTGAAAACATATATACATATGTACAACCAAGCTTACTCAAGCAAATAAAAGAAGAGGCATAAGTTATTTCAAATTTTTTGCAAGATACAAGAATGCAAAATAGCTCTCTTTGCTTGAGTTCCCCATATGGGGTCAATCATAGAACATCACTCCACAAGACATATCCCAATAGATCTACTAAGAGTTTTAAATCGAGTAGCATCTAAGGGTTTAGTAAATAAGTCCGCAAGTTGATCATTAGTACCTACATGTTCAAGTACTATGCATTTATTTTCAACAAGCTCTCTAATGAAGTGATGGCGGATGTCAATATGCTTAGTTCTAGAATGTTGAACCAGATTCTTGGAAATATTAATAGCACTCATGTTATCACAAAAGAGAGTGAGAGTACCTTGATTGAATCCGTAGTCTACTAGCATTTGCTTCATCCATAGGAGTTGTGTGCATCCACTCCCTGCGGCTATGTACTCGGCCTCGGCCGTGGACAAGGAAATCGAGTTTTGCTTCTTGCAAAACCAAGACACCAAGTTGTTGCCTAGAAAGAAGCAACCGCCCGATGTGCTCTTCCTATCATCACAATTTCCTGCCCAATCCGCATCACTAAAGCCTACAAGACTAGCATTAGTGTCAAAAGAGTACCAAATCCCATAGTTGGATGTCCCATTTACATAGCGAATGATCCTCTTCACGGAAGAGAGGTGGGACTCCTTAAGATCCGCTTGGTACCTAGCACACACACCCACACTAAAAGATATATCGGGCCTACTTGCGGTCAAATAAAGCAAACTACCTATCATGCCCCGATATAGAGTTTGTTCCACACTTTTACCACTAGCATCCTTGCTTAGCTTCAAAGTGGTACTCATGGGTGTATCACAATGTTTGGCTTTCTCTAAACCAAACTTCTTCACTAGGTTCTTAGCATATTTGGCTTGGGTTATGAAAATCCCATCATGCATTTGCCTAATTTGCAAACCTAGGAAGTAACTAAGCTCACCAACAAGACTCATCTCAAATTCAAGAGACATGACATCAACAAATTGTTGGACTTTGGTGTTGTTGGTGGAGCCAAAAACTATATCATCAACATATATTTGAGCTATGAAAAGCTCATCATTGTCTCTCTTGATGAATAGGGTCTTGTCAACACTACCTCTTGTGTAGTTGTTGTCAACAAGAAATTGAGTGAGGCGCTCATACCAAGCCCTCGGTGCTTGTTTCAACCCATAAAGTGCCTTCTTGAGGCGATAAACATGATTGGGGTGGTGTGCATCCACAAACCCCTTAGGTTGTTCAACAAACACTTCCTCTTGCAAGAAGCCATTGAGGAAGGCACTCTTGACGTCCATTTGGTGCAATTTGAACTTGTGCACACAAGAGATGGACAAGAGAAGCCTAATGGACTCTAAGCGGGCAACGGGAGCAAAAGTCTCCTCAAAGTCGATACCCTCAATTTGAGAGTACCCTTGTGCTACAAGTCTAGCCTTGTTTCGCACTATGTTGCCATCCTCATCGGATTTGTTCCTAAATATCCATTTGGTGCCTATGACATTAGTGGTCTTAGGCCTAGGAACTAGAGTCCAAACCTCATTCCTTTCGAATTGGTTTAGCTCTTCTTGCATGGCAAGAACCCAAAATTCATCATTTAAGGCTTCTTCAATCTTTTTGGGTTCTATTTGAGAGGTGTAGCATGTAAAGCTAATTAGATTAGCTATTTGACGCCTAGTCCTAACACCCTCATTAACATCTCCAATAACATCCTCTTTGTTATGGAGTCTTCTAACCCATGGAGCGGGTTCATTAGAGTCCAAGTTAGGAACTCTAGTACTAGGTTGTGTGACTTCATTAGATGTCCCAACATTGGGAGTCACCACAACCCTCTCCAAAGGAGAGTCATCCTCTAAAACATCCTCCTCTTCATGGTCTTTGGACTTGAGCCTTGTATCATCAATGATAACATTCGATGATTCCATAACGGTTCGAGTCTTCAAGTTGAAAACTCTATAGGCTTTACTATTCAAGGCATAGCCAATAAAGATACCCTCATCACTCTTAGCATCAAACTTGCCAAGTTGATCACGGTCATTTAAAATGTAGCATTTGCTCCCAAAAGTGTGGAAGTAGCTAACATTTGGCCTCTTGCCTTTCCATAACTCATAGGAGGTGTTTCTAGATCCGGGCCTTAGGAATACTCTATTCCCTATATAGCAAGCCGTATTGACGGCTTTGGCCCATAGGTTCCTAGGGACATTGTTGCTAAGCAACATCACTTGGGTCATCTCTTGGAGGACCCTATTCTTCCTCTCAACAACTCCATTTTGTTGAGGTGTCCTAGGAGCCGAAAACTCATGGGAGATGCCTAGGCTATCACAATAGCTTTCAAAAGAGGCATTCTCAAACTCCCTCCCATGGTCACTTCTAATCCGTTTAATGCTTCTAATGTTAGAATTCATTTCATTTTGCAATTTAGTACAAAGCATTTTAAACTTATCAAAAGTTTCGGATTTTTCTCTAAGAAAATATGTCCATGTAAATCTAGAGAAATCATCAACACAAACAAAAATGTATCTCTTTCCACCTAAGCTCTCGGTTTGCATAAGACCCATGAGATCCATGTGAAGAAGCTCTAGGGGCTCCTTGGTGGAGAGATACTTGCCCTTTTTGTGCATGCTTTTGGTTTGTTTTCCTTGTTGGCAAGGTCCACAAATACCATTGGCTTTCTTCCCAAGCTTAGGGAGGCCACGCACACACTCGAACTTTCCAAGGGTTCTTAAATCCCTAAAGTTCATGTGGCCAAGTCTTTCATGCCACAACTCAACTTGCTCATCCATGGACACATTGTTTGAGACTATTCTAGCTTCAAGACAATAACAATTGTCGCTAGATCTCATACCTTTCAATAAGGTTTGTCCATCGGGCTTTAGGATTGAGCAATCATGTTTACTAAACAAGACGGAATATCCTTCATCACTTAGATGTGAAATGCTTATTAAATTGGCTTTCAAGCCATCAACAAATAAAGCATCGGATAAGGAGGGTAAACTGGGAACGGAAATGGATCCTTTCCCTACAACCTTCTTTTTGGATCCATCACCAAAAGTGACATATCCACCTTCCTCCATAACAAGAGTCTCAAAGAAACTCTTGTTTCCCGTCATGTGCCTAGAGCACCCACTATCCAAATACCAAAAATTAGAAGAATTTGCCTTCAAGGCTATTTGTGCAACATAGCAAACATTTTCATTCTTTCTAATCCACTTAGCAACAATTTTAGCTTTCTTAGTGGTCTTTGGTACATGTGCTCTACTATTCCTAGGATCATGCAAATTAATATTATCATTCCTAGGAACATGCATCATGGCTCTTTTCTTTTTCTTCTCTATCATGCTTCTAGTTTTGCACATTTTTATATAGCGAAAGCATTGTGGTCTAATATGACCAACAAATCCACAAAAGTGACAAATAGGAGTAAAATAAGGAATCATACCTTGTCCTTGTCTTTGTGGATGAAGGGGTTCATTGCGTCTTCGTTGTTGAACCGGTCTAGGTTGCTTCTAAGCTTGAGGTTGCATGATAGGCCTCTTTCCTTTGTGAGCCATTTGAGAAGGAATGTTGGCTTGAGGAACCCTAGGGGGTTGAGCTTGAGGTTGCCTTCTTGGCCCCATCTTCACTTGAGCATTTGAACTTTGTCCTATTTCTAACTTTTTCTTAGGAAGTTGCACAAATGAAGTTTCTTCTTTCTTCAAGCTCTTGACAAATACGGTCTTGTTAGAGGTTGAGATCTTCTTGCCATCTTCATACCCAAGACCCCTCTTGTCACATGGACTCTTTCCAACACCAAGCATATGGTCAAGCTTCTTGGTGCTAGAATCTATCCTAGTCATAGATTCTCTAACTTCTTCAAGCTCCCTCTTTAGACTATCCTCATTCCTCCTAGATAAGACTAACTCCTCTTT
Source organism: Acer saccharum (assembly GCA_030490815.1). NCBI lineage: Eukaryota > Viridiplantae > Streptophyta > Magnoliopsida > Sapindales > Sapindaceae > Acer > Acer saccharum. Next base: position 4,713,990 of record CM059875.1, on the reverse strand, counting down.
TAGCTTATCTTCCATCTTCTTGAATTTTTCCACTTGTTCACTTAAGTGGTCATTATGAGATGCAAGCTCAAGATTTTCTTCCCTCAACATCTTGATCTTTCTTGTGCTCTTGATTGCTAAATCATTAAACTCGACATGATATTTAGCAAACTCCTTTTTCTCCATAAATCCATTCATGGAGTTAGAAGAGGAATCACTTTCTACTTCACTTGAGTCATTTTCCTCTTGACTCATTTCCTCTCTCTCACTAGCACTTTTGCTTTTATGGGAGGAGGCAAAAGCTAGGAGATTAGCCATGAGCTCTTCATCATCCGAAGACTCATCTCCCTCATAGGAGTCATCACTACTTCCACTCCAAGTGGCGGCCATCACTTTCCCCTTTTTCTTCTCAACATGATTTGCACAGTCGGGGGCAAAATGACCTATGCCACCACACTCGAAACATCGGACCCCTTTCCTTTTGGTCCTCTCTTGCCTAGGTTCAAACTTCTTGAAAGAACCCTTTTTCTTCAAATCTTGTCCTTTTGATCCAAAGTTCTTTCTTCTAAACTTCATAACCTTGTTGAACCTTTTTACAAACAAGGCAAGGTCTTCATCCGAGTCAACCTTCTTTTCCTCCTTTTCATCCTTGGAGGTTTTTAAAGCAATTCCTTTTTGCTTTTTAGTGGGTGTGGAGATAGGCCCCTTCCTAGACTCATAAGCTAGAAGTCTCCCAATCACCTCACTCGGCTTCATATCCTTATAACCACTATTTTCTTCTAAAGCCGTCACTTTCGATTCAAACCTATCGGGTAGAGATCTCATAATCTTTTGCTTGATTCTCCTATCCGAATATGGATCACCAAGTTGATGGCTTTGGTTGACTATATCCATCAACTTGATCTCGAAGTCGTTGAAGCACTCATTCTCCTCTATCTTAAGCGTCTCGAATTGAGTTTGGAGGACTTGAAGCTTGGAGTCCTTCACCACTTCGGTTCCCTCATGTGCAATCTCTAGGATGTCCCAAGCCTCCTTAGCTACCCTAGTATTTTGAATCAACTTGTATTGATTTTCGTCCATAGCACACAAGATGGCATGCATCGCCTTCCTATTCCACTTTGAAGCCTCAAACTCTTGCACGTTCCATTGCGCCTTAGGCTTCAAAACATCTTCACCTCCACCCGCGGGAGTCATCATAGGGAGATCATATCCGTCTTCCACCGCCATCCATGCACGGTCATGAATTTGGCATATGTATGATTCCATCTTCCCTTTCCATTGGGAATAGTTCAATCCGGTAAGAAGTGGAGGCCTTGTGCTAGAAGCACCTTCGTTGCTACCACCGTTTCCACCGTTTCCACTCATAGTGTTTATGAATGAATGAAATGAACACAAATGTATGAATGATCAAAAATCACACAAAATGCAAAACACACCAAAATAAGCAAGGATCACCTATGTATGTCTAGAAACCCGCTCTGATACCAATTGAAACTAATTATAGCACGGTGTGTATAAAGCTATCTAGAGGGGGGGTGAATAGATTTTACGCTTTTTACCCAATTTTTCGTGTTAGTCAAAATTACGAAAATACCCTCAAGATAATATAAACAAGCAAGTGTAATATGGTGCGGAAATTAAATTAACACTTGATTTTTACGTGGAAACCCTCACGGGAAAAACCACGGGCTATGTAAGTAAGCCACACTCGAACCTCGAATCCACTAAATGTGCAAACGATTACAACCTAATCCCGGAAGTAATCACACACCTACCTAATCCCGGTATGAGTGAACCTAGTCCAATTTGCTTGCGATCTAAGCAACCTAATCCCGATTGCTACACACAAGACTTAGCTTCTCTAGAAGAGAATACAACCCTAAGTGAATATATGTGAATATCCAAAATGCAACATAGAGCAAGGGAAACCCTATATGCTTATCTAAGATGATTAATATGCAATTAAGAACAATCCTAGATATCAAAACTAAATGACATGTCAATTAGTTTAGCTAATCAATATCAAGCACAAAACCTAATATGCTAGCACAATACAACTTCTCAAACATACATCATACTAATCTCAATCTTGTATTCAACAAATATAAAATCACATACAAGTAAATAAATTGAGATTGCTAGATAAGAGAAACACAAAATATGTAAGATATTAGTGAAAAGCTTACCAAGCAAAGTATGATGAAGAATCCATGCAAGATGTCATCTAGATGATCTAAGATGATGCTAGATGATGATTGATGATCATGGAAAAAGTGTTTGAGTAATTAAAAATGAGTTCTTGGAATTTTTCTTCTCTTTGAAAAATATCCTAAGTATGAAATCTGAATATGAACTCTCTTAATTGACCTAAAGACAAAATGGCATATATATAGGGTGCCAAGCCAAAGTGAGGTCGTTTAAGTAAGTTTCAAAGAAACGCGCCAATCGGCGGTTTCAATCGGCGGTCGGTGGCCGCCGATTTCAACCGCCGAATTGCTCCCGGAGAAACAGGGGAGAAACGGCGGTTCCATTCGGTGGTTTCGTGACCGCCGTTCCCACCGCCGAATTAAACCCGAGAATAAAATCAATCAGGTCTGAAACGGCGTTTCGGATCGGCGGCCACCCAACCGCCGATTCAACCGCCTAATTCAAACGGCGGTTTCATTCGGCGGCCAGGCCGCCGATCACGACCGCCGATCACCAACAGAGGTGAAAACCAAGGAGATGCCAAGTGCATCTCCATAGGCGGTCTTCGCGCAAAACCAAGCACATTCTAGTGCATGCGCGGACGTTTCCGAACACTATCGGGAAACGAATTACAAGACACAATTACACACAACAAGATACAACATCAAAGTGCTAGTGTGTAAAGTGACATGTGAAGAGAATGCACACATGAACAAGTATGCTAAGTGAGTGTGTGCAACTATCTCTTCAAGATAAGTAAGCACATAGAATTTACCTTTGGTGCTTGTCAATAATGAGGTCTTCAAAGGGCCTAAAGCACTTATAACAACATCTAAACTACCCTTACAAAGGATCCCCATTTATGGTTTGATCACGAAATAAGCCAATTAAAAACAACGGGAAACCTTACAAATTCTATTAAGCAGAAGACGCCAAGTTATGATCGAGTAGGAGGGAGTGATATTTTGAGACTAGACGTTTCTCTACTAAGGGACCTGAAGGATGTCAATCTTAGAATAAGCCACCTTACAAGAAACCCTACCACACCTAGAATGAGGCCACACCAAATAATCTATCACCTGAGAAATAGCAATCTTCTCAATTCGAAAACAAGGATCCGGAAACCTAGCTCGAAAGCGATATTCCAAAATCCATCTATCATCCTAAATGAAATCAAAAACCCTAGCCTGAAGATGTGTGACCACGAAATCAAGAATCCCAAGGAGATCCACAATGGGCACCCCAAGCCAGTTATCACGCCAAAAATATCTCTAGGAATCTTTCCCGATGAGCCAGATATCAACCTTAAGGAGCTCAGCATAGTTAGACCTAAAAAAAGTCTAGATGGAAGAGGTGATGTAGCCTCCATGAGGTTTCTGCAATTGCTTAATATACCTCTCACGCAAAAAATTGAAAGCAAAACTGTTCGAAGTTATAAACTTCTAAGTAAGCTTCTGAAGTAAAGAATCGTTCAATAAGGCCAGATCCTTCAAACCAAGACCACCAAGAGCATAAGGTCTACAACAATGGTTTCAGTTAACACGGACCAATTTGGACTCCTTACAAGAACCAGTCCAAAGGAAATTTCTAATCTTCTTAGTAACCATCTGAATTAGGGAAACCGACCACTTATAAACCGTAAATGAATGAACAAATGAACCAGTAATCACCGAGCAAATCAAAGTAGCCCAACTAGCCAAAGAAAAGGACTTACCTTTCCACCTAGCAAATTTAGACAAAATTTTATCCGCAATGGGCATCAAAATAGACTTTTTAGGCTTGCCCCAGAATAAAGGAACCCCTAGGTAAGAAAATGGGAATCAACCCATCTGCATCCCAACTAAGGACTGAAGAGAACAAATCTGGTAGAAGAAACAGAAGAACTAAAAAAGTTGGAGGATTTATTCCAGTTAACAAGTTGGCTCGAAATGCTACCATAAGCACTGAAAGCATGAATAACATTCCTTAGGTTTTTAGCCATGCCCCTATAAAATATCAGCACATCATCAACATACAACAAATGAGTGGGAGTAGAAAAACCCCTCGAAGAAGAGATAGGCAAAATTTTGTCAAACTCCATCATCTTCGAAAGTATCCTACTGAGAAAATCCTTAGCAAAACCAAAAAGAAAAGGAGAAAGAGGATTCAAATGTCTAACCCCTCTCGTGTATCTAAAATAGCCAGACAAATAAACTTCCAATCTAGAGTATTAAACGCCTTACGAATGTCGATTTTCATAGCCACATTCCCCCTGTAGCATTTCTTATGAAGCACATTAACACAATCGGAAGCGAGGGCAAATCTTCAATATACCGATCCCTGATGAAATCAAATTTTTACGGAGAGACAATTCGAGTAGCAACTCGAGCTAACCTATTAGCCAAGATTTTGGAAGAAATCTTGAAAAGAAAATTACCAAGCACAATAGGACGAAACTGATTAATTGTGATAGAGTCCCTCATCTTCGGAAGAAGAGCAATAAAATTATAATTCAATCTAGGGGCAACCACTCCAAAATGGAAAAAATCCTGAACCGTAAGAATCACATCTCTACCCACAATCTGCCAACAACGTTGAAAGAAGTGACCAGAGAAGCCATTAGGCCCAGGGGTCGAAAGAGTATCCATGGCAAAAACCGCATCAAGGATAACTTCAGTAGAGGGAATAGCGACAAGAAGCAAATTCTCCTCTTGAGAAACTAAAGAGGGAATAATGTCATCCATAATAGAAAGATCCTGATCAATCTGAGCTGAATCCGAAAAGAATAAATCCTTATAAAACATGAAAATGTGATCTTTGATAACAGACTAATCATCCGTAATAACACCATCAATCGAAAGTGAAGACAAAACACTTTGACACTGCCTATGCTTGATCGAAAAAAGAAAGAATAATGAATTACGATCCCCATCCTGCAACCATTTCACTCAGGATCTATCACGAAAGAAACAGTCCTACCTACGTAAAAGCATGTCAAGATTATGATGAGTGCGTGACTCATTCAAAAAAAGCTCCTTAGAAAAACCTAATTCAGACATTTGGCTATGAACATATCGAACCTCAACAGATTTCCTAAAGATGTTAGCATTAGACATGGCACCGGTTTGGTTCGAACCGGTGAACTAAACCAAAAAAATAAAAATCGGAATCGATTTTTTCGGTTTCAGTTTCAAAACCGGTCCAAGGATGATTCCAGTTCTAGTTCCAAAGTATAAGGAACCGCCTGCCAACAGTTCGGGTTTTGGTTCGAATAGACTGTTCCAACATTTAAAAAAAAATTCTTAGATAATTTAGTTGGGTTTTCAAACCCAATCAGCCCAATTCCACAAATCAATTAATGCAAGCCCAATTGGCCCACCAAGCCAAATCACAACTCAACCCACATAAACGCAAGTGCACCCCTTTCTTATTCTAAACAAACCCAAACAATTCAACTCTAGCTTCATGCCTTTATCTTCTTCCTCATGCAGACACCCTAGCTTCAGCCTTCATGGCTTCATCTTTTTCCTCACGCAACCACCAGATCTGCCATTGATGACCATCATTCACCGCCGCTACTAATCATCTTCAAGCTTTCTTCTCATCATCGTCTTCAAGGCGCCGTCACTAAAACCGTGCTGCCGCCGAGAATCCAAGCTCCACCGCATCGATCATGATCTCATCTTCTCTAAAACAAATTGAAACCTGAACAAAAGGAAGAGAAACAGATTATGAGATCGTGAATCATGATGAGAGATTTGAAAGTTTTGAATCTTGATAGTTGTATACTTTCATATATATATATATACTAGGTTTTAGGGTTTAGGGTTTAAAAAAGGGGGGGGGGGGGGGGGGGGGGGGGGGAACCAAGCTGCCGGAACCGCCAGAGGTTTTGATTCCGGTTTTGGTTCCGTCGGAACAGAAACCGTCAGTTCCAAACCGGAACCGGCATCGAGTCTAATTAGCATTGAGATCATCGAAAACCTCCAAATTCCAAGACTTGAGAGCCTTCTTTAGATTCTTAAGCTTACCAATAACAACTTGAGGAGGACGACCAATACAAGGAATGCCTCACACCCTGCGAACCAGATCCATGAAATCAGGATGATCCACTCACATACTTTGAAAATGAAAAGGTCTAAATGAAGAAATCTAGGACTCAGCTAATCGAATCCAAAGCGGGCAATGATCAGAAAACCGATGGGGGAGAGCTACATATGAGATATCTTGCCAGCAGGAAGTGCAACCCTCAGAAACCAAAGTACTGTCCAATCTCCGCTCAACTCTAGTGCGGCGAGAACCACCCCTAACCCAGTTAAAACGAGCACTTTGAGAACGAACACCAATTAGATTGCAATCCTCAATAATTGATTTAAAGTCCTCACAAGAAGCCCTAGCAGGAGAGCGAGACCCTAAACACTCATGAGCACCCAAAACTGCATTGAAATCACCAACCACCAACCAAGAGGAAGAAAATGAACTAGCCATCTCCCGAAGAGAACGCCAAAGCTCATGCTTGGACATTTTTTGCTTTTCCTGAGGCACAAAATATCACTGAATAATTCGAAATTTAAGAAATGGTAGATAACTCGAACCCATGACCTCAATAACGTAGGTGTGAAAAACATATCACTGGGTTAACCTCATCACGTTATTTGTTGGTCATATCTTAATTAATACAAATAGGAATTGAAGATCTTAAGATCATAGACACGTAATAATGCTGGTGGTTTAAATATCTAATCTCTTACATTATAGTCAATTAAATTAATAATGAGCCTAAATACCACTGTTAAATAATTAATAGCTATCATTTTCACATACTAGGTCTATTTTAATTAGGCTTTGTAGTTATTTAGGTTTTGATGATCCCACTGACTATATATAAAAGTTGTACATGAGATCTCAACAAATAATGCATAATGGTGCCAATGACTTTTTACATTAACAAGTTAACAACTAGATCAGATTTTGAAGAACAAAGTCTTGTCTTGATTTTGATCTCAACAGAAAGAAAATAAAGTTGATTTGTTCATGATCAGAACTTCAAAATGAAATTCCATCAAAAAAATCAGTGGAAACTTTAATTTATGCCTAGATAAAGAGGAAAAAAAAAAAAAAAAGCATATCTTTGAACTAGATTTGGTGGGCCTGGATTTGCTTATCTGAAAACTGACAACTTATATGGTGGCAGATTTGAGTGATTTATATAATCATTTTTAAGGCCTTAATTAAATTTTGTTCAAGAAATTTTTGTGTGCCCTTTAAGAACAGATAAAATAGGAGAGAAGCTACAGCCAACTTGGGCTCTAATAACCGCCCAAAGTACCTCAATAATGAAGGGAACTCATTCGGTCTTGCAATGTCTCATATTCTAGTTGCCACCAATGTAGGTTTATATATATATATATTTTCAAGTCAGTGCGTAATGATATAACTTACATCAGTGCGTTGCATGTGAACCACTAGATTTACAAGCTTTGACTCAAGTGTGTATGCACTTGTCAATGCTTCTCCATAATCAGTGGCCCACATGTAACGCACTAATAAAGTTATATTAGTACGCACCAACAAGAACGGGACTTTATATGTATGAGTAATTTTCCAATAAAGACTTTTACAATGCACACTTTAAGCACCTTTGATAAAATTGTATGTAATTAATTGTTTTTTGATGAGATTTTTTGTATGCTTCCTAAGAAAATTAAAATACACATTTGGTAAAAATTTGGAAATTTTTTGGATTTGAGAACTTTTTTTTATATATATTTTCCTATTTTTAAACGTTTCATCTTAAAAAAAATCGAAAAAAATTAGTTCTTGCACCCGAAACTTTTTTTCCATAAATGTATTTCAGTGCTTTCACCATTCATACAAAAAATCAAATCAAGATTCAACATATTCCATACAATTTCATCAAAGATGCTTAAAGTATGCATTATAAAAAGTTCTCATTGGAAAATTACTCTATATATATATACTAATATAAGTTTATTACGTTGGATGTAGACCATTAGATTTACCTACTTTGACTCAAAGTGTATACACTTGTCAAAGCTTTTCCATAATCATTGGTCTACATGCATTGGTACTGATGTAGTTACAATATCAGTGCACACCAATGTGAACGGGACCGTATATATATATATGTGTGTGTGTGTGTGTGAGTGAGAGAGAGAGAGAGAGAGAGAGAGAGAGAGATTTCTCACATACAAACCCCTTACATAAATCTCTTATGTTCAAACCATTCATAACATAATAAAATTTAATGAATTTTAATGAGATCTTTTGCATGAATGATAAGAAAAATGAAATGTACTTATGGGAAAATTTTCAAATTTGTTTAAATTTGGAAACTATTTTTTCTACATTTTTTAAGCGAAACAAATTAGTCAAATTTAGAAAAAATAGTTTCCGAATTTGAAAAAATTTGAAAATTTTCTCATAAGTATATTTCATATTTCTTATCGTCCATGCAAAAAATCTCATTAATTAAAATTCTTTAAATTTCAGCATGTTATGAATGGTTTGGATATAAGATTTATGCAAGGGGGTTTGCATGTGAGAAGTCTCCTATATATTGGGTCTAATTAACAATATTGATTTTCTCAACCAGAGGCAAATTCTTTGGTTTAATTTCAGTTATAAAAAAAAAAAGATTAATCAAAGTATAATATATAATAAGCATCAAAAGAAATTGCATACAGAAGAAAAAAAAAAAGAAAAGGTAGATCCATTAATTTGTGCCAGCTGATCATGATTCATGATGTCTATTGTTGTCTTGTTTTCCACTATACTAGTATACTACTAACAAGGTAAAATGTCTAGGCATGCACTAGACCTTTCATAGTAAATTCTTCTGGACTCATATAAATCAATGCATGACCGATACCAAAATATATGTTTGTTTTTACGGAATTCTATATCGTTACAGGGTGACCTGTTCACTTTCCTAATAGTGATTAAATCACTTGTAACGTTATATACTTGATTATGTATTTAAAAAATAAACCTACGGGGCTCATGCATTTGAAATATACTATATAATAATAATTTGATTGAGTGAAAACATAATGGGGCCTGGTTGCAGAGATTTGGGAGTATGTTGAGACTTAGCTTTCAGAGTTACAGGGAGTCAAGTAGGTGATGTTCCTACAAATGCAGAAAAGAAAAATCATGATTTGGACTTCACAGGGGCAGCTTTTAATTAGCTTTCAGAAACATTGTTTTCTTGCATGCAAATGTTAATGCTCCATTCCAGGAACATTCATGTGCATGTGCAAGCAACTCATCATCTTCGTCAGTCATCACCTCCGTTAAGTGAGACACCACTCAATTTTTCAACATATGTCAATCTTAATGTCTCAAATTTAATGTCTAATTAATCTCATGCTCATATCAAACATTACATGTTATTTACTCCCATAATTAATATACGTAGGTAATTATGCACATGGTTAGATTGGAATCCCACCACAAACGTGGAATGAGAGAGGTAAGTATACTTGAACGTACGTACTAAGAGGGATGTGTGTATAAGGTAAATTTCTTTTACGTCTCTAAGATATAATCTAAATTTGAATGAATTCAAATTAGTTAAAAGCATGATCGAGTTGATGAGCTTCCAAAATTTACTACAAACTTAAATGGAAATCGTCAAAAAAATATGATTGTTTATAGTTAGGTCATCCCTCAAGAAAATTTACCCCAAGAAGTAAATTCTATGTGTGAGGACATAAAGGGAATTTGATGAAAACATAATTTAATACTCGCGACGTGGTCAAATCAATGAAGAGAAAATTGACTACCGATGAAGAAAGTGGGAGTGTTGGACCGACTGAACATAAAATCTCATAAGCATGAATACATTCGTCCTAAGTTCAAGTGGTCTTGACCTCTCCTTCCATACGAATTTGTGGTGGGGTGGATTTGTGGTGGGGTGGACCCCACCACAAATTCGTATGGAAGGAGAGGTCAAGACTTCTTCTCGATTTTGAGTTTCATCATATGTATTTATCAATATGTATGAGAAGACTTCTTCTCGATAATGTGATATTAGATATCATTCGGTCATATATAAAAGTAGATATCCAGACCGTACACATATAGTTCTTGATTTTGATAAATTTCGATAGATCCCTAATTCGTTCAGGACTGGATTAAAAAAAAAAAAAAAAAAAAGGAAGAAAGAAAAAAAAATAACCTCGTAGGTAACTAGTAATATTGAAGACCAAAAAAGCAGGGTAAGTTGAAAGTATGTATTAGATATATCTCAATTGTACCTAACAAAATAAAACTCAAAGGACCACACAAAAATCCTTCATAATTGTCCTCCAGCATTTCAACTATTGTATGATAAAGAAGCACCAGAAACTATGCTGCAGAAATTTCAGCCATTGGACCAGCATATCACATGTATTTTCTGATGCAAAAATTGAGAGATTATATATATATATGCGTGTGTGGAGAGAGCGTTCTTGAGAAATTAGTCATTTTCTCCTTGGTGAACATTGTGACAAAATAAAATCATTTCCTTTAGATTCATCTACTTCAGTTTATTACTAAGTTCCTAATTAATGATTCTTTAACTAAGTTATTTCCTTATAGTTTGCAGTTTTTATATTTAATATTTTGGTTAATTACTCCATATAAAATGCATGCACTGCTTTGATATCCATGGCCTTGGATTAATTTATTTTTAAATATATTCACACACACTCTCCAAATTCCCCTTAAGACTATGAAATTAAGCTTATAAATGATATTGGTGTATGGTAAAATTTGGGTTAAATATTAATTATTTTACTTTACTTTTTTTTTTTTTTTTTGGATACAATCACTTCAGGAAAACAAACTAACAAGAAGGACAGCAGAAAAACAACACAAAAAGGGAACAGAAGCCCCCAAACAAAAACTACCCAGACATATCAGTCTCCACCTCCTTCCTAATGCAATTTGGAAATTCTTCCATCCAGTATGCATTTTCATCAATTCTAAGAGCTTTCTCAGCTAACCCCTTGGCCACTTTGTTGGCTTCTTTACTGATCGCACAAACAGTTGTCTCAGTCTCTTTGTCAATTAAGCAATTAATTTCCGAAACAACCGTACCATACTCCGACTCAAGATTCAAGCCCTCCTTGATCCATTTCACAACTGTGGCTTCATCAGATTCTATCTTTTTCAGCCTTAACCCACAAATGTATTTTAGTTTACAAATGTATGTCAGGATATATCTGTTGAGATCGATCAACACAAAATTAAACCCCGCAGACAATCAATTCAAGTAAAAAATGCTTTTTCTTGCTTGGGACTTACACGGTGGACCCTCTACATTTATCAACGTGTGACAATCTTCTATGGGACAAGAATAATTCAACACTCGGATAAATCCAAATTCAATGAAGAGGAGTTGTAATTTAGCTTTTGAAAATTAAAACTATGATCTCTCAAAAAAAAAATATTAACGGGGGGTATTCAATTATGATTAATTAGGATTCTTGAAGACATTTAAAGACATTTTTTAAATGACATATTTTCATGGATTTCTACAGACTTTTATAAATCCATATGGACTTTCATGGATTTGTTTAGACATCCATCTCAGACTTTTATGGATTTGTTCAGACATCTATCTTTAGACTTTTATGGATTTGTTTAGACATCCATAGATTTTCATGGATTTGTTATCTTTGACTTATCATTAGTAAGCTAATTATAGCTAATTATCAAAAAAACCTTTGAAGTTGGAATGAGAAAAATTTGATACACTAGTCAATCTATATTTGCGTATATATAGTCTGAGGCTGTTGCTGATGCAAACAAAACAATTGAATTGAACCCTAAACCTTCCAATCAGCGTCATGGCTCACCTAATATGTTCTACTCAAAGGACACTCATCTCATCTGTTTCTTTCTTCGAAACCCGATTTCATGGCCTCCGGCGCCAGAACAGCTCACCATTTATTCAATCACGAGTACCTTCAAGTACTTCTAACTTTTTTTATTTTCTTCCACGTTTTGAACTTGAATTTTTGTTTTTGCATTGTCTTTAATTCTAATATCTGGCAATTACTCAGCCTTCTGAGACATTCAAGTCATTCAATGTCGATTTTCATCCAGGAGAGTATAAAATCACATTGAATAAAAGATTTGGAGATAGTGAACATATTAGAATTGAAGTTGTAAGGTATGGATTCACACGACAGACAAAACCACCAGATATAATGTATGGTCGATATCGGCCCTGATGAACTCAAGTTGGTTTGCAAATTCAAGAGGACCTTCGGGGATGAAGGTTGTTTGGATATCCAGAGAGTTTATATGGCCAGTTGCGATAATAAACTGCCCTGCAATTACCGAGGACCTTTTATTTTCAGGTTGTAATTGGCAATCTCATATTACTGCATAGTAAATTTTGTTGAACATTTTTGCTGTTGTTGGCAATCTTATTTGGAGCTTAATTATGTTTGTTGTATTTCAGTCTTTTCAGTAGTGAGAGGTGTGAAGGACATTTGAAGAGTTCTTGAAGGCAAGAGGTGTAAGCGATGAAATGTATCCTTTCTTGAACCGGCAACTGAACCTGAAAGAAAAATCCGAATATGATAACTGGCTACAATCTGTTGATTCTTATCTTCCATAGCAATATAGCATTGCATCTGAACTCTGAAGGCTATTGTGATTGTCAGGTTTTTTATGGATCATGAGTAATTGGTTGGGAAAGAGGAATCCGAAGTAGTGATTTTTTAAGCATATGATCAGAAAAATGCCATCACTGAAGTTACCTAGAAATGTTCAACGGGATTTTGTTTTGTTTAATTTGGTGCAAAGATGTGATTCTCTTCTTGCTTTTAATGAATATCTTGATCCCTTAGAAATAATAATGTTGTTGAATATGTGTATGCATATATCTTCCATAGCTGATGTATTTAACTAGGCAAAAATAATTATCGATTGTGGGAACCGATCAGTTAACAAAAAATATATACAACTTTGTCAATTTCAAAACAAAAAATATATATTCTCATTTATAACTATTGCTTTTGTTATTTCTTATTTGTATGTGAATGTGGTAATTATATTCGTTGGTTCTTCTATGATTAAATCGGTCTTGAAATTTTTTCTTTAGGGTCGACTTGACTATAAAAGTATTATTATTATTTTATTTTATTTTTTTGAAACAGCAAAAAACAGACCAGCCCCAGAATCAGGGGACCCAACCAGAACATAAAGGCAGAGGCACAACAGCCGCCCACACCAGAAACAAACAGAAACACAAGCAAACCAACCCAGAAAAAAGAAAAAACTGTAGCACCAAGAAATCAAACCTGATTTCAGCACAAAAAACCACTTAAATCAGCCCCGATATCACCACAGCAGCCTAACAACACAAAACACAAACCTAAACAACTCTCCAAGCAACAAAATCTTCCCCACTCACTGCACCCCTTTTAGCCAAGAAATCAGGCCTAACTATAAAAATATTATTATATATGTTTTGTCTACTAGATAAATACTATTTTTATTTAATTCTTCTCAAAAGAATAAAATTTATAAAAATTTATTTACTATAAAATTATAGACAATCATAGACTAGACTAACCATTAATGGTCGAGGGATCTAAATAGTGACTAGGAATTATTTTTTTCTTAGAATTTTCTTAATCTAATGACACCCTAGTATAAAAGAATGTACATGTTTAGATTTATTCAATTTTTTTTATGGCTCATGCAATTAGATGTTTCACTTGAAACAGAGTATGGTATTCGATAGTGGTGAACAAGTTCTAAATGAAAAGCAATCAAAGCAGAGCTTGAAGAAGCTCCATTAATGAAGGTTCATAAGAGAATATTCTCTATAAATTCAATGAATGAAAAATGTTACAAGAGAGACTGGTTTATATGCCAGTTAATCATACAATAGGCATCAGCAATATATGTTATTTAACCAATAAGGCCACCTCCTATAGCATAAGCAGACTCAGTAGCTCGTGAATCATGCAGATCATAATTGAGACACCATGACAAACACAGTTTCTTCAACGTGGTTGTAAAATGCAAGAAACATAGAGTACCACGACAAGCATAATCATGCAGATCGCAAAATTAAGACACCATACAACAAACAAAACAATCAATTTGGAGATGTTTTATACCAGAATTCAACATATACGGTTGTCCCAATAACAGAGCAAAAGCTATGACAAACCCATAGAAAAACAAAACAAGAAATCACCCCATTCCCCAAATAGTAAACAAGAAATAATGAATTGCAGAGAAAAAAAAAAAAACAAAAAAAGAGATTTTGATAGATAAAACTTATGGAGAAGTGAAAGTGTAGAAAAAAATTGAAAAAAAATTGTTGTTGAAGAGTACCTGTGAAAGAGTAGACGGTTTCCAGAAAGTCCCAATTGAACGATGGTAGAGACCGATGAAAATCTTGGGGAGAACACTGGACTTGTTATGGACTTTGATATTTATACCTCTCACCATCAAGTCCACCAAAATCCACCAAAATCCATGACCTAATAAAATCCTTTAAAATCTAGTCCTAATTGAATACATCTTGATTCTTGTAGACATTTTTAAAATCCCAATTCAATACACCCAGATTTGGAAGGATTCTTTAAAAGTCCATAGAAATCCTAATTGAATACCACTGGATTCATATAGACTCTTTTAAAGTCTTTAAATGTCCTAATTGAATACACCAGGATTTATAATGTCTTTAAATGTCCCCAAGAATCCTAATTGAATACACCCCCCTAAGACTGTGGAAGAAAAAAAAAAAAAAAAAAGAGGTGGAGATAAATATTTGAGTTTTAATTATATTTAGATTTTGTATCCATTGATTTCAGAATTTTTTGGGAGATTATCAATTTACTCCCTAGGTTTTAACGAATTATCTATTATGTAACAGTCTTTGCTTTTTCAGACTATGTGGTTCCTACGTTTTCTTAAATACATCAATTTAATCACTTTCGAATCAATTAAATCTTCAAGAGAGAGAGAGAGAGAGAGAGAGCAATTATAGGGTTTAAAGTTTATGAAATATTTAAAAGATGAAGAAGACACAAGACATTATGTATTTTACATAATCGTGTGTAAGTGTATTTAGAACTTGTTGACAGTGATTTTTAGGTTATGTAAAATTAACTATGTGTCCAACGGGTTATTATGAATTAGTAATCGAACTGTAAAGTAAGAAAGGCAATTAATCACACAGAACACAAAGTTTTTACGTGGAGAATCTAAAAAGGGAAAAAACCACGGTTGTTGAAGACACCGAGAATAAAGTTTCACTATGTAACAATGAATTACACACTCAATCTCTCTTTCACTCTTGCAATTATATATTTTTTTGCATGTACGTACATAATGGCATTAAGGGTCTATTTATACATGCATAGAACCCTAATTCTTGGTGTACAAGTAAGGAAAGTTGACAAGATTTAGTAAGACTCTAACTTGCTGGAGTCGTCTTTATCTTCTTTTCTGTTTTGTATATTCTGTGCATTTAATGAATTAGATTCCCCATTAAATTTGGGCTCCAATATCTTTAAGGAAGTTTGTTTCCTTATCGAAGTTTGCTTCATGATTCCTTGTTTTGGTGAGATTTTTCTCTACGTATCTAAGTCATGGTTATCTTGGAGTCAATATCTTCCCTGTACCACTGGCTGACCGGGTATCTAATCTGACTAGGTTTCATTAATCCAATCGGTTACTCAACCCTGAACGATGTATCTTTCATCTACTCAGTTGTCTCTCCTGACCGGGTTTCTATGATTGATTGGCTAGTTGAACCCGATCAGGTTATCTTTACTCGATCGATCTGATGAACCTTGAAACAAATTATAGCACGGTGTGTATAAAACTATCTAGAGGGGGGGGGGGGGGGGGGGGGGGGTGAATAGATTTTAAACTTATTACCCAATTTTTTGTGTGAAGTCAATATTACGAAATTACCCCTAACTAGATAAAGCAATAAATCAAGTATAAAATGCGGAAATTAAATAACACTTGATTTTTACGTGGAAACCCTCACGGGAAAAACCACGGGCTAGTAAGTAAGCCACACTCGAACCTCGAATCCACTAAATGTGTAAAACGATTACAACCTAATCCCGGAAGTAATGACACACCTACCTAATCCCGGTATAAGTAAACCTAGTCCAATTTGCTTGCGATCTAAGCAACATAATCCCAGAAGCTACACATAAGACTTACTTTCTCAATGAAGAGAATGACACCCTAAGTGAATATATGAATATCCAAATGCAACATAGAGCAAGGGAAACCCTATATGCTTATCTAAAATGATGAATATGCAATTAGAACAATCCTAGATATTAAAACTAAATGACATGTCAAATAGTTTAGCTAATCAAGATTAAGCACAAAACCTAATTAGCTATCACAATACAACTTCTCAAACATACAACACACTAATCTCAATCTTGTATCAAAAGATATATGAAAACCATACAAGTAATAAATTGAGATTGCTTGTTAAGAAAAACACAAAATATGTAAGATATTAGTGAAAAGCTTACCAAGCAAAGTATGATGAAGAATCCATGCAAGATGATATCTAGATGATCAAAGATGATGCTAGATGATGATTGATGATCATAGAAAATTTGTTTGAGTAATAAAAGGTGAGTTCTTTGTGTATTTTTCTTGTCTTGAAAAATATCCTAAGTATGAAATCTGAATATGAACTCTCTTAATTGACCTAGAGTCAAAGTGGCATATATATAGGAGCCATAAGTGAAGTGAGGTCGTTTTGAAAAACGCACCAAAAATTGCACTGTGCGCTGGTGAGCTTGCGCTGGACGTCAAGCGCACGACCAGCGCATAGGCAAACAATGCACAGGCGCTTGACGACCAGCGCATATGAAGGGCGCACGACCAGCGGCAAACCACTAGGCGATTTGCGCTGGTGGGCTTACGCTAGTGTGACCAGCGCACGACCAGCGACAGACCACTAGGCGATCTACGCTGGTGGGCTGCGCTGGTCTAGCGCATGACGACCAGCGCACAGCCCACTCCTTTGAACCCCACAAACAACATGCAAGGGTAAAAAGGTAAAACTAGATGCATCCTAAAAGCCTAACAAGATATGACATTATAATCACAAGATGCAATCAAAATAATAAGCAAGAAGAGATGTTAATGAACATTAATGCACAAAAATAAGACACACAACATACAAGGATTAAACATATGCATGAGTTGTGAGTGTGTGCAACTATCTCTTCAAGACAAGTAAGCACATAGAAATTTACCTTCGGTGCTTATCAAGATGAGGTCTTCAAAGGGCATTGAGCAATAACACCAACACTTAAGCTACCCTTACAAAGAACCCCAACATGTGGTTTGTCCACGAAATGAGCCAATCAACAAATGGGAACCTTACAAACCTAGTCAGGTTATCTCTACCCGATCGATCTGATGAACCTGGTCAGGTTATCTCCATCCAATCTATCTGATGAACCTGGTCGAGTTATCTCTACCCGATAAATCAGATATACTTGGCCGGGTCTCGTTAGGTCTTAAGATAAACTATTAGTCAACCTGAATTGGTCTTTTCTAGCTGACTTTGGTGTCATGGCATATCTAATCATCGCTTTCTCCAGTAATAATGCTGATCTGTCAGTCTTTCAGATTTTACCATTAACAATACCCCCTTAAATATTTGAACCGAGCCTCTCCGTCTTATTTCTTTGAAAAAGATTCGCTTGGTGATATATATTTAATTATACTTTAAATTTTGTCTTTTAGCTCATTAATGAGGGTCTTGTATTAACAATTAAGCATTTAATTTTAGCCATATCATTCATTCACTTGTCAAGGTGATTGGACTTGCAGCAACTTGCTTTACTCTTGGGTCAACACCTGTCTAGCATTTAATGGGCATGTGGGTGGCTATTTTCATGGATCATGCACCAACCCCCACTCACACGTACATATTTCCCAGACGTGGGATGATGTCAGCGCCATCTATAAATTTCAAAAACTCTTCATTTTCCCTCTATTCTACATCTACTCTAAACTTTTCACGCAATTTTCTTCTTTTGAAAAACCAAACCCTAATCTTCACAATTCTTTTCTTCTTGAATCTTCCTTCGAAGTCCTTTGTTTTTTTCATCGTCAAATCCTAGACATTATATCAAGGCCGATGATCTTTCCTTCACTCCTTCTTCAAACAATAGGTTAGTTTTCATGGAACCTCGCACTGTTAGGATTATGTTCAATAGCAAGAGTGTAATATTGTAATTAACAATCTTTTTCATATTAATAAAGTGATTTCTGGTTTAACAAATCTTATAGCATTTATAGTTTAATATTATAATTGTCAAAGTAAATAATCATAAGGTCTAAAGACTATGAGAAAAGAAGAATTGTTCGTACATCTGGATATGTATGAGGTAGACACAATTCTTTAGTTAGTCTTGAATAATGTTCACAACTTAAGTTAAAGATTGGGCACATTTATCTTGTTAAAGTTGTAGAATTCTTTTGCTAGCATTTGAGTGGGATCAAATGAGATATGATGAGTCTAAAATCATTGGAGTGTCTTTGAGTAAAAGAATTTAGTGCACTGGGTGCATTGAACTTGTAAGGTTGATAATTAGTGTTGGCATTAATTCCATATCAAAACGT
This sequence comes from Acer saccharum, assembly GCA_030490815.1. Classification (NCBI taxonomy): domain Eukaryota; kingdom Viridiplantae; phylum Streptophyta; class Magnoliopsida; order Sapindales; family Sapindaceae; genus Acer; species Acer saccharum. Next base: position 4,695,183 of record CM059875.1, on the reverse strand, counting down.
GTTTATCTTGTAATGTTTAGTGGTTAGTAATTGAAGAATTTTGAAGACGAAGGACGTCTCAACCACAACTCATTCAAGAAGCCGGCTTTTAAGAGATTCGGGCATTATTGGTCGACAAAGGTATTCAAGGACCTCTTATCTCTTACAAGGCTAGGCACACACTCACACATATCATTCTTGTGTGTTCCTTCATGATTTAATTTCATTTACATATCACTTTCACACACTTGGCAAAATATGCTCATGCATTCATATTTAGTTAATAAACTTTATGTTTTGCATTTTCTAGGACTATGTCCGGAAACTAGCATATGTGTGTGTCTTTGTGTTTGTATGTTTCCGTATTTTGTTTTTAGGACTTGAACATGTTCTTATGTAATGCCTTATTGAGTTTCGGTCATTTCGGTTACTCATTCATAAGGTTTCGAGTCCAAACAAGTTGACTATGCTACTTTTCGTTCTCTTTTGTTGTGTTGACTTCATCGATGATTTCCGAGATGATTTCTAAACCGTTTTTCAAAGTTGTATAGTCTTCGTCGTGCGTGAGAGAGTCACGGTTTGTAATCCAAAAACGGATTTGAAATCAGAGTTCGGACGCCCAAGATACGGGCCGAAGAACCGAGGGAGCACGCGAGAGGACAGCCCAGGCCGTGGGCCACATGGGCTGGCCGTTGATGAGGCCGTGGGCCCCACGGCTTGGAGCACTCTCTGCTCCCCTGTGGGCCACGCGCCCCCCATGGCCAGGGGGTGATGTGGCACCACTTGGTTGGCTGAAATGCTCTCTCTCTCTCCTCCTATTTCTTCCCTCTCTCTCTCTCCATTTTGAAATCTAAGAAGAAACATTTCAGTTTTCCCGCAATACATTGCTCTCCAATTTTCAGATTTTCAAAACACCATATCTTCCTCATCCGGAGTCGGATTTGAGTGATTCAAGTTGGAGAGTTTTCGTTTTTGAGTCCTCTAACATCTCCAAGTGGTTTGGTGGCTGTTTGATCGTGATTTCCAGTGGTTGAACACTGATTTCCGAACCAGCTGCAAAATCCGATGTATTAGTCTCAACTTTGGGATTTCTTGTTTTTTGACCTTCCATTTGCTTGGGGTTTCTTCTTCTATATCTATGTTTATGTTTGGTAAAAGCTATTAGGAAAGATAGCTTGATTATCATTCTAATTGAAACTCAATTTGTGGACTAATGTTGACTAGATTCTATGATTCTAGGTTTTACATATGTTTGTGAGGTGTATTGTGATTAGAATGGCATCTTAGGTTGTTTGGAACTTAATTGAATTAATTTTGTGTTAAAATGACCTTGAGATTTGATTTGATCCTTTGATTGATAAAATCTAGGATTTGTGTATTTGTTTGTGATTTAGAGAATATAGGTTTTGATTGATGTAAATCTCAAAACCATGCTCTATATTTTTGTCTAGTATATTGATTGATTTTAATCTCATATATCTAGCATTTAATTGTATATTGATAGCATCTTGAATTTGTACTTCATGAACATATTGTGATTCAAGTGTTATGTGTGTGAATGAGACTTTGAGTGTATGTGTTATGTGTTTCACATGTTTAGGTTTCTTTTCATGTATTTTGCATCTAGATTTGATTATTTGTGATATCACATGTTTAGGTCTATTTGTGCCATAGAATGTATTGATCACATGTTCTATGTTGTATTGAATGTTTGCATCATTTGCATTCACATGATTACACTAGGAAGTCCTTGTAAAGGCATGAAGTCTTGGTTAGAGTCGGGGTGACTCGGATAGCCAAGCAAGAAGTCTTGCCTAGAGTCGGGATGACTCGGATAGGTAAGCAAGGAGTCATGGCTAGAGTTGGGAGGACTCGGATAGTCATGCATGGGAGGCTCCCTAGAGGCAAGAGTGCCTTGGATAGGGAGTTGGCTATTGTATTGGTAGGCCTAGGCGTATGGTTAGACATAGACTCCGATAGAGCGGGGTACACGGGAGGTGTATGCACTCTTGAGGAATTTCTAATCTACCATCGATGATGGTTGTGTGTGGTGTCCAATATATGGTGGTTTCGCATCATTGAGGGATTTCACACTTTCCAATAGGGTTGGGTTGGCTTAGACTTCACTAGGTTGAGTGAGCTAAAGATTGGTCACTTTGTGAATGTTCTATGTTTACTTTCCAATAATATAGTACCCAATGGTTGTAGTTCAACCCGTGGATGTTTCCTCCTTGGAGGTTTTACCACGTTAAAAAAATCTCTTGTGTTAATTCTTCCTAACTCTTTCTCTTATATTTTAATTGTATATTTTTATAATATTCACAAGTGTTGCATTGTGAAGCAAGAATTTGTATAGTGTGATTAGTGGATTCATTCTATAGATCTATTTTGTATCTTTGATTCTTTTATATATTGTAATCTTTGTATAGTGACATTTTGATCACTCTTATAATTCATTGAACACTTATTGAAATACAAGTTTACTTTGTATTGTGTTTATTTGTTCTTATACCTCACATAACTTGTTGATATACTTAGACCTTGCTCTTATGATTGTATTATTGTATTGTCTTTGTATGTCTTCCTTGGCTTATTGTGTTGTGTGTAAGGCTACCTTGAGGGACAAACGAAAGTTTGTTCAAGGGTTTGAAAAAGATGTAAAAACCTATTCACCCCCCCCTCTAGGTATGCTTTAAGCAATTTAACTTCGTTTGTATACTTTCAGAACTGGATCACAATGAAAAGCTTTATCTAAAACCGTCAATAGATAATAGTCTTTTCATTATCAAGACAATCGGAGAGTCTATCTTAATCCTAAGATAAATGATGGACTTATGGTTGCAAGTGATATCATTTGAGTTATCAATGAGTACGATTATATAGCATAGTCTATCCTCGATAGTTTGGTGATATTCATTTGTTAATCGATAGAGGACTTCATTTATAGATATGGACATCGTGGCTCCATTTATTAAATGAGAGTATAATATCATCATATGGATGTTTTGAGTAATTGGATATTAAATCTCAACGTTGAGTTTTCGATAGTGACTATTGAAAACATGGCTTCTGGACAAGTCAAAATATCCAAGTTCAAAACGTGGTCATATGAGTAAATATGGTAACTTGGAGAGTTATAGGCGGTCTATGAACTCTTGGTGATTACTTGAAAGTTCTCAAGGTGTGCTCAATATTAATCTGGGGGGTGAATAGATTTTAATCGTTATTACCCAATTTTCGTGATTAGTCAAATTTACGAAAATACCCCAATCTAGTCAATATACAAAATCAAGCATACAAGTGCGGAAATTAAAGAACGCTTGATTTTTACGTGGAAACCTTCAATAGGGAAAAACCACGGGCTGGTAAGTGCGCCACACTCGAACCTCGAATCCACTAATTGTGATAGCTGATAGCGCTCCAAATGTTCACATTTAGCGCTCCCTATTCCTATCTTTTGTGTTCGTTTCCGAGCACTTTTGTGTATATAATGTGTGTTTTAGCTATGTGCAGGTAAATATCTCATATGGAAGGTGTTTGTACTGAAAGTGGGCAAAATAGGGCAATTTTGTGTGAAGAAGTCTAAGGCTGGTTTGTGCGGCTGGAATGAACCCGCCTAGCAGGGGAGCATGAACCCGTCGAGGACCAAGGCTAGCTCAGACCTTCGGGAAGGCTAGACATTGCCCGCTGTCAAAACCCGTCTAGAGTCCAAGGCTAGCTCGTGCGACTGGACATAACCCGCCGTCCAAGCCCGCCGAGCATCAAGGCTAGCTCAGACCTTCGGGAAGGCTGGACATAACCCGTCGTCCAAGCCCGCCGAGCACCAAGGCTGGTTCATGCGGCTAGACATTGCCCGCCGCATGAACCCGCCTTACCCCTGTCCGAGCCAAAATCATGATATTTTCATGGGCATTTCAATCTTTTCACACCCCATTCATGCCCAAAACTTGCCACCATATATATACATCCCTTTTGCCTCTCTTTCAACGGGTGCACCACCCAACTTTGCTCCAAGAAACACTTTTCTTGGATTGATTATCACAAAAGAGAGAGAGCAACTCCAAGCCTTCCATGGGGGATTTTCCTCCATGGAAAGCCTTCCATGGAGAGTAGAGATGCAGAGAAAGGAGAGGCTTGGGTGTCAAAACCGAGCCAAGGGAGTTTCATAGCAAGGGAGACCTATTGGAGGCTTGTCTTCAAGGGTTTTTTCTTCATTTACTCATCTCTTGTATTTCTATTGATGTATAAACCAATTGGGAGTATTGTAATCCAACACTTATGCTAATATATGTATGTTTGTTCATTTGCTTTGATTTGGTATTGATTCATTCCTAGATGTATAGTGATTAAGCTCTTTTCATGATATTCATATGTATGGATGATTATGTGTTGATATGTAGTATGGATGAGATTAGGAGTAGATTAACTAAATGATTAGGAGTAGTTGTAATCAAATATCTCATTTGTTTATGTATGTTGATGTATGATTTACTATGTATGTGTTTAAAGTGATTAGAGTAATTGAGAGTTGAGTTTGTGCTCGGATTTCCATTCCGGGTATAAATTCAACTATTAGCTATATGGAATGGAAATAGCTTAGGTGTGCATAATCATGCCACTTTAGCTTTGGTTCATAGTTCTTGTGCTTAATGGGTCTTGAAAGGGCCCTTTGGTGCTTATCAAGATGAGGTCTTGAAAGGGCCTTGAGCTTGAATACCAATACCTAAGCTACCCTTACAATAAACCCTACATGTGGTTTGTCCACGAAACAAGCCAATCAATAAATGGGAATCCTTACATTACTGATATTAATCACAAGGATACACTATCTCCAACATGATTGTCTAGGGTATGAATGAGGAACATCTTCTTATTCTATCTTTATTTAAGAGTTCAATTTTAGCTCTTTAGTGGAATGAGTTAAAATTAATGGATTGGACCTAAGTGAATCATTTGTTGATTGTGATTAGGTTATGTCTATTGAAGCTTAAATTTAGATAGCCCACCAAGATCCCCAATCCACACGGACTTGCATGGATCACTTGATATATTCTACTGGACCAATTTATGGGTCCATCTAGAATTGCATTTAATATATTAAGAATATAATTTGCACATTATTTGTTTAATGGGCTGATCAATTATATTAATATATTAATGAATGGCATGTGGGCTTGTTTCTTTTATTAAGAATGGGTCTGGTTCACATGTGGGCTTTTTATTTAAAGTCCGATGGATTAAATAAAATAAGGAAATAATATTTGGCCCATATATTTAATGTGGGGCGGCAAGGCTATAATATTAGTCAAAAATATTATTTTATTTTATTGTTTGATTAAATGAGAATTAATTAATTAATTAATTAATTATTTAATTAAGAAGCAAAATCTTTTTCTGATTAGGAAATATGTTTCTTAGAATTATACTATTGGTAGTAGTATACTAAAAGTAAAAGACTTGTTTGGTAAGAAAATAAATAATTAAAGTTTATTTATTTAATCAAATAAGAAGTCTTTTAATTAAGTCAATAAAAAGAATAAAAATACTTATGAGTTAAATTAGGGTTAGGAGTCTAAAAGTTGATGGGAATTAGGGTTGAATTTCGGTCACCCTATATAAGTGAGGTGATGAAATTCGGCCAACCCTAATACAACAACAAGTAGATTTCGGAAACCCTAAAGGAAAAAGAGAATGAAATTCGGCCACCCTATATAATACACCTTATAAGGTTCGGCCACCTCAAGTCTTTTACTGGATCAATTTTCTTCTTCTTCTCAACTCATAGAAAAGTGTTTGATTATTCTGCCAAGACAAAAAAAGAGAGAAGAGATTATTCTTTTGATAGTACACTAATTGCTTGTTCATCAATAAGCTTGTGTATAATATCGAATTAGGTTCACGCGAGTTTCGATCATTAGATTAAGAACTCAAAAGTGACGGGAATAATCTTTATGGTCTTTTGATTGTTTTGTGACTAACAAAAGAAAAAGAAAAGTTTGTTTGTCCATTATCAGGTACGCAATTCAAAGAAAAGAGAGACCACGCTCCTAGGTGATTCACGTTCGTGCTAGGATTGAAGATCTTGCGGATTACCATCGACGTAAGTCAATCGGATCACGCAACAAAAGGTATTCTACTTTTTGTTACTTTATATGTATGGTTAATTAATTTATAGGGTTAAAGTTCATAAAAAGGAAAAATTTTAAAATATACTAAATCTAATTTTAGTCTCGCTTCCGCTGCGTTGACCAGTATTTTTCCCTACACACACTTGTCATCGTTTTGTTGAGTTATACTGTCGAGCCATTGAGATTGGTGATAAGGAAACTGCTGATAGGATTGAATCTATATTATGAAGTCACCCACAAGTTTCTACTCCTCAATCTCAACCCATTGCTCTTAATATAAACTATACTTTTGCAAATCCTGAATTTCACTCTACTTATACTAACCCCATTGTTTTTTCTATCGAACTTTGCCCAGAAATGACGAGATCAACGTGTGTCTGCCATGGTAGCAAACCTATTGCTAGAACTCCTTCCCCGATCGACTTGAAGATCCTCTCTCAAACCGTTCGGTTAAAGGATATCCCGAAAAGGCACCGGGCACATTTGCTGAGATTTTTTACCACTAAACCCTCTACTTACAACACCGAGGTTAATGCAGTTACCGATCAGGAGATTAAAGAATATGCCAAGAGGTTCGATATCCCTTGATCAGTCAACCTCTTCCTCAACAAGCACCGAGCTATTTAGAATCCACCCATGGGCATCGTTGCCATTTATGGGATTATGCTCACTTATGGGGTAACTTTGCCCATCCAACCCTATATCGCCAGATTCTTGGTGGACGCTGGGATCGTGCCTACTCAGCTGACCCTCAATTCTTACAAAATTCTAGTTAGCTTGTGGTATCTATGGAGAAAGATCGGCGCAAGGGATCCGCCGACCCCCAAGGAAATTTATCATTTTTATACCCTTGGCTGATTAGACTCTAGAGGAACTTTCCACCTCCAATCTAACTCTGTAAACCATTGGATTCCTAAAGGATTTGACTCAAAGACACCTCTCTCATCCCATAAGGACCATAAGGGCTTTATTTGAGGGTTATCTTCGTCGAACAAATTTTGGAAGAACAATTGGTTCTACGTTTCGGCTGACTGGGGCCAGGTGGTAGTCGTAGAAAATCGTCAAGGACTGACAAGAAATAGCATCCCAAGGCATTTCTTTAGCCCGAACATATGGTATAAATCCCCCACTATACTGACCGTAGAGGAAGATGACCGGGTGGTCCTTACGGTAATTTGAAACTAATTAACGGTGTGTATAATATAAAGCTAGAGGGGGTGAATAGATTTTAGTTAATTATTACCCAATTTTTGCGTGCATGTCAATTTTATGAAAATACCCCTAGCAAGTCAAATATACATACAAGTGTAATAAGATGCGGAAATAATAAATGACACTTGATATTTACGTGGAAACCCAACCACTGGGAAAAACCACGGGCTGTTTAGTGCGCCACACTCGGAACTCGAAATCACTAATTGAAATGAAGTTTACAACCTATGTAGACCTCGTCTAACACTCCGGTCTGTAACCCCTCACTTCTACCCAGCGGGCCTTTATTAGCAACCTTATTCCAATTTGCTTGTGTGACCACCTGTTCCCGGTGTCCGACCTAATCCCGGTCAATCATACAAGACTTCAATCTCTTAAAAGAGATGCACAACCCTATGTGAATATGTATGAATATTCAATTAACAAACAAGGCTAGGGAACCTTAGATGCTTATCTAGGATGATGATATATTCAATTTAAATCAACCCTAGATATCAATTGGTAAATGACATGTCAAATAGCATAGATAATCATAGATTATAAAAACCTAGATATCTATCAAAAACAACACTCAATCATTTTCATCACAAATAATCTCTAACTTGTATTTAGCATATGATCTAAAACATACAAATAATTTAAAAGAGATGGCTTGGTATTTAAAATACTAAAATAAGATGAAATTAATCAAAATCTTACCAAGCAAGTTATGATGATGCAAACCCATACATGGATGCACTCTATATAGACATAGGAGATGCAATATGAAATTTGATGCAAAAGGGGTTTGATTTGAGTGGTTAAAGGTGAGTTCTTGATTTGATTTTCTCTCAAGATCTATCTTTGAAGTTTAGGGTTCTTAAGAGTAAAAGAACTTGTTCAGATAATGAGAAAGTGTGATATTTATAGACATCAAGAACAGGGCAAGTGAAAAGATAATTTTGCCCCTGAAATCGCACGATCGACGGTTTCATTCGGCGGCCAGGCCTAATTGAACCGTCGAATGTCTCCCGAGAGGATCAGGAAACATCGGCGACTTCGTTCGGTGGTTTCGTAACCGTCGATCAGAACCGTTGTTTTGGACCCGAAAGATATTTCAATCAGGTCTCGATCGGCGGTTTCGAACGGCGGCCAGGCCGCCGAATGAAACCGCCGTTTCACCAAAAATGGTGAAACCAAGGGAGAAGCCAAAGGCATCTCCACCGACGATCATCGTGCAAAACAAAGCACACCAACGTGCACGCGCGGATGTTTCCGAACAACTTTCGGGAAACGAATTTCTCCACACTAAAAACTAATCATGCATGAAGTGCAAGTGTGGGTATTGAAAGCATCCTAATGCCTATCATGACATGGCATTTCATAGAACAAGATGCAATCAATTAAATGCAAGAAGAGATATTGAATAAATCAATAAAGCACAATGCACACAAAATACAAACACAACATTCAAGAATAAGAGTTATGCATGTTGTGTGTGTGTGCAACTATATCTCTTCAAGCCAATGTAAGCACAAGATATACCTTTGGTGCTTGTCCTCTTGAGGTCTTGGAAAGGGTCTTTGATCTTCAACAAATCACCTAGACTACCCTTACAACCAAACCCCAACATGTGGTTTGCCCACGAAATAAGCCAATCAAATAAAGGGAATCCTTACATAATTCAATCATGGGAGGACAAGGATCGCCGCTTGTTCTGGTGAAGAAATACCTGATCATCGAGCTGAGGACGTTGTAAGTCCATATTTCCTTTGATTTGTTCTATGTCGGTTCGTGTCTTCATCTGTCCAACATTATTTCGAACAATTTTCAATGTTTGATAATGATATAGTGGCTGGCGAGCAAGCCGAATGTGCTAAGAGCAAGGATAGGGCAGCTAGAGAGAGACCACTGAGCAAATAGATCAAGGGATTGCTCCCCCTGAACATGACCTTGTGGAGCATGATGAACTGTCGTTGTGATACTCAACAAAATGATGTTTTAAATGTATTCATGTTGAAAACTGATTTCACCACTTAGATGTAAAATTAGTAAAGTGGCAAGTAGGATTCGTTCCACAGGGAATTAGAGTAATAGTTGAATAAATTAACAATTCATAACTGCGATAAAATAAATCATAAGAAATGGATGGTTGTATGGTTGTATGGTTTGTCAAGCCATCAAACATACATGTAGAATAAACCTAATAAACCTAATAAAATAGATAGAAATCTAGATAAGAGATATATGGGATAAATAATTAATAGAATTGCTAGGGAATTAATGGGATCACAAGTGGATTACGGGAAGTGCTTCTCAAGCTACCTTAGTGAACCAACCTCACAAATGTTAACCAATTGATTTCCAAAATGTGTTTAGACCATTACTATGAACCCTAAACAACTTCCCACCACAATGCCTAACTAATTAAAGAGAGGGGGTCACGGTGGGATCGGTTTGTTACAATTAACAGTTTAGATAATCACGATTGATATACCCTCTGACGATCTGTCCCACTCACTATGTTCTCAATCCATCAAGGGTGTCAATCCAATCAAGATTATATAACAAATTATCCTAAACAATAGTATAATCAATTAGTGGGCATACATGTCAATTATATAATGCATAGAATCTAGTTATAAAATGAATAAAACACAAATAGAGATTAAATATATATTAAAGCTTAAGCAAAACCCAATCCAAATGTTCTCACATAAAAACCCTAGAAAGGAGGTTTAATTACACATATTACAATCAAAGGGGAGGCAAGTAAAAGATTAGGAAATCACCCTTGGGTCTCCTTTTGTAAGCTTGATCATTTCCTTGCCTTTGATGCTCCTTGTATAAAGAGTGGATGATGAGGATGTGTCTAGATAGGTGGAGTCAAATGGGAAGTGACTAAGGAGATATATGTTAGGATTATGCTCAATAGCAAGAGTGTAATGTTGTAATTAACAATCTTTTTCATATTAATAAAGTGATTTCTGGTTTAACAAATCATATAGCATTTATAGTTTAATATTATAATTGTCAAAGTAAATAATCATAAGGTCTAAAGACTATGGGAAAAGAAGAATTGTTCGTACATCTGGATATGTATGTGGTAGACACAATTCTTTAGTTAGTCTTGAATAATGTTCACAACTTAAGTTAAAGGTTGGGCACCTTTATCTTGTTAAAGTTGTAGAATTCTTTTGCTAGCATTTGAGTGGGATCAAATGAGATATGATGAGTCTAAAATCATCGGAGTGTCTTCGAGCAAAAGGATCTAGTGCACTGGGTGCATTGAACTGGATCACAATGAAATACTTTATCTATAACCGTCAGTAGATAAAAGTCTTTTCATTATCAAGACAATCGGAGAGTCTATCTTAATCCTGATATAAATGATGGACTTATGGTTGCAAGTGATATCATTTGAGTTATCAATGAGTACGATTATATCGCATAGTCTATCCTCGATAGTTTGGTGATATTCATTTGTTAATCGATAGAGGACTTCATTTATAGATATGGACATCGTGGCTCCATTTAATTAAATGAGAGTATAATATCATCATATGGATGTTTTGAGGTAATTGGATATTAAATATCAACGTTGAGTTTTCGATAGTGTCTATTGAAAACATGGCTTCTGGACAAGTCAAAATATCCAAGTTCAAAACGTGGTCATATGAGTAAATATGGTAACTTGGAGAGTTATAGGCGGTCTATGAACTCTTGGCGATTACTGATATTAATCACGAGGATACACTATCTCCAATATGATTGTCTAGGGTATGAATGAGGAGTATCTTCCTTTTCTATCTTTATTTAAGAGTTCAGTTTTAGCTCTTTAGTGGAATGAGTTAAAATTAATGGATCGGACCTAAGTGAATCATTTGTTGATTGTGATTAGGTTATGTCTATTGAAGCTTAAATTTAGATGGCCCGCCAAGATCCCCAATCCACACGGACTTGCATGGATCACTTGATATATTCTACCGGACCAATTTAAGGGTCCATCTAGAATTGCATTTAATATATTAAGAATATAATTTGCACATTATTTATGTAATGGGCTGCTCAATTATATTAATATATTAATGAAAGACATGTGGGCTTGTTTCTTTTAGTAAGAATGGGTATGGTTCACATGTGGGCTTTTTATTTAAAGTCCAATGGATTAAATGAAATAATAAAATAATATTAGGCCCAATTTTATTCTAGTGGGGCGGCAAGGTTAAAGTTTTAACCTAATATATTATTTTGTTTCATTTGTTTTAATTAAATAAGAATTAATTAATTTATTAATTAATTGTTTAATTAAAGAAACAAATCTTTCCTAAAAGTAAAAGACTTGTTTGATAAGGAAATAAATAATTAATTTTATTTATTTAATCAAATAAGGAGTCTTTTTATTTAGTCAAAATAAAAGAATAAAAAATCAATGAGTTGGATTAGGGTTTGAAGTCTTAAATGACATGTGTATTTGGGTGCAACACAACTCCTCTTTTATAGAGGAAAATTGCGGCAACCCTAGGTGAAACACATGAAGAATTCGGCCACCCTAAAGAAAAGAAGAATGAAAATTTGGCCACCTATATAAGTGCTCTTATAGATTTCGGCCAACACAATGCTTGGTGCTTGAGATTCTATTTTTTTCTTCTTCTTCTTCATTCATAGAGAGCTTTTTATTCTACTAAGACAAAAAGGAGTGTTAGATTATTCTTTGATAGTATACTATTTGCTTAATCATCAATAAGCTTGTGTATACGATATCGATCTAGGTTCACGCGAGTTTCGATCATTAGATTGAGAACTCAAAAGTGACCGGAATAATCTTAGTCATTCTTTTGATTGTTTTGTGACTAACAAAGAAAAGAAAAGTTTTGTTTTGTCCATTCACAGGTTTGCAATTCAAAGAAAAGGGAGACCACGCTCCTAGGTGATCCACGTTCGTGCTAGGATTGAAGATCTTGCGGATTACCATCGACATAAGTCAATCGGATCACGCGACAAAAGGTATTCTACTTTTTGTTATTATATATGTATGTTTAATTAATTAAAGGGTTTAAGGTTCATAAAGGAAAAATTTTTAAAAGTCACTAAACCTATTTTTTTAGTATCGCTTCCACTGCGTGTACTACTTTTGGTATTTTTCCCTACAATATATGGAAAAGATGGGAAGAAAGGAATGATTTGGGGAAGGTAATCTAGATGTTTAGTTTAGGTAGATGAGAAACTGTGGGATTAGGAATGGTAGAAAGAAGGTTTCTTGGTTGTCAAGAATTGCCAAGAGTTGTAAAATTGTGATGAATTTATAGGATTTTCAAATTAGGTATCGGGTGGTAAATTACCAAAACACCCTCTAGACTTTGCAATATTGCCACTTTGGCCCCTCTAGAGGGCCTTCTTGCAATTTGCCACCAAAATTTAGCCAATCACCGTTGAACATAGTGATGGTCGCTACTTCTCAAATGGTGACGAATCCGACGACGAAAGTGGCAACATCAATCAGGTGCCAAAACAACTCCATGTCGCCATGGCGACATCGAAGGACAAATGGCGACAAAAAGGGTGACATTAGGGAAAATTAGGTGTGGAGAGGAGATTGGATTCCGGTTGATTGGGGTGCCAGAAGTGTTGTGACTAGATTGCTGCTGATCTTGCCGTCATTATGGCACCGGAATCGACCGAAGATAGGCCGAAAAAGGGGGCGACTCAGCCGGCGACGCAACCTAGGGTTTAAGGGCTACCATGGCTGTTGCACGCGAGGAAGAAAGAGAAAGGTTGAAGAAGATAGGGTGCATTTAGCACTGAGCAGGGGTGCACGCAACAGCTTTAGCTAGGTCTTTATATGGGGTGCAATTAAAACCAGGCTAGGGTGCGTTTAGAGGCCCAAGCCTTCTTCAAAACGCACTGTATCACTAAGTTGGTGCGTGGGCTGTTTGTCTCTTTGGGTTGCGCTTAGCACTCACCTGGGGTGCAATTAGAGGCCCAAATCACCTCTAAAACGCGTCGTTTCACTAAGCTGACGTCGCGCTCTTGCCTGATTTGCGTGGCAAATTATGGGCAACTCCCCTGATTTCTTGCATATTTGCGATAACTTCAAATCTTCTTCAAAATTTACACTTTTGCCCCTATTTCTCCAATATTACTTCAATGCCCCTGGACTTAATAAATACCTGAAAACACTTAATTTATACCATTAAATCACTGGACAATGCCCGAGAATCAAGCATAAAGAGAAGGAAGTGAGGGCTAAAATCGTACCAATTTTGGTCCGATCAGAGCACACGTATGTCCCTAATCCTAACGTCACCTTCATGCCTACTGTCCAAACATAGGTGGAGGAAGTTTACATACCTCCTAGAGAGCCAAAAATTAAATTCACCATAGAGACCGTTGCTAGGAAGGTTGCTAAAAGGGGAGCGGGGACTTCTGCTTCAAACATCCCCCATTCTGATCTTTTGAAGGGTGATGATGTAGAGGGAGCGATCGGGGTTGAAGACAAGCCGACCGTAACTAATGTGGAAATTTAGGTTGGTCAGAAAGTGCCAGCAGATACTCGACTCATCTGCATACTCGGGTCTGATGAAGAAGATGACAATCAAGGGACATTAAGGGATTTGATAACGCGGGAGAGGCACCCAAAGAACAGATATGACCGCCCTTCTGCGGTACGTGTCCCTCTATCATCTGATCAAGCTAGAGTTGCTGATTAGACTCCTCTCCCGTAAGTTGTAGCTCCCCAACCAACTGGTTAACCTTCCTATTCAATGGCTCAAACTGTCCAATCTATTGAACAAGACCCGGCTGAACGTCCTAGCCAGGCTCAAATGAACTTTACAGTGAGCCACCAAATAATTTTTACTAACTCTGGCTCTAATGATAGCCTTGCTGAACTTGGTCTTAATGATTTTGATGATGTATCTGATCACCTCTCGAACCATGCTGATAATATCTCAATGCACTTAAGCCGGCCATCCGGGACTTCGCTAGAGGTGGATGTGAGTGTCTCTGTGGGTGGCATTATAATGGGTCAGACCGATGATGCCAATATAGGGCAAGCTAGTGTTATTATTCCAAGGGTTGTTCGTGAAGTGGTTACCCCAACCATTCAAGACAACATTACTCAGGTTAGGGGAGTTGTAGGAATTCAAGGTACGCTTGTGGCAACTGCAAAAACTTCCTTAGGTGTTTTTTAGGTCTATTTTGTGGACCACAACCATCCCAATTCTCAATCTCGGAGCCAGAGGAGAGTCTCTTCCTCAACCACTCGTTTAAAAAGAAGAGCAACTGACCCACCCTAGAGCAAAACACCATTTCCAAGTAGGCCTCACTTCGAGTCTAAAGTCCATTCAAGCTCTCAGGAACCATTATCGGACCCTTTGAACATTTTACGCTCTTTGTCTGCTGGCAAGATGTACATCAGAGAGGGGTATTATAAGGAATTCAGGAGTGCTTCTTACTCCGACCAAGTTCACGTTGTTTTCAATAACGGTATATATATGAGTGTTTTAACTTTTTCCTCTCTTAGTAATATATATTGTTCTTGGTTAATCACATCGTTTCCTTCTTTTTTTTTTTTTCTTACATGCTATAGAGGAGCTAACTCAATCGTTCATTGTTGTGGAAAGGCAAAGCGGGGAGATTTCTTAATTGGAGAAACAGCTCACTAAAAGAGACAAAAGGCTAGAATCTACCTTGATTGAGAAATCACGATTGAAACATGCTTATGATATGAGGCTGAAGCAGTGTGAAGTCACTAAGGACACTTTATGGAAGTCATAGGCAAACTTTGAAACTAAGGCTTCTCTGGCCAGTGAGAACGTTCGGGAGCTTAACATGAAGAATGGCAATCTTGAATTGAAGTTGGTATGTGCTGAATTGACGTGAACTCACCTTGAGTAGAGAGCTATCTTAGCCGAACGGATCTTAGCCGAACGGAAGGCTGTCTAGCTTGAAGAAGAAGCCCAGATGGCCAAAGAGACTATGGTCGCTGCTTAGCACTCAATGTTAGAATCCTAGCAGAAATCTAAGGAAGCTAGACTTCACTATGAGAAGTTGGCTGAATATTTGGGCTGCCAGCAGGTCACTATGGAGATGCTTTCAAAGGAGGCCAAGGTAGCACTTGTAGTCTAGGCCGTTGATCGATACAAAAGATCTCCTGCTTTTGATGTTGTTATGCTGCGAGAACTAGAGCGAGGGCTCTGCACTACTCGCATGTTTTTTTGCAGCAAAGAACGGTCCCTCGAAAATGTTCACCGTAGATAGGATGTCAGGATTAGTAAATACAAGGCTGAATCCTTAGAGGCCATCAAGAACCAAAGGATGAGATGGTGTGCATATTTCAAATCGACCAGGAAGGAGCCCCACGTCATGCACCTAGAGTTACCCTCTAAGTATTCCCTCATAACCTTTCATGCTGATAAAAAGACTAACATCTTAGGAAAAGAAATTAATGTTTGGCCTCTACCTGATCAAGACTATTCTTCCTTTATAACCGTCAAGCCTGATGATATCAGTTTGCCGGACTTCAAAGACCTGACCCAGGGTTATGGGGATGATCCTCCTGGTGGCCCATCTACTGGTCCCTCAGTCGGTTCTGGTCCTGGAAGTCCTTTGGGCTCCTAAAAGGCTTGACTTGTGATCTTTAGCTTCCATTTCTCCCAACCATTTGTAGTCAGTTTCTGTAATTGATCTTGTATATCCAAAGATGTTATGATTTTTTACCTACCTTTGTTGTTTTCTCGTTTTAAGCTGAATAATTTGTTTAACTCATTTAACTGAACATCTGATCGATTGGCAATTAAGTTCGCACAACTTATTGGTTTAATCGGATAACATAACAAAACTTGATATGGATTCTTTTGAGTGATTTAACGCTAAGTATCTAGTTACCCCAGTTTGATCAAGTCTCTTTACCGAACAGGTTGATTTAATTTGATCGAATATATCATCAAACCGATCTCTTATGTATCACACTGATCACCCTCAGTTTGATCAGTTTATAAAACTGATTACCTTGGGTCTGATCAGTCATCTTATTAGCCGAACATTTTTAACTTTAACAATTATCTTATTAGCTGATCAAGTTTGATTTGACCAGTTATCTTGTCAATTGGTCATCTTTGATCTGATAAGTTATCTTATTAATTGATCATATTTGATTTCATCAGTTATCTTGTCAAATGGTTATCTTTGATCTAATCATTTATCTTGTTTTAACTAATCATATTTGATTTGATGGCTGACCGGCCTTCTGGCTTGTCCGCTCGAGCTGCTTTTGATCAATCTCGATATTCGCCAAGTAGTGTTCTTTTAAGTTTTTATGAACCATTTATATGGTTTCTTGTTTATAGACTATAGTCTTTTCTCTTGTAACTAAGTCACTGAGATGTCTCCCAGTAGTATGTCACTTAAGATTCGTTGAATTGAGGTGTTAAAACTTGACCTAACTTAACTTCATGCACCCCATCAGGTTTCTTAATAGCTGGAGGCGTGCTAACAGTGCTTTTTATGCACCCAGTTAGTTTCAGATAGTACACATTGTCTTTAGACTTTGCTTTTGACCCCCTGTTAGGATTTTAAGTTGTGGTTGTGTTAGCACTATTCTATATCAAAACAACATTTCCTTTGTATTGATTAGTTATCTTGGATTCACGGTTTAACAAGCTTCAAGGCAATTGGGTAACATATCAAGCAAAGTGAAGCCTTCAAGAGAAGAAAGCATCAAAGGTGTACTTAGACCTCTATCCTCTTGCAAGGCCTTAGGCACACACACACACACACACATGACATTCATTTGTGTCCCTGCATAGTTGTACACCTTTTGTATAACACATTCACACACTTGGTAATGTATGCACACTACTACAAAAAACACAAAAGAAATCGGTTTTTGAAATTTTTAAAACCGATGTCTTTTTGACTGATTTATAAAAAACTGCACAAAAGAAATTGGTTTTTAACCGATGTAAAAACAAGAGAAAACACATCGGTTTTATATAAAACCGATTTAAAAACCGTGATGCAAAATTGATGTATTACTAAAATTAATCCCGCCGTCCAACTGCCCCACTGTCATGCCGCTGCCGCTGGACAGCTCCACCGTCCGGCCACCGCTAGCCCACCCCACCGTCCGGTCACTGCCGCCAACCCGCCCCACCTCTGATAATAATGAAAACTAACTGTCATTAAGAGGAATCGAACTTGCAACCTCAAAGTCAAAATGGTAAAGCCTTTACCGCCTGACTACAAGATTGGATGTGTTAACAATTGCACAATATTTATATATAACCTATATGAGTTGTTAGAAATAAAATAAAAAAAATTGTTTGATAAATTTAAATTTACTCAACTAATCAAAATTCTAATTTCTACTACGAACATATATATAATAATAAATAAAAAATTGTGGGTTTATTTTTCATTTCATTTTTTATTGTGTGGTTTTGTGTTCTGCTGGAAATATTTTTGTGTAAACTTTTTCCTTAAAACTGTATCTTTTGGCAAGGAAATAAATTTTTCTGTCCATGTTAGGTTCTTTGATTTTTCGATACAAATCCAACGGTATATAGAACGTAAAATTCTGGATGGTATTTTGAAAGTTATGATCAATTATTCAGTCAAATGTTAGAAGCGATTAGAGATATTTTTGTGCAAACTTTTTCCTTAAAACTGTATCTTTTGGCAACGAAATAAATTTTTTTGTCCACGTTGGATTCTTTAATTTTTCGATACAAATCCAACTTTATAAAGAACGTAAAATTCTGGGCGGGATTTTGAAAGTTATGATCAATTATTCAGTCAAAGGTCAGAATTGAAACGATTGGAGATATTTTTGTGTAAACGTTTTCCTTAAAACTGTATCTTTTGGCAAGGAAATAAATTTTTTTGTCCATGCTAGGTTCTTCAATTTTTTTATACGAATCCAACGATATAAAGAACGTAAAATTCTGGGCAGTATTTTGAAAGTTATGATCAATTATTCAGTCAAAGGTAAGAAGCGATTCTCGAATCCGCGAGTGAGCTGTTTTCATCGCTGATTTTCACACTTTTCCAAATTGATTTTGGAATAATTTTTGATTGAAAAGTGTTTGTTTGCATGTCTACTTTCTTGTATCAAAATTTGAGCAAATAACGTTGAGTATTTTTAGAGATGCACACTTGAATGTGGACATAGGTCAGATTTGCATTGTAAAATTTTGCTTTTAAATCCACATTGGTTTTTATAAAAACCGATGTCTAAACGCTTGTTTTTAATATCCGTTTTTATAAAAACCGTTGTCTTTTCAACACAATATTTAAGACATTGGTTTTTATAAAAACTGATGTCTAAACATGTTTTTTTAATATCGGTTTTCCTAAAAACCGATGTCTTTTGAAACTGCAATATTTAAGACATCGGTTTTTATAAAAACCGATGTCTAAAAGTTTTTTTAAAATCGGTTACCAAAAACCAATGTCTTTTAGTGATGTCTTTTAACATTTTTGTAGTAGTGGCACATGCATTAGATTTAATTTGATAAACATTGTGAAATTGCATGTTCTAGGACTATGTTTTTGGAGGTTTTACCACGTTTAAAAATCTCTTGTATTAATTATTTCTATCTCTCTTTTATATATGTTTATGTGTATGTCTTAATCTTGTGGTACAATATTCACTTGTAATATATTTGGAAGCAAGATTGTGTAAAGTGTGATTTGTAATCAATATTCATTTTGATCATATTTGTATATACAATTCATTTGTGTAAATATTATTCTCTTATTCTTTGATTCTTTTGTATATGAAATTTCCCTCAATGTAGTAGTGAAATATACCTAGAGGGGGGGTGAATAGGTATAGGCTCCAAATTCTTCCAATTAAAAAATAATGCGGAAAATTACAAGGCAAAATGCACACTTGATAAGATTTAGCAAATGAATTGATTTCACTAAGACAAGAGTCAATCAATTTACAAGAAGTGCATACAATGTAATATACAGAAGATAAAAGAAAGTAAAGCAAAATTGAACACAATGATTTTAACGTGGTAAAACCTTAATGAGGAAACATCCACGGGTTGATACCACAACCACCGGCGAAGCAATCCACTATGTGAAAAAGGACTTACACACTCAAGCTATCACTCATGATATCCGCTCAAGCTATCAACTCCTAATCTACCCTCGGGCTAGTGAATCACCAAGCCTACTTCCTATCCGAGATGTGTCCT
This sequence comes from Acer saccharum, assembly GCA_030490815.1. Classification (NCBI taxonomy): domain Eukaryota; kingdom Viridiplantae; phylum Streptophyta; class Magnoliopsida; order Sapindales; family Sapindaceae; genus Acer; species Acer saccharum. The sequence goes on along the minus strand of CM059875.1, from coordinate 4,675,676 downwards.
ACACCTCTAGAAAGCAACTTCCTATCCAAGACGCTCACGTCTCTAGGAAGATTTCTTGCTTGCCTATCCGGATCCTCCCGACCCTAGACAAGACTTCCTTGCTTGATTATCCGAGTCCTCCCGACTCTAATCAAGGCTCCCTTGCTCTATCCACAAAGCTTCACTCACTTTGCTAGAGACTTCAACCTAATGCAAGGCTATGATCTAAAGTGATGCAAATGATGCAAGCACAATCAAATTAAGCTAGATGATCAATCAAGCAAAATGTACATGTTCAAAGATAGTCTAGAATATGATTTCAACACACAATCACAAAAGTTATCTAGAAATCAAGACATGCAAATCAATAAGAACAAAGGTATCAATATTCAATTTAGCACACTAAAAAACCTAGTTCTTAGATCATGAAATAAAACATAGAAAATAACATGAAGCACATCACTCATACATTTTCTAGAATCAATTTCATGATAGTTCAAGTTTAGCACATAAATGTTCAAGACTAATTACAAAGCTAAAACTCAATTAACAAATGATCAAATAACCCTAGCATTTGATCTGACATACTTCTTAACAAATTTCATCAATCAAATGGAAAGAATCAATAGTTGATCAAAGATGAAATTGAAAAAGAAGAAGTTGAAAATCCAACACTGACCACGGACTGGAAATGGACCAGCTGAGAAAAATGCCGAAGTCAACTGCCTCTGGAAATACTTGGGGTTTGTAGCTCTCTTTGAGACCAACAATTTTGGTTTTTGAATCGAATGATTTCGAGTTCGTATGAGAGAGATATGATCAAAACAAGTAAACAAAAATTGTTGAAAAACTGATGCGGGAATTCAAGTGTTCTTCAAAAATTGCATAAGTGATGGAGGGAAGGAGGTTTGATTAAAAGGAGGGAAAAGGAGAAGATTTCCGAGCAAATCACGTGCTGCCATGTCAGCACCCCGTGGGGGGCGCGTGGGGCCCACAGGAGCAGAAGGATCCCTTGCCCGTGGGGCCCATGGCCTCCCACACGGGCTGGCCAAGTGGCCACACGTGGTTTGCACACCTCTCGCGCGCTCCCTCGGTTCGTTGCCCCATATCTTGAGCATCCGACCTCCGATTTCGAATCCATTTTCGGATTACGAACCGTGACTCCCTCACGCACGACTAAGACTACTCAACTTTGAAAAATGGTTGAGAAACCATCTCGGAATCCGATGATGAAATCAAAACAACAAATGAGAACGAAAAGTAGCATAGTCAACTTGTTTGGACTCGAAACCTTATGAGTGAGTAACCGAAACTGACCGGAACTCGATAAGGCATTAAATAAGAACATGTTCAAGTCCTAAACACAAAATACGAAAACAAATAAACACATATTCACACAAACATGCCATATCAAAGAGATAGTCACAAAGCATGCAATTTCACAATGTTTGTCAATACAAGATCAATGCATGAGCATGCTATGAAGTGTGTGAATGTGTTATACCAAATGTTTGAACCACGATGCAGGGACACACATGTATGAATTGTGTGTGTGTGCGCTAACGCCTTGCAAGAGGGTGGAAGTCAAGTTTTACCTTTGACGATTTTCACCTCTTGAAGACGACTTTTGCACTAGATGTTGCTCTTCACTCTTTGAGCTTCCTTTCTTCAAATAATGTCCTAAGCAACAACTAATACAATCATAGAGTGTTTTGCAATGGAATCAAGCCAATACAAATAGTGAACCTTACAGTATAGTTATATTTAGATTAATACATGTACATATTGGACATTATTATGAATACATGTATTCTTTATTTTTGGTTTTAATATATTTCCTTCATTAGCAAGTTGTAGTAGTTCTACTTAGTGTACTTACATTGTAATATTCAAAGTACAACTTGTGGAATTTGATCTTAATTGAATATCTTGTATATGAGATGCATTGTTTGTTGGTATATGTTTTGTAGACTAAAGGTGGTGAATTGAGCATACATGTGTTAATTGTTTTCTCATAACAATCATGTTTAAGGTTAATTTGTATGCTCACCAAGGTTTTGACATAAATCACAAAAGAGTTTTTAAAACTAGTGTGTCAACCTATTCACCCCCTATCTAGGTTGTTTAGTATATTCTTGTTGGTATTTTCAAAAAGAGGTGCCAAGCCAAGTGGCAAATTCTCTAGAGAAAAGGAAGTCAAGAAGACATTCACTCCAAGGAATATCAAGGATGGTCATGCCAAGAGTAAAAGTAAAGTTGAATGTTATAAGTGTCATGGCATTGGTCACTTTGCTTCTGAATGTCCTAATGGGAATGACAAGAAGGATAAGAATGGTAAAGCTATGGCGTCTATATGGAGTGATGATAGCTCTAATAATAAAAAAAAGCTCAAGTGATGAGTCCTTAAGTGAGGAAGAGCATGTTACACTACAAAAAAAAAAAATGGTCTTTTTTGACGGCTAAATGCCATCGGAAAAGACCATTTGCCGTTGGAAATACATTTTTCCGACGGGAAAAGGCTGTCAGAGGCCGTCTCAAATACGCTTATCAGAAATAACTATTTACTGACGAGCTGTCACAAATACTACCATTTCCATCGGCCATGGCCATCGGAAATAATGAAAATGCAGTCAATAATAGTGATTCAAGGTGGTCAAAATGATTTGTATTTTCGACGGCTTTACTGTTATTTTCGACGGCTTATTGCCTTCGGAAATAGTAATTCAAGGTGGTCAAAATTACTTTTATTTCCGACGGCTTTACCGCTATTTCCGACGGCAATATGCCGTCGGAAATAGTTGAATTATTAAAAAAATAGCGTGACTCGACTTGATAGTCGCCACATCACCTGTCACCCAGACACAGGCCACGTCACCTGTCATGGGCCACATCACCGCCACATCACCCAACATGTGGCACTATAAATCCTTGAAATTCATGTGGCTTGAACCCTTGTCCTGGATGACAGTAAGTGTTTCCCTTACCATTTTGCTATAACCTTATATCTGATATGTTTTGCATATTATTTATATATAAGCTATTGATATGTTTGTATACTATGTAATTACAGTAAATATACTTTTTTGTATAGTATTGAGATATTGTTTTTTAAAATAATATTTTATTAAAATTATTAGAGTTCTTGTTGACAGTGAATTTTGGATACTTTTAACACATATAGTGATACATTTAAAATATTGACCTACAAGTCACATTTTTTGTGTAGTGTTATAAATTACATACATTACATTATAATTTATTAAATAATATTTTAATAATAAATTATTTATTTATTCCATGAAATTGAGGTCAACAAAGCAAAGACTATTTCCGACGGCCTAAATGCCGTCGGAAATAGTGTATTCCTTTTTTTATTTTCAAACGGAACGAGACTATTTCCGACGGCATTGACGCCGTCGGAAATAATGTATTCCTTTTTTTCAAATGGAAAAAGACAATTTCTGATATATTCCCTTTTTTCTTTTCAAATGGAACAGGACTATTTCCGACGGCATTGAAGCCGTTGGAAATAGTGTATTCCTTTTTTTTTTTCTTTTCAAATGGAACAAGACTATTTCCGACGGCATTGAGGCCGTCAGAAATAGTATATTCCCTTTTTTCTTTTCAAATGGAACAAGACTATTTCCGACGGCATTGAAGCCGTCGGAAATAGTGTATTCCTTTTTTTTTTTCTTTACAAATGGAACAAGACTATTTCCGACGGCATTGAGGCCGTCAGAAATAGTATATTCCCTTTTTTCTTTTCAAATGGAACAAAGCCGTCGGAAATGTAGGGAAAAATAATAACAAAAGTAGTAAACGCAGCGGAAGCGATACTAAAAACGATTTAGTGACTTTTAAAAATTTTTCCTTTATGAACCTTAAACCCTTTTAATCAATAAACATGCATATACATTAACAAAAGTAGATTACCTTTTGTCGCGTGATCCGATTGACTTACGTTGATGGTAATCCGCAAGACCTTCAATCCGAGCACGAACGTGGATCACCTAGGAGCGTGGTCTCCCTTTTCTTTGAATTGCAAACCTGTGAATGGACCAAACAAAAACTTTCTTTTCTTTGTTAGTCACAAAACAATCAAAAGAATGTCTAAGATTATTCCGGTCACTTTTGAGTTCTCAATCTAGTGATCGAAACTCGCGTGAACCTAGATCGATATCGTATACACAAGCTTATTAATGATTAAGCAATAGTATACTATCAAAGAATAATCTAACACTCCTTTTTGTCTTTTTAGAATAAAAACTCTCTATGAATTAAGAAGAAGAAGAAAGAAATAAAAACTCAAGCACAATTTGTATGTGGTGGCCGAAATCTATAAGAGTACTTATATAGGTGGCCAAATTTTCTTCCTTCTTTCCTTATAGGGTGGCCGAATTCTTCATGTGCTTTTGCCTAGGGTTGCCGCAATTTTCCTTTACAAAAGAGGAGTTGTATTGCACCCAAAAAACACATGTCTTTTAAGACTTCAAACCCTAATCCAACTCCTTGATTTTTATTCTTTTATTTTGACTAAATAAAAAGACTCCTTATTTGATTAAATAAATAAAACTAATTTATTTATTTACTTATCAAACAAGTCTTTTACTTTTAGGAAAGATTTGTTTCTTTAATTAAACAATTAATCAATAAATTAATTAATTCTTATTTAATTAAAACAAATGAAACAAAATAATATTTTTAGGTTAAAACATTAACCTAGCCGCCCCACTTGTATAAGATTGGGCCTAATATTATTTTCCTATTTCATTTAATCCATTGGACTTTAAATAAAAAGCCCACATGTGAACCAGACCCATTCTTACTAAAAGAAACAAGCCCACATGTCTTTCATTAATATATTAATATAATTGAGCAGCCCATTACTTAAATAATGTGCAAATTATATTCTTAATATATTAAATGCAATTCTAGATGGACCCTTAAATTGGTCCGGTAGAATATATCAAGTGATCCATGCAAGTCCGTGTGGATTGGGGATCTTGGCGGGCCATCTAAATTTAAGCTTCAATAGACATAGCCTAATCACAATCAACAAATGATTCACTTAGGTCCGATCCATTAATTTAACTCATTCCACTAAAGAGCTAAAACTGAACTCTTAAATAAAGATAGAAAAGGAAGATGCTCCTCATTCATACCCTAGACAATCATATTGGAGATAGTGTATCCTCGTGATTAATATCAGTAATCGCCAAGAGTTCATAGACCGCCTATAACTCTCCAAGTTACCATATTTACTCATATGACCACGTTTTGAACTTGGATATTTTGACTTGTCCAGAAGCCATATTTTCAATAGACACTATCGAAAACTCAACGTTGAGATTTAATATCCAATTACCTCAAAACATCCATATGGTGATATTATACTCTCATTTAATTAAATAGAGCCATGATGTCCATATCTATAAATGAAGTCCTCTATCGATTAACAAATGAATATCACCAAACTATCGAGGATAGACTATGCGATATAATCGTACTCATTGATAACTCAAATGATATCACTTGCAACCATAAGTCCATCATTTATCTCAGGATTAAGATAGACTCTCCGATTGTCCTGATAATGAAAAGACTATTATCTACTGACGGTTCTAGATAAAGCTTTTCATTGTGACCCAGTTCAATGCACCCAGTGCACTAGATCCTTTTGCTCGAAGACACTCCGATGATTTTAGACTCATCATATCTCATTTGATCCCACTCAAATGCTAGCAAAAGAATTCTACAACTTTAACAAGATAAAGGTGCCCAACCTTTAACTTAAGTTGTGAACATTATTCAAGACTAACTAAAGAATTGTGTCTACCACATACATATCCAGATGTACGAACAATTCTTCTTTTCCCATAGTCTTTAGACCTTATGATTATTTACTTTGACAATTATAATATAAACTATAAATGCTATACGATTTGTTAAACCAGAAATCACTTTATTAATATGAAAAAGATTGTTAATTACAACATTACACTCTTGCTATTGAGCATAATCCTAACAATCTCCCACTTGCGCTATAGCAAATGTGTCATATCTCTCAAGCCCATATTCTCTAGATGCCCATCGAAACTCTTCTGAGGTAGAGCCTTTGTGAAGGGATCCGCTAGATTTTCTGCTGACGCGATTTTGGTAATCGTCACGTCACCTCTTTGAAGAATCTCCCTTAAAAGATGATACTTTCTTTCAATGTGTTTACCTCTCTTGTGACTTCTTGGTTCTTTCGAATTAGCCACTGCTCCACTGTTGTCACAGTAGATAGTGATCTGCTTATTCGCACTAGGAACCACTTCTAAGTCAATCAAGAATTGGCGGAGCCAAACAGCCTCTTTGGCAGCTTCGCATGCAGCAACATACTCAGCTTCCATGGTGGAATCAGCAATACAAGATTGCTTGATACTCCTCCATATAACTGCTCCTCCTCCAATAGTAAACACAGCCCCTGATGTGGATTTTCTGGAGTCAGAATCTGATTGGAAATCAGAATCTGTATACCCAACGGGAACCAAATCCCCTCCAGAGTATACAAGCATATTATCTCTCGTTCTCTTGAGATACTTGAAAATATGCTTGACTGCCTGTCCAGTGATCAGGACCAGGTTTCGATTGAAACCTGCTAACTATGCCAACAGCAAAACAAATATCTGGTCTAGTACAGAGCATTGCATACATGAGACTTCCAACTGCCGAGGCATATGGAACTCTACTCATGAATTGCTCTTCATGCTCATTCTTAGGAATTTGTTCCTTAGAAAGCTTGATTCCATGTCTGAAAGGTAACATACCTTTCTTGGAATCCTGCATGGAAAACCTAGACAAGATCTTGTCTATGTATGAAGCTTGGGATAATGCAATCGTTCTATTCTTTCTATCCCTTATTACTTGGATACCTAGAATAAAACTTGCTTCTCCTAAGTCCTTCATATCAAATTGTTTTGCTAACCATTCTTTTACTGATGTCAATACACCTACATCGTTTCCAATGAGTAGTATATCATCAACATAAAGAATCAGGAAAACCAACTTGTCGCCTTTAATCCTTTTGTATACACAAGGTTCGTCAGGATTCTGAATAAATCCAAAACCTTTGACAGCTTGATCAAACCTTATGTTCCAGGATCTGGATGCTTGCTTTAATCCATATATGGATTTCTGCAACTTGCATACCTTATCCACTTGGCCCTTTTCAATGAATCCCTCTGGTTGCATCATGTAGATGCTTTCGTCAAGACTTCCATTTAGGAAAGCTGTCTTGACGTCCATTTGCCAAATCTCTAGATCTAAAGATGCTGCAATGGATAAGAGTATCCTAATGGATTTAAGCATGGCCACAGGAGAGAAGGTTTCCTCGTAATCAATACCTTCTTTCTGTGTATACCCTTTAGCTACCAATCTAGCTTTAAAGGTTTCCACCTTTCCATCCATACCTCTTTTCCTCTTGTATACCCACTTGCACCCAATGGGTTTTATCCCTTTAGGCAAGTCTACAAGGGACCAGACTTTGTTATCGAACATAGATTCAATCTCGGATTGCATTGCCTTTTGCCAATGGCGACTATCAACATCCTCCATAGCTTCCTTGTACGTATAGGGATCATCGTCGTCCGGGAGATTCTCCACTGATTCTCCCAGACCGATGTATCTTTCGGGTTGTGTTCTAACCCTCCCACTACGACGAGGAATGGTAGGTTGTTGATCTTGTGTTGGATCGGAACTTACAATTGGGTTAGGTTGTGTAACCTCTCGTGGAATTGTATCTCCTGACATCTCATTCAGGACAATTCTACTTCTAGGCACAAAATCATTCATATAGTCCTTTTCCAGAAATTTAGCATTTGTCGAAACAAATACTTTAAGATCTGAAGGACTATAGAAATAATATCCTTTAGTTTCTTTTGGATACCCTACAAATATACATGTTTCTGAACGGGACTCCATCTTTTCTGTCTTTCCTTTTAACACATGCGCAGGACAACCAAATATCCTTAAGTGTTGTAAACTAGGCTTGCGCCCAGTCCACAACTCATGCGGTGTTTTAGGAACAGACTTAGATGGTACATCGTTTAGAATGTATATAGCAGTTTGTAAAGCATATCCCCAAAAAGAAATAGGAAGTGTTGAATAACTCAACATAGACCTAACCATATCCAAAAGAGTTCTATTTCTCCTTTCTGCTACCCCATTCTGTTGAGGTGTACCTGGTGCAGAAAACTGAGAAACTATCCCATTATCAATAAGATATTGCTGAAACTCACCAGATAGATATTCTCCACCACGATCAGATCTCAAGATTTTTATGTGTTTCTCAAGCTGATTTTCCACTTCAGCTTTGAATGCTTTGAACATGTCAAAAGCATCCGACTTATGTCTCATGAGATACACATAACCAAATCTCGAGTAATCATCCGTGAAGGTGATGAAGTACTCATATCCACCTCTAGCTTGAATGCTCATAGGTCCACATACATCAGTGTGTATCAATCCTAAACATTCAGTGGCTCTTGCACCTTTGGCAGAGAACGTCCTTTTGGTCATTTTACCTTCCAAACAAGATTCACAAGTTGGTAGATCATCAACCTTTAAGTCACTCAAAGGTCCGTCACATACCAATCTTTTAATCCTATTAAGGTTAATATGACCTAAGCGTAAATGCCAAAGGTAGGTTTCATCTGTTGATAATTTTACTCTTTTATGATTAGGTTCCGTTATTTCTGTGTCTAACGAGTGAGAGATATTTCTATGCAAAAAGTATAGACCGTTTTCCAATGTACCTTGGCAAATAATTTTGTCATTCTTACTAATAATAAAAACTTTATTAAAAGTAACCGAATATCCAAATTTATTCAAACAAGAAACTGAAATTAAATTCCTCTTGAATTGAGGTACATAATAAACGTCTATTAAATCTAAATGCCTTCTAGAATCCAAATAAACTCTAATATCTCCCACTGCACTTGCAGACACTAACGTTCCGTTGCCCAAGCGCAAATTGATTTCATTCTTACTCAGCTTTCTCCTTTCTTGAAACCCCTGCAAGGAATAACAAACATGATTAGTGGCTCCTGAGTCTATGATCCAAGAATCTGTAGAATCAGCCAAAAAACATGTTTCTAGATAATTCAAATTACCTTCTTCCTTCTTGTTCTGGGACTTTGGGCAATTTCTCTTCCAATGTCCCTTTTCACCACAAAGGAAGCATTTCCCTTTAATCTTGGTTACTTTCTTGGTCTCCTTCTTGATAGGCCCAAGTTGCTTTTTCTTCTGTTGTTTCTTGACCTTTTGACGGGCCTTAACAGTAGCAACTTTACCAACCATATGAATCTCTTGACCTTTGCCTTTCACAAGGATCTTTTCAGCACTTTGAACATCTTGCATCAGGCCTTGTAAGGTGTATTCCTTTTTGTTCAAAGTGTAGTCCAATTTGAACTGATCAAAGGAATCTGACAATGAATTGACAACCATATCAATCTTGTCTCACCATCTATCTCAGCGCCATGCAGTTCAGCAATGTTGAGATGTGCTATGACTTTCATCATGTGATCTTTCACAGCCTGTCCAGGTTTCATCCTAAGATTCATAAAAGCAGTCACTGCCTCTCTCTTAGTCGTCCTAGACTTCATAGCAAACATCTCCTCTAGAGACATCATTATATCAGCAGCGGACTCCATTCCTTCATGCTGCTGTTGCAACACGTCGGAGATAGTGGCCATAATGTAACATTTTGCCATATCATCTGAAGTCTTCCACTGCTCATACTCATCTCTATACATTATGCTAGATTCATTATTAGGAGCAGGTGGTTTAGGAGTAGTTAGAACAAACTTATGTTTTTCACTTTGCAGCAACAACCCAATTTTCCTTTTCCATGTGACATAATTATCTCCAGTTAAAGTGTTATCTTTCAGGATGTTCATAAGTGATGGGGTCATGATTTCTGAATAAAACAAAACATATATAAGTAAATAATCATGATTAAGCACTTTTAAATATTTATCTTGAATTAAATAAATAACTCAATCATAAAATTCAACGGTGATCTAACACCCATAAATGTTACGCCTCCTTTGGGAGTTCGCACCATTTACTAGTTAGACTAGGTCCCACCTAATTGTTAACATAACAACCAGCGTTTTCAATTTTAGCCTTGCAATTTTACTGACAAGAACTCTTGGGAGGATATCAATAAAATTACATTGAGTGTGTTACCAAGATATCGACCCTCAATTTTCTCTCACGAAAATCCCTCCTTGGGGAGTAGATCTCGTTTGAGTCCATTGTCTAGTCTATCCTTGTAAGGAAGTATGTTGCTAAATTCCATTCATGGACGCCCCTTGGGGGGATTACCAATAAATAATAAAGCTCAACTAACCTTGGAGGCCATAGGTGTTACAAAAAC